>OX465269.1:6900973-7500973 GCA_949987775.1 Aproaerema taeniolella
TAGGACATTCAGGATGCCACTTAAAATAGGTAAGTCAAGTATGTTAAATACATACAAACATACATTCGTTCTTTTGACCCTACTGACTCTGATCTATCATATCGTGTTGTGTCTATGATCTGTACGAAAGATTTGGCTATAATAGCCTTACTTCGGGTATTACCTGACTGGCGAAGAAAAAAGAAGTTGAAGATTTGGCGAAAGCCTTAAAAAAGATGAACACAAGAAATACTGCTGATGATTTGGCTGTATGGCACATTTCCATTGCCTATCCATTGGGATGAATTTTACTACTACTACTACTGTCTATGATCTGTCAAATCCTGTATCATGGTCTATGGTGTTTGCGTTGCAGGTCCGTCGCAGTTTTGGTGCAGTTACGTTGTAGTTGCGGTTGAATTACTGTACATTTTCAGTTAGGTCGCGATGCATTGCGATATCGTTACACAGTAACTCACAAAAATCTTAAATTAAAGGCTTACGTTAATTTTCAATAGTAACATAATACATATAGTTTCTGTATAACTTGTAAATACTTCGTTTTACCGTAAGTTATTATTTATTCTTATGGTTTTACATCCATTGGTTTGCAGATGTGGTTTTAGTTTCAGCATTTAAACACCGCAGGAGTAATATCAGTGCTGTTATCGCTACTAGGTTCACCGAAATACCACTGAAGTGTGGTCAGCACACAAATATATAATTACCAGCAGACGACTGCCCTTCTTTTAGTAAATTATTTATTTTTGAAGTGAAAACTTCTTTAGCGGCGTTGGGCACTCTTAGTAGGAGAAAAAATGTTAAACTCGCGTCAGATGTCCTGATCGAAAATGCGTAGGATAGGGTTGCCACCTTTTTTGAAGTGAAAACTTCTTTAGCAGCGTTGTGCACTTTAAGGTATGGGTGGAAGCCCGGACAGCTGGCAGCCCTATGGTAAAATTATCTCTGTGACAGATGTCAACGATGTCAACGATTATTCGCACATAGTGCGCAAACACCGATAGAAATATTACTGAATTGAAAGTAGACAGTTTGGTCGAGCGGATTAGTTGCTAGATTGTAAGCAACAGGTCGAGGGTTTGAATCCTGAGAGAATAACGGACTCTTTATGTGTATTTTGTTTTACTTCTATATTAATGCACAACGTTAATGTTCAAGTTTTCACTTCTGCCGGCACTCCCGGAGTGCAACACATTGTTTTTTTTTTTTGAAATTGGCGTCCGCAATCGTGATTTGCCAAATTTGCCACACACTTGACTATGACTATATCTATACGATAAAAAGATGAAGAAGTAAAGGGTCATAGTCCACCACGCAGGCCCAAAGCTTGTTGGTGAACCGCGCAACTTTCGAAAATCTTACAATCTGAATCAATATTTTTGCTCAAGTTAAAGTCAGTTTTCAAACCGCACAAAAGCCTTTGACTTGGTTTTAACGACTGAGTCAATCGACAACAGCCGGGACCGACAGCTTTTCCGTGCCTACGAAGCACGGAAACGCTCGAGATAAATTGCCACTTTGGTCACCCATCAGTTTCCCCGTCTCTATGTAAAGCCAACTGCATAATTAACTCACCCCGCTACGAAATGTTTTAGGTGAGTTAATTATAATTAATGCAATTGGCTTCATAAGCAGATTCAGTTTTATCCGATAGGGGTAAAGGGGTGGTCAGGTATCGCTGCAGCTGTCTATACATTGCTTCACCTCACTGATCGGTTGTTTCGAAGGGAGGCCTCTTAAAGTCACCCAATAGACTGATTTAATTGTAAAACTTTGTAATTTTGTGACAAACTTTTTTTTTCGTCTAAAGTTTCTGTTATGTCAGGTATCCCAAGAAGCTTATTCAAACGATAACTGGCACTTCCATCAAGGATCAATTATTTAACAATTGTGACATATTTTGATAATAGTTATTAATGCAATTAATTGTTAAATTTATTGATATTTCCCTTACACACCGCACCTCACCATCACACACTAGACATCACACATAACCAACCATAACACGCACAACACAACACAACAGCCTTATTTTTTCTACACCCCGCGTTCCACTCACAGGCGAGGGCTGAAAATCAGTGTTGCCAGTCTGAAATACAGACTGACAAAAAATCGCTGAGCCCAGGCCTTTTTACTCACTGCAGCATCCATAAGCAAATTAATATGTTTATATTGTATGTATTTTTGTTTATTTTAAATCTGTGTTTTTTTTTGTGATCGTCTAATTGTTTGTATCTGTGTGCTGCATGGTAAAATAAACGTTTTTTATTTATTTATTATTATGTTTTGAGTAACACTGTACTAACAAGGTAGGTATGTTGCTACGTAAGTGCGGTGTACTGTAGCCTGACCACAGACAGTCGACATACCGTAAAAGCATCCGTAAAAGGTATGACGCGTTTGTGAAGTACTTTTTAAATTTTGTTTTATTTTTATGTTTGTAATGTTCTTGAAAACATTATTTGCTTACTCGTTTGAAAAGAAAGTTAGAAAATAGATTTATTTATAAATATAAGTTTTTTTATATTCCTATATCTTCAACGCTAGACTGCGAGTGAAAGAAAAACTTAGAATGTACCAGCTGCTAACTCTTCCCAGGCATGCTGTAAAAGTCAAGTGGTCCTGGGTTTAACTGTATCGTAGACGAAAGACTGAACATGTTTCATCTAATCACCCTCAGAATTTATGTCAATCGTGGCATCGACTGGTTCTAGGACCACTACTGATGCTCTGCCTACCCCGATTGGGGTTACAGGCGCGAGTATATGTATGTCTGTATTTGTTTGTATTTTTTTTTGAGTGAGCTTATGTGTGTTTGTCTGTTAAAATACTCAGTTTCTTATAGTGCTGCCAGTCTATGGCAGCCTTACGCGTTTAATCGCTCACGCCACCCCGCACACACACCATCGATTCCTCATTGCCATCTATAAAAGACCACCCCCCCCCCCTTTCTTTTTACGAGTTTAAGGAGAAGACACCATTTTCAGGAAATTTAGGAAAATGCTCTGTTTGTGGTCATGTTTTATACTACACTAGTAATCCGCCCGGGACTTCGTTCCCGTGGGAATTCGGGAATATTATGTAGCCTATGTTACTCAGGGATAATGTAGCTTATGGTGAAATAATTTTTCAAACTGGTCCAGTAGTTTCGGAGCCTATTCAATGCAAACAAACAAACAATCTAATCTTTCCTCTTTTATAATATTAGCATAGATGAATACCAAGGATGATACAAATTTTAAATTTTAGAGTTATTTTTAAGGAAGTAAAATTATGCAATATACTGTTTGTACCCATCTTTCTAAAAGCGGAAGTCCATCTCCTTACGACCAGAAATTAACTGCCTTTCAAGTGATGCATAGTAAAACGGTGATAAAAGTAGTCTCATTTAGATTCAATACACCGCGTAGTTAGAGGCACTGTGGAATAACCCAGCGCGGTTTATGTACCTATGATATACGTGTAGGTATATGATGAAATATGTATGGTTTAAGTTCAAGGATTAAACTAAAATATTAGGTACCTAATACGTATGAAATTGCCGTTTTTCATACATTGTTTTCATACTAACGTTTTTGGATTTGTCTCGGGAATACGAAATCCAAATTCAACAAAATTTTATGGGAAGGCTTGGACAAAATTAAGTTAATTTTCAGCATACTTAGATTATTGAAAGTTACAATTGTAACAAAGATACAGAAAAAATAAGGAATGGAACGGGTAACAGATGAAATTAGCTATATTTGAGCTTCGCTTTCAGTAAATAAATCTAAAGTAAATATGTATTAATTTACTCAAGATCTCCGTTATATGGCTAAGATTTTAAATAAAAAACCATTTTTATAACAGCTGTTCAATTAAATAAATTATTAACAAAATAAAGGTTAAGAAAAAATCGGCAATTTCATAGGTAAAGATCTATTAATCTTATTACGACTACAAATTTTTTTTATAAATACGGTTTTTTTGTCGGGGGTTAAAAACAGCAAAATAATCACTTAATCCCACGGGTTTAATCAGGGAATACCTTGACAAGATCCCTCGCAGCATCCCCTTTCTGTTTTAAATCAACAGGCGTAGGCGTCGAGGTATGGAAAGAAAAACAAAAAGTTAATCATCGAAACGTACTCAATCTCGGCAAAGACAATAGCTCTATTCAGCTTATAGGATAAAAACGCACAGATTAAATAACGTAGATACTGGTTAGTACCTTACTGTTGTCCTACGTTAAGGTGGCCTGGAAAAAATTGCTTGAATTGACATTATGTTTTATGTTCTTTTACTTGTACTACATGTCTCTGTGTGTAAATAAAGTATAATGTATTGTATGGATATAATTAAGCTAAGAACCGTCCCATAGTCATTGTGGATGAAGACATTTGTCTTCTTCTTCTTATCGTGTAGGTATAGTCAAGTGTGAGGCAAAGGCTAACCCCGGTGTCAGAGTTTTCAAATGGCACAATCGCCTCTGAATAACAAGCTATTTGTGAAATACTACTAACATAGAATAAGTTTAAATAACAAGTAATGAGCTATTGTAGCTATTTCAAGTAAATATATTGTTATAATAACATTTTCTTCCACGGTGGACTGGGAGTGAAAGAAAGACTTCATTGCCAGAAGAAGAAAGCGAAGAAAGAAAAAGAAGAAGAGATGGAGATGTGCCAGCTGCCAACCCTTCCCATGGTCAGTGATTGGGAGATGAGGGTTTTTTGTATTGTGGGCGAAAGGATGACAACCTATCATTATCATCTCATACTTGTCTTTTATCTAATGATCCTCAGAATTTACGTCGAACGTTGAGTCATATGGTTTAAGAACTACAATGATGATCTGCCTACCCCGATAGGAATCATAATATGATAAAAAAATGCAATGCTTTGCCTGTGCTGTTACATTAAGCCACAGGCCATAATTTTAATAATACTTTGAAAACAAAAATGTTCATAATCCTTTAATCATTGGAGCTTTTACCAATTTGTTTGTGTAGTTCTTTTTAATGTTGTAAAATTACTTCACTATTGGAGATCCTTAACTAAATAAATAAATAAAAGAATACGGCCCAGAGATTTTTTTCAACCCTAAACCCTACATCCCTAAGGCAACTTTCAATACGAAAGTGTGTCTACACTCTCTGATCTTCATACTGCAGCCCTGTTCAGCCTATAGGGAAGGGCCACAGATAATAAAGTATTGAAAACGGCGGGAAAACTGCAATCAATAACGTTTGTTCCCCTGGGAGCGTTCCCTGACACTCGTTTGGGGTGTTCGCCGATACCGATAGCTTTATTTTGGCTAGAATCACATTCGCTTTTGTGGAAAGCGCGTATTGAACATGATGAAAATTGGAAATACTTTTTTGATGGGGTAGTGGGCTTTTTTTAATCGACTTCTAAAAAAGGAGGAGGTTCTATGTTCGACTGATATTTTTTATGGATGTTCACCAAGTACCTCGAGCTATTTGTGGACCAATTTTAAATATTCTTTTTTTGTTCGAAAACTCCAGAGGTGCCATTGTCACCAAGTTAGGGTCTTTCGGCTCATAACCTGAATCTCTTTAAATTTCGAGTGAGTAGGTATCTTTTGGGCTTTTTTTATAATTCGAACGGCACGACACGGCGGCGTGACTTTATAAGAATTACCATTGCCCAGCTTCTACAATCACTAGGAGGCAATGGTGATAGTTTTGCCGTGCCGTTTTCAGTTTAAAGATACTTTATTCTCCTTACATGAAAATAAGACGCAAGTAAAAGATATAAATAACGTTCACTTCCCTTATAAGGTAGGTACACTACACTTGGTATTCACTTCAGTCATTCATTTTTATCAAGTACACAAAGTAAACATCTTAATTTTGTTAGGTTTTTAGTCGATTACACAATAGACCACCCTTTCGAATTACGAAAAGGCCTTTTGGGTGAGCTTGCTATATCCTCGACCATACTTCGCCCCTGAGATAGATTGTGGTCAATAGCAAACCCGTATAATCCAAAAAAAAAGAAACAGTCATCAGTTTAATTTGGGATCGTTCAACAATTACGTGATCATTTTTGGCCGTTTTTTTAACCCCACCCCCCCTATGTGATCATGTAAAAGGTAAGAACTATAAAGTAAATTAATAAAATAGATTATTCTAATTCTAATCATGAATTCTAACCCCCCCCCCCCCCAAATAATCCAGATGTATATACAAGCACCCGACCCCCCCCCCCTTCCGGTGATCACGTAATTGTTGAATGATCACTTTCCGAGCTTTGACCGTAACACGAAAAACCCACTCAACTAACCCTAATCATCTTTTAAATCATAGTAGTCACACGAATTCCTAACATTCCAAAAGCATTTCAGTTGACACAGGGCCGAATAATTCATCCCTCGTTTGTAACGTTACGTAACATAACTGACATGTGTAACATTACTGACGTTTGTAACATTACTGACATTTGTAGCATTCCGCGCGCAGGTCGACAAACAATAATCACAATTAGGCGCAAACCTCGAGGTTGCGTGCTAATTTCGTGGTTTAATGACCGACATACCGGCACACAGAGAGGGAGCTGGGATTAAGGGGGTGGGGTCAATAACGTCATAATCATGATTATTAATCCCACTAAACATTTTTACTAGATTTTCGCCCTCTTCTTTTTTCGCAAGAAAAAGGACCCTATGTCACTCTCCGACTCATTAACTAAATTCCTTTTTATATATCAGCCCATTACGTACCCACCGAGTGGCGCAGGCCTCCCTTCAAAACATGAAGGGAATTTAGGCCATATTCCATCGCGCTGGCCCGATGCCGCTTTCGAAAACGAACTTTCTACGATTTTCTTAGGCCCGTACCAGGATTTGCACCCGCAACTTTCCGGTTTCAAGTCTGGCTTATTACCAACTGGGCTATCACATTATCTATTCCTAAGCAATAAAAATACTTCTATCGATTCCTCTGTTTAGATGTCAAAGAAGGTCATACAAATAAATAAATTACTAGCACTTTCACATTTACTATATTACTATATTAGTAAAATAAAAAGAAACTGAAGCTAGAAACAACTCGCCCCAGACGTAAAAAAATGTTTTTTTCTGAAAACCAGAGTGATTTAGTAGGAAATTTCTGTAAATTAACGGCATATACAATACAATACAATATATTGCCAAAATGTTTTTGTTTGAACTAAATATTTTTTAACTTTAAGTTACTAAAGTTAATAAAATAATCAGAAACTTTACAAACGCCAGTTTCTCGCCACAAATATTAAAAACAGTTTATTCTCATGGTTGCATTTAACAATGGCATCTATGTCATTTTGTAGCTTTTTAGAGTCATCAAAATTATTTACGTCAATGTACAGTTTCAAGGCGTCCGCGAACAAGAGACACTTGGAGCTCTCCACCGCATTTTGGTAAATCATTCACCATTACCAGAAACTCTAAGGGTCCCAAGTTGCTTCCCTGACTGACACCTGACTTTGTTATATAGCTATCTGATGTGTATCCCGCGTATTCGACATACTGCCTGCGGTTTTAAGATAGCTTGCAAAGAAGTGAAGCAAGGCCGGGGAAAACCCAATTTTTGCCATTTTTGCCAACAGAATATTGTTATTTACGGTGTCGAACGCCTTTGAAAAGTCGAAGTACGCTACATCCACTTGTCCCCCTACCCGTTCATCTAGAGCTCTCGTTGTGTGCTGAACGAAACACAATATCGTAAGCTTCCACGCTTATCATGTCTAAATCCGTCTCTGGCACGCCGTTGAATAGGATATTAGTCAACAAGTACTAATTTGTATTTTAAAATTAGTTTTACTATTAATATCCAAATAACACAGGTAAGTTCACTCCTGCGCCCCATTGGAATGGCTAATCTAAGTACAATTCACGCCTATACATTTGTCGGGGTAGGCAGAGCATGATGTGGTTTTAATCTAAGGCCCGTATTACAGAAGGAGACTCAAGTCTTGATCAAATCAAATCAATCAAATATACTTTATTGTACACACAAACAGAAAAATAACTAAAAATAACAATAAATTTACATAAACCCAAGGCATATACAATAAGGCGGCCTTATCGCTTTAAGCGATTTCTTCCAGGCAACCTTAGGGAAGAATTTGAGAGAGGAAATATCATAGCGGGTGTACTGAAAAAATTATTAAGTTGGAAAATTAATTATACCTATTAAATCCTACAAAAATAAATATATTAAATACCTACATATTTATACATACGAATAATACTATAATATAATAAACTAATATATATATATATAAATATATACATACAACAATACACACACACATCACACAGCGTCGGAAAGCGCGTTGCAGATAAATAGTTATTTATTACTATTTGTAGCCACATTATTCCTCAAAGCGTGCCCTAACGAGACTTTTAAATTTGTGAAGAGTGCTAGCCAGCCTTATATCAGGAGGAAGGGCATTCCATAGCCGCACGGATTGCACAGTAAATGATTTACTGTAAAAATCAGTGGTGTGAGTCGGGTACTCCAGCAACATCGCCGTACATCGGCGAGGTTCCCGGCCGCTAGATGCAGCTTTAAGTATAAACCTATCCTTGAGATACTTTGGCGATAAAGGATTATGGAGGATGTTATACAATTGGGAAAGGATATGGAGATTACGCCGATACCTGATCGGAAGCCACCTAAGCTGAGCACGATATTCCGAGACGTGGTCGTATTTCCGTAATCCGAAAATAAAGCGTATAGCAACATTTTGCAGTCGATCCAGCTTGTTTAGTTGCTCTGCAGTAAGATCCAGAAAACAGGAATCGGCGTAATCGAGGATAGGTAGGAGAAGGGATTGGGCCAAGGCAACTTTAGTTCAAATAGGCAGGAAGTTCTTCAGTCTTCTGAGCGAACTCATTGACGCAAAGATCCTCCGACTAACCTCACCAACCTTGATCTACATTATACTTAAGGGTTGATTGTCTCTCTCTCTCTCTCACTATCAAAATGACAAAAAATAGATCAGAGTCTGAGTCGCGTTCTGTAATACAGACGGAAGTATTCCGCCATCACGAAACATTCTTAAATTTGTAAGGTCCCGTTTCAAACTTGGCTTTAATAAAAATACAGTGACTGACGTAAGAAGAATCTTGACATGTCTTTCTTAAACACTCTTTTTATCCCTTAGTGCTCGATTATGTTCCAGGATTTGGCAGGCCAGGTCACTACAGTTACAGGAGCGACTGCTAAATGTGCAGCTTTCCTCTCGAAGCGTTATTTGCCGTGTGGTGATCGGTTGAGAATAACACCACGTCATTTCCTTCCGTGGGTGTTGTAAGAGGCGACTAAGAAAACACAAATGAGACCTGCCTCCTAGTAATCCATCCCAGGCAACGACACTTCATTTATTTTTCTGAATCTGAGGTGTCTTTCTATGGTCTTATGTGGTGTGGTAGGCTCTGTAAAGGGCCGTCTGGTTCGCGACCAACCTCCTACCGAAGTCCGACGCCAAACAGCTTGCTGTGTACCGTCGGTGCGTGGGAGTACCAGTGCCTTTAGGCATTTTCTGGGTTAACTCGCTCCATCGTCGACCTCATCTTTGACCGTTTGGTCAAAAGATTGAGGTCAAGAGTTAACCCGTCTTAAAATAAAAAAAAGAAGAATCTTGACATGTCTTTCCCTAAATAACCATGATCCAGGATTTGGCAGGTTAGGTCACTACAGTGGAGCGACTGCCAGGTGACCTCCGTAACCTTGTTAACAGGGGAACCTGACCAGATTGGATCATGGTGACGTGTGACTGAATGTGCAGCTTTTCCCGCGATGTTCCCTTCACCGTAAGAGCATCAGCTAGTGTGCATGTAATGTCAGAAGCCAGCGCATCAGGTATTTTCATTGCAAAACCGCTCTCATCACAACAGCACAGAGTGCACGCTTGTGGTAACCTGAGTTGCGGCAGCATAACAGGCTAAACATGCTGACCATGAAGTCGCCCCCTTATCTCACTCGTAATAGCGACGGATTTCGTAGTGCGAATGGGTAACGTGTTGCTGTCTGTAATGGCAAGCAAAACCAACAACATTGTAAATAATGTTAGGTACTCAAGTGTAAAATACAATTATTACAGCCACAAAATATGCACATTAAAGTAAAGCCAAGTATATATTCTTGTAAACATTATTTTAAAGTAAAAAACTTTTTGTTAACACTTTTTTTGCAACCAGTACATTGAGTAATCAGTCGCTATAATTTCATATCAAATTTATCGGGTGCAACTGCGTTCGTGGGCAAGTGCGAAAGGTGCAACTGCGAACGGGTGCATATGCTACGGACCCTGCGAAGATTCAGAAGAGTCAAAAGATTGAATATGTACTATGTATGTATTTCAATCCTTAAATGTAATATCCTGAACACAGTAATCCAAACGCCTACAAATTACATTCTTTTTATTTTTTTGTATTTCGATCTTGTTACACGAAAAAAACTTGTTACACGAAAAAAGAACTTAATTTAGTAAAGCACACTACAAGGGTCATTGCACTTGACACCCTCCACGGGGCGATTCACTTTTACGTCGTGTTTACATTAATTTATGGCTCCAGCGCTTATTGGCCTGTTCTAGCTGTATTGTTAGAGAAAACATGTTACAACAGTGATACCATAAGTTGTGGGTTATAGGACGTAGATAGGTTAGAGCAGCCATTCTCAAAATGTGCTCCGCAAGGCCTCTGTGGCATCTAAAATATCGACTACAGTTAATAATCTACCATTAAAATTCGTAATGCGAGTAGTGAATAAAATAAAGATGTTATCTATCTACTTACTTATAGCAAATAGAAAATTTTTAAATGCTTTGAGTTTCAGTCAGGAGCGTAGTCAACCAACTGTTCAATTTAACTATTTATTTGTTTAAAACAAGGCCTCGCAATCATTTCGTTTTTCAAAAGGGTTGTAAATATATGTGTATCTGTCACCAAAAGAATTTGAGAACCGCTGGGTAACAGTGTATCTTGTTTTGCTTGCCACAGACAGACACACAGATACACATATATACAGTGGCGTGCATTCCACACAAGCAGAAAAGCAGTGCCTACCCTAGTGTACATTATATATTTAATTTTTGTTTTATTTCAACGAAAATAAAACAAAAATTAAATATATAATGTACACTAACGATCACAGAATCAAAATTTGTGAAACGATTTACCGAATTTAAACTTTTTCAAAACAGCGCCATCTAAACTAGTTACTAGTTCAACATTAGAACTAGTAAGAAGAGAGAGTCGTGCTGCTCGCCGCCGCCACTAGATGGCGAAGCTTATAAGCACTCGTTTGAAATGCCTTTTTTGTTGAAAAATGCTGGCTTCTGATTGGCTGTTTCGCCTCCCCCGCGAAAAATTAACGAATTGATTGTATGGCGAAAAAAGCTCTGCCTATAAAGCGATGCTACCAAATTGAGAAGTGTCAATATTTGGTAAGTTTGGAAGGGCTGTTATAGATTTTTAATTTTGCGGCATTTTTTTCTTATTAGATTGTTATTCTTTTGCACGAAAACTTTTGCAAATTAAAAACTTTTGAACGAAAACTTTTGCAAATTATTGTTTTACTAGTTTATAGTGATTATTCGACATTTGTTTAGAACAAAATGTGTACAATAAGTTGTGAAAAGTGTGGTGATGATGTTTGTTTGCCGAAACTGCGTAATTTTTCAAGTTTACCTTTTCAAGAAAAAGTAAACATTATCGCAAAAGGCTACCGCAGTAAGACATTTTAATACTAAAATATACGACTTCATAATTGGCTCACGGGCTGTGTGCATACTAACCGCTTATTTTGTGTTCCGTGCATTTTGTTTTCAAACTGTTATAAGTTTAAAAGTTTGGAAGCACGGGTTATTTTGATTTGAATAACCTTAAGTTGTTTTAACTAACATTCTAAAATCTTAATAATTTTCATCACTAAAAGTTCACTGCCTACCCTGCCTAAAATGTCTATGCACGCCACTGCATATATACACGTCAAACTTATAACACTCTTTTTTTTTTTTGTCGAGGGATGGACATCCGAGCCAGAGGAGTAAAAACGCTCCTGATAAAGAAGGTGAAGAACAAGACGTGAGTGACCTCGTTACAAATTAATTGATTTAGCTTTTCTAATTCATTTAAATTCACCCTAAAAATGTTTTTTGTCAGTATCACCGTTTTTTTAACAATATCACTGTTTGTTTGAAGTTTTCGAACGCACTGGTGTAGTTCGATCACCAAATTAGGAGCAAATTGTAGTAAACAGTTATCATGATTCCTTTGGCGATGGTTTATGTGATGACATCAACTTATGGCTTTAATCTTCATCAATTAAGGTATACGTCAATTTAAGCCTTACCACAATCTGGTCTATACCGGAGATAACGCGTACAAAGTCGCTAGTGGAAAGCTTCTCTATCTAATCCTGGAATGCGTGAGAGTGGCGGACCAACAGGCATAGATCCTACCAGGAATTAGGTCGCTTCGTGAAGCCTGTGAATTCCCCAGCTTCTGGCTTCTGGTCGGAGTTGAGGTGGCTGGAATAGCCACCAACCCACACGCTTATGGGCAATCTTAGAGCCTAAATGCGGAAATGGGAACCGATATCAACTATTAATCTTCTCTATCCATTGAGTGACTTCAAATTAGTTGGCGAAAATTAAAGATGAATATCATTTATTGACTCTTTTGTAAATCCAGAGGTTATAAACGATCTAGCATCTCTTAAAAGATTAAATTTAATGGTCAAGACGTTTCTCTTGGGTATCGAGAGTGTACAATTTAATGCCTTATATTATAGTCTTCTTTAATACAATGCAATTAGAATTATATGCTAACTATACACTGCTACCAAAATTACTAACAAGCTTAACAAAGCTTAATGTTTATTTATACTATATATATATATATATATATATATTAAAGTAATATACTAACCATCATTTATATATTTCCTACTTTTGGTTTGTTTTTCTTTGGGTAATTAAATCAACATAATTAGTAATTAGCATTTCTTTTTTTACACTGTTGCAATAGACGCGCCTGCCGCTAATAATTCTGCATCTCCGTAGCTAGATCTGCGGCTTTTGCCTATTAGGGTTGCTACTGCCAAACCAGTTATTGCTTTGAGTCGCTTGTCTCTGGCTTTCAAACACGGTTTTTTTATATAGTCAATAAGTCTTGTATGTACGAAATAAAGAAATAAAGAAAGTATCGGCCTACAGAATTGCTGAGAATTTTTAATTTTCAGAAGTTTATTTCTTTTAGTTTTTTATGTTATCTTATTTCTGGTTTTTGGCAGAATATCAGCGCTACAGCCTCGCCTCTGTAGCAAATGCTGAGCCAGTGCCTTTTTGGGTGTCACTATTATAATTTTCTTCAAGGAACTTATAAGTCGAAAAATTCAAAAAAAATGTTCCCCGTCATATTTGTGCAATAAGCTATTTGATTAGGTATGAAACATTTTTATGAGAATTTCATAAGGGTTCCTTTGTAGAAGTTGTTCAGTTTCATGGGGAAAATCTACCCCAAAGTTTCGCTAAGTAATTTAAAGTTGCCCCATTTAATTTAATTTAATAAGTGAAGTGAAAACTTTGGATTCCTCTATAACCCCCGACATAAATCTCAAATTAATTTTTTTTTATCCCCCTTACATTTACCGCGGAAGTATAAACGGCCGAACCGATTTTGATCGATTATTGAAAAAAAACATTTCCCATTTAATTAAAAAGCTTTCAAATAAAAAACTCGCTTCAAAATCGGTCCATGCCTTTAGGAGCTTCGATATAAAGATACATAAAAACACAGATTCACCGACACTGGTGCACCATACACGTCAAACTTATAACAACTCTCTTTTTCTTTTTTGTCGGGGGTTCAAAATCGCTTCATTAAATTAGGTTAATTAACATCCTAAATAGCCCCAAAACATTGACCAAATCACTAGTCATATAATATACACAGGACACATAATACCAGGTAATCATAATTAGCGTGGAGGTATACTATATCGTTTAAGGCGGGATACAGTGTGATGTCAGAGGTAATACAATACAATAACGATATAATGTCCGCCCCTCTTGTAAACTGAGACCTGTCCGTTTGTCTGTCACAGATTAGGTGGGTATAGATGTGGTTAAATAATGTTTTACTTAATCTCGCATTTTTTTAATATTCTTTTATGAAAGGTTCTTCAACTGAGCGTAAATATGAAATTATTGCATTACTTTTGTATATTTGCGGGAACGCGAAATCCAAATTTAACAAAATTTTGTGGGAAGACTAGGAGAGTATTAAGGACATCATAGAAGTGACTCATTCTTTCTGACCACGAACGCCATCAATTTACTAAAAGAGGCATACGCCTAATTCGGATGTTTCATTCTATCAAAAAGCTGTCAATCGTAATCGACTTTATTGTGTCTTTTGTAACTTATGCTTAGTACAATAAAGAATAAATACATACATACATTACGTCCCGATAAAAACAGGACAAAGCGCTGTTTTTTTTAAACTACACAAGGGAAAAGAAATTGTTTTGTGTCGGGGGTTACTTGGAACATACACAAAGACAGAAACAAACATTCATGACCCGAGAATAAACACCTAGGACCCATCGATCAAGAGGCAGCGATATGACCACTCGTAAAAATTATTGTAGAGGATAGAACAGTGACATTTAATTTTTTTGTACTTTTTTCACTGAACTTTAATAATTAATATTCTTTTAATAGTTGTATCTATACAGTTTAAGCAATCTGTGGCCAGTAGTTAGTGTATTGTCTAGAGAGGTCACTGACCGAGATGTCAAACAAACTTTTTGTTCCTAGTAGCTATAACATGACCGCAGATTTACATGAATTATTTGTATTCGATAGCTTCACTAAATCCTTTTTAATTTGGTAATGAATAATTCAAATATTAGGAGAAGAGGATATATTTTCGATATACCTCTTTAAAACCTTTTCTTACCTTTTTATTTTTATGAGAAATTGTTAAAAATTACTTTGGAGAAATAAATAAATTCTTTAACGGTTTGGTCGAGTGGTGTGGCGCTGCCTTTTGATCGATCATGGGTTCAATACCCAGTCGGGGTAAACATATGTGTAAAAAGCAGGTCATGGGTCATGGGTGTTTGTGCCTGTCTTTATGTGTGTTCCGAGGGACCCGACGAAAGGGAAACCCATGGTGTGGACCTTTGAGTGTGTATATACCTAGGATTTATTTATTTTTTCTTTAATCCGAAACCAAATTTTGCCAAGCTAGTAAAAAGATCAATACCACTGATCCAAAAAGAAAAAAAAAATTAGGACTTAATATATGGAAGACACCTTTGAGTTAAATTTTTTAGGTAAAGCCGATGCTAAAATGACTTAAGTCCTGACTAAAACAAATGATGTAGAATACTTAGTAGTGAATTAATACCAGTAATACCTGCTTCAGAAGCCGATAAGCGGCTTAAACCTATAGCATTGTTTGCTATTAAAAGTGTCCTGACATTATGCCACATGAAGACGGAATATTTTGAATTTTCGTCAGTATCTGAGTGACGTAATCCCTAAGCCTTACTTCCCTGCCAATTTTATAAGTGCGAAAGTAACTCTGTCTATCTGTTACGCTTTCATGCCTAAAATACTAAACCGATTTTGATGATATTTGGTACAGACATAGAATAAAGCTTGGGAAAAGACATAGGGTAAATTTTATCCCACAGCTGGGTACGATATAACCTGTAGTCCACGCCATGTCCGTGACATGGGCTACCTTTTATAGCGAAAAAAATGCTTACAGGGGTTGGCTGCATTAAGCCAGTGTAGTGGACTATGGCCTAAATTCCCTTCGTGCTTCGAAGGGAGGCTAATAAAAGAGCTCGTATACGTAATCCTGGAATGTGTTGGAGTGGTGGACCAACGTTCACAAATCCCACCAGGAAATTAGGTCGCTTCGTGAAGCCTGTGAATTCCCTAGGAGGATTCTGAGCTTTTGGTCGGAGCTGAGGTGGTTGGAACAGCCACCAACCCACATACATAATGAGCCATCTTAGAGCCTAAATGCGGAAATGGGAGTCCTTTTTAACTAGCTTGTATATTTAAAGTTAAAATTTTAATTTCCTTGCAAGTTAGCTGGTAAGATGCTGTAAGAGGGCATCGATTACGGGATGAGGTGCTCGCCCGTATCATTAGCGAGACACCCAGTCTGTCAGCCCACGCTACGCCTACCCGCGGTCCTAACTACTTACAGGACAAATAGTGTACAGTAGGGTATATTTTTTAACTCTAAAATTTTTAAAAAAATGCACCACCGCACCTCTGACATTTGATTTCTTATAACTTTTAAATGACTGAACCAATTTTGATCAAATATAGCTTAGAACCATTTCGATTACGTCAGTTTTTATTGAAACAATCGCATCGAAATCGGTTAATTTGTTTAGGAGTTATCATGCCACAAATATACACACAGATACACACGTCAAACTTTTGCAACCCTCTTTTTTGTTGCGATTTAAGAAGACGACGAAATACAAAAGATTAGCTAGTAGATAATAAAATTTGCAAAAGCTTCCAGCAGGTTTAAAGAGATGGAACTATCAACGCAGAGGTAAACCTGCTACGAGTATGGGGAAGGGGGTAAAATGGCCCCAAATTCTATCCTTCTGACAGCTATTTGATGGCATTCCACGATTGTTTGTAAATGTTTGTGCTGTTGTGTATCTATCAAAATTTAAGCACAATCTGAAAGTCATACTATTCTCTGTTTATACTGTGTCTAGGTGTTGGCCGCTCCAGCGCCTAAGGTCTAATAATTGTGCAAGCTGTGCAATAAATAGACAAGATGGGCGACACCGAGAAATGACCCCTGAGGGAACGGAATCGCAGTTTACTTGCGATATAATTATAACAAGAACATCTTCACGTTACGTCTTTAGCGGGGTGAGAAGAGACTCATTTTGCTTTTAAATCGACGCTCCCAATAAGTACAAAGTGAGTTTAATTTAGCCAGCATCAGTGAGTTTGATTTTCCCCATGAAACGGAAAAACTTTCTCCAACGAATCCATTTGAAATCTAAAAAAAAAGTTTTCTTACTGAGGCACTCAGTTCAAGTTGTATGGAGTGACGATTTTTTTAATGTTTCGATTCGACCTATGTAGTTCAGCGATATACAGGGTGTTTCTAAAAAACCCAAAAAAAAAGAAATTCCAAAATTTAATTTTAAAAGTGAAATAGTCGCAACTCTAGTAATCAGTTGCACGGTTTGACATTTACAAAATGAAAGTTTCATATAATTAATAATTAAAATGACATACTGGTCAATTTGTAATAGAGCTGTGCAATAAGCTTAATTTTAATTAATTTTGAATTATTATTATTTTTGTTTTTGTATGTTCAGGTGGTAATCGCCAAATCACAAATTAAGTAAAGAAGTCAAGAGTTTATAAAATAACTGGGTTTAATCGAAAAATAAAAATAAAAATTAACAAAACATTCGACCTTTTTTATGAAAAACACGATGGGGTAATTGGGTTATAAAAAACATTAATTGAAAGCGTAAACTTAACCAGATTAATCAATAGAGTTGGCCTAGTAAAGTGTTCTTGGGGTCTAAAATTACAGAAATTAAATCGGTTCTAAATGTGTTTAGTAAGATTGTTTCAAAAAGAAAAGCTAATTAGTTTTGAACAGAAATAATACCACACAACTATAGAATTTGGGGAATAACTAAATCTAGTCGGTATCTAAACCAAATACGGGGTATTAATTCGTCGACGAATGTAATATCTACCTATTTGATAGATTACTAGAATTTACAAAGAAAATTAAATAAGTTTAGAGTATGAATAGTAGGACAAAATTGTAAGACTTATCGTGTTGAGGGGATCTTCATGTAGCTGGAGTATACCGCGTCAGAATTGGATAACAGGAACTGGTAGGGACGAACAGGTATTCGTTAATCGCCTTGTTATAATCCCGATAGTAATTTGGCTTCGGGTTCAGCCTCAATGGGTAGCCAAAAGCACTGAAAATTTTAATAAACACATTTATGCACGAAAATCAAGTTTAAAACTGTAAAAACTATCACTATATCTGTTGTTTTATATATTTTTTAAACTGATATCGTTTATAATGAATTTAATAAAGAAATAAATTAATTAAACTATCCTGCCTTATCCTGCTATTAAAAAAGCAGTCGTTTTCCGGAAAATTTTTTGTCGAATTAATTGACAACTTCAAAAAAGCAAAAATGTAGAAAGTTCCAGAATTTAAAATTTATTGAATGAAAAAGAAAACAAGGCGGAAAAGAATTGGTAAACACAAAAAAGATCGCAAGCAGAAATGCTGCAGTAGGTATGTTATACTTGCGGAATGTTGTTCATGGGATTCACATCTTTAATTTTCTCTAATTAATTTAAAATCTTTCTCTTAGACTATTTTGAATCATTTGACTTGGCTTAAAAAATATATATATGTCTCTGTCATTCGTCAATTAGTAAGACAGAGATACAATTAGCCTTTCCAACTGACGATATCGAATTGTATATGACTGTACATAATATGATGTATATGATTTGGGTTCCAAAATAGTTGTGTAATTTTTTTTTCCGAAACACCCATCAATATACGGAAAATAGTTTTTTTCTTTCGTCATGCGTAGCGTCTTATTTGCGAAAGACAAATCACGACTTCCGACTAAAGACTGACAAAGTTTCTCCTATCCTCTCAATGCACAAAGCGCGAAGATTACACTCAAATAAGGCTACAAGTCCTATAAGAGCGAACTGGAACGATTTAACGTAACGAGACAAGGCGAGTGTGTGTGACGTCTCCGCTTTATTATTTCAAATCGGGTTTGTGATACACCGGGAGATGTAATAATAAAATATTAGGTAAATTTAGGTAGGTGCTTGTTATAAATATCTGCAGCTCAATGGCCATTTTTATAATTCGAACGGCAATTTGTATTACCATTGCCTTGTATGTTCCCAGCTTCTAGTAGCACTAGTGCATAGGAGGCAATGGTAATAAAATTTTGCCGTGCCGTTTTCGTATTATAAAAAGGCCTATTTTCATTTATTTATTATAACAATGGGTTCGCTCTTGACCACAATATAGCACAAGGGCGAAGGTGCAGTCAAGGATAAAGCAAGGTCACCCAGAAGAAGCCCATTCACTCAAGATTTAAAGAGCTTAGCTCGAAAACAGCGTGGTTAAATGTGAAAAAAGTGTCAGAATGACAACGCTAGAGGGCGAGCGAACCTTTGGGCCTTAACACAATCAAAGTGAAGTTTTACCGTCATCGGAGTGGCGTGATGCGCGAGTTTGTCGCGGGACGTGCTTGCTATGCTGGGCAGCTATTTCTCTAATCAATGGGGTCTAAATGGCCGTGGAATGACAATGATGACAATTTTTTCCGTTTAGGTGGTGGACGGATAAAATAGTAACCCACTGACATTAACACGTCATTGATTAGCCGCCCAGATGATTCAGAAATGAACTTTTTTATTTCTCTCCTTTCAATTTAGATTTAGATCCGCTCGTGGCCTAGTGACTTAATTCTACAATTATATGACCGAAATGCGACTGAAACTCAATTGTCAACTGTCACTGTCATCTAACTTCAGAGTTTCTTGCCTGTTCTTCTCTGGGGAAGACTGCACCTTTGCGAATAGGCGTAGAGTCAGTAGGGCCAATAGAACGAATGCGTATGTATGTATTTAAATCCTTTAATGTTTGTTTGTAGGAAATCTTGACTTGTTTTAAGTGGCATCCTGAATGTCCTATAAAATAAAGTTTTTTTCTATTCTATTCCATTCTAAATGGCGCAAGAGAAATGTACTGACATCTGATGCGGCTGCTTGGAACTATCGATCGTAGACTTACAGAATAGATGCCTTAGTTTGGAAATGATCAGTGAAATTATATAATATTTACCTATTACCAATGAAAGACATGATTTTTACACTAGTTCCACTTGTTATTGTTGACACTAAGTTGACACTAAGTACTTAATCGAAACCAGTGGTTAATTTAACCCCGCAACCACTTTCAAGTTTTATTTTAGGGAATTGGGCCTTTTTATAATTCGAAAACGGCACGGCAAAATTGTATTGCCATTGCCTCCTATGTCATAGTATTATAATACTAGAAGCTGAGGACATAGGAGGCAATGGTAATTAAAATTTTGAATTACTGTGCCGTGCCGTTCGAATTATAAAAAGGCCCATTAGAAAGTATTATATCGCTCGTGGTACCCCACAAGCCTAATAGGGACGCACGTAAGCACACGTGGTCACAATATTTACTCCCGGGACGCATTCTGCATATTTACCCCACTTGTTCCATAATTACGGACTCACATAAATTTCCACTCACAACTTCACCCCAGCTTTGCTAATAACGTTAAGGAGTATTTTAATTAAACAGAATAGATGCCCATGCTTAGGTAAAAACTCTTGTGTCGTGGGTCACTTGGAACATACACAAACACTCATGACCCGAGAACAAACATCTGCTTTTATACACAAATATTTGCTCTGATTGGGAATCGAACCGTGGATAAAAAGCTTAAGAGTGTTACAAAATATCACACTGCTGCTGCTGCAGTGTGCTTTTTATCGGATGACTAGCATCCCGCTCGGGACTTCGTTTCCGTGGGAATTCGGAAAAATTATGCAGCCTAAGTTACTCAAGGAAAGTGTAGCATCCTAATGGTGAAATATTTTTTGAAATCGGTCCAGTAGTTTTTAAGTTTATTCGTTACATACAAACATACAAATCTTTCCTTTTTTATGATATGTATAGACTAGCTTCCCGCGCGGGACTTCGGTACTATAACGAGAGGGGTAGCCGGGAGGACAATGAGGGTCAAGATTCACTTTGAAATATTTATTTAAATGAAAGAACTATTCTGGATTGAAGCTACGAGAAGACTGTGTCAAAATATCAGCATAGACCACGAAAAGGAAGCCAATTCCTTTTAATTACAAAATAGCTATCAAAAGGCTTTACAAGTAGACGGATAACGCGCGAGGTATACAACCTCGCTACATCCCTCCCGGTGAGGATAAATTTTCTCGTGAAGCGAGAAAATTTCAGAAGTCTCGCAGCTTCGCCCTAACCTACCTGCGGGCGGGCCACGATGACACACCACAGTGGGACCGAGCAAGTCTTTTCCTCAAGACCGGCTTGAAGGATCCTTTAAAAAAAAGATATACCCAAAATACAAACTGACGATTCCATCCTTCGAACCCTCGCTCCCAAAACGCCAGCAAAAGAAAGCGACAATCGGTTAACCCACTGCCTAACTTTAACCCGAACAGACATTTAAATTAAATTTTGAAAAAAAAAAAAAATCTAATTCCTATTAGCCAAATTGACATAATATCAATATAAAAGAATTTAGTTCTAAGTGATTCTGAGTGATCGTGAACGGAGATCCTCCCCCTCGTCGTTTATGTCCTACGCGGACACCTCAGGCCCTATGGGTTTAAATGAGTTTGCTGACTAAGAGCGAGAACGACTCCGTATCACGATCATGTCCTGCGCTAGATAACAATCACATACAAAACGGTAGACATTAATACTTTTACTATAAAACTATTCGGAATTGATCATCTTAATAAGGTTCGTTTTCGGTCTTTCACGGTCTCTCATCTCCGGGTAGTGGTTACATGAAACACAAAATTAAATTAAACAAACTAATCCTCTAACCTAACTAATCCAGGATACTTTGAGTACCAATACTTATTTACAAAAAGAATCCATAAGGTTAAGTCCATACTATATCTACTAAAAATAAGAATATATTAGATATAACTAAAACTAGAAGAGAGAATGAAAGTTCCTGAATTATTTAAAAACTAGAATCACCATATAAAAGGTTTCAATCTGCTACGATGAACAGCAAAGAACTTTCTTTGATTATTTTCCCTAATTAAATAGTCATTACACGGGACCCGCTGGGTAACATTGGATCCCAAAAAATAACTCGTCATTGCTTGTCTAGTGTTCCATTTTTGGGTAAAATCACTGAATTCTCTTACTTTAGATCTCTGTCTAGTGGTTTCTAACTTCTGAACGGGTCGAGATTTTCTAATCTCTGACGAAACATTTAATAGAAAATGATGATTCGACAACTTACGTGAATCAACTACTGAACGGTTTACTTTTACATTTTGGTTTGACCGACCATTATATAAAACTACCTTCTTTCTCTCCTTCCACTTTAAAGGGGATAAATTACTACACTTTTCATCATTAATACTAAAAATATTCTGATTCTTTGAAAAAATAACTTTATCAATACGTCTGACATTACGTTTGGCAATCGAACTATCTGTCGATGGCCTTTTATCTATGTCTATGATCGATGGAGCTTGTTTAAGTCCATCTGATAAACGAATGCAGTCTTTTATCAAATACTTTTTATTAGATACATTCTTTTTAGAATGAGAATTCGCTAAAAACAAACTTTTACATTTGTCAAATGTCACTACATTGTTTTTGAAATCAATAATAGCGTTATTCTTGATCAAAAATTCCTGACCCAATATTATTTCAGGAGTTAACTGATCTAAAACTATAAAATCGTGCACATATAACACGCGAGATATTAGGAAATGAATTCTACAAATTCCACGTAGCCGCAGTGAATCTCCTACCACAGATTTGACAACCACATCAGTCGGGGGATCGGAGATTGTTACATCTTCAAACTTAGTAACAAAAGCTGAAGAAATAACGGATATAGAAGCTCCAGTGTCCAGAAGGACTGGTATCTGTCTTCCTCGTATCTCAACTAAAATATGAGGTGGTTGGATACATGGGTTTTCATCACTTTGATGAGTCGTCGAAGTTGCTCGGATCATATGAACTTCCGCTCGTGAGTTACGTGGCTGACGATTCGGAGACGGCGTGTCCTGTTGAGTATCTGCAGTAGTCGGTGTACGAAAGTTTTCAAAGGTTGCAACCTTCCTCAGTGAAAGAGAAGTCTGTGCATCACCACTTGATTTCTGAGGATACGCTGAGCGTGGAAGTGGATCGACCGTACTCGAAGAAGCAAGAGTGTTTGTTTGTTTTATCGGTAGATTGACTGTTCCATCGAGCTTATTAAAGAAAGATTCATGTTGCATAATGATTTTTTTTAACATGTTCTTATTTTCGTACAAGTGGAATGATAGATTCTTTTTATAATAAATATGACAGCTACTGATAAATCTTTTAATAAAAATCTCATCGTTTAAAATGGATGCCTTGGCGGCTAACTCATCTAATCTATAAAAATAATTCAGTATTGATTCATCATATTTCTGCTTTGCGGCATAAAAATCAGCTGCATAATCTCTTGCGAAATCAAATTCGCTAATGAATTTGTTTTTAATTTCGAGAAATGTTAAATTAGTTTGATAAATTCTTTTAAAAAAAGAGAGGGCCGAGCCTTCTAGGTAGGCGCCGATTGCAATAGTTTGAGTTTTATCGTCCCATTTGTTGATGGCGGCCACTATTTCAAATTGTCTTAAAAAGTCTGAACAATCAGCATTGAATCCGTCAAATCGTGTACAGGATTCCATCTTTAAATTAAATATAGAATTTAATTAAAATTGATTAAATAAATATGAAAAAATACGATACTGATTTTCCTTGGTCCTCTGAATAGCACAAACTTAATATCACAGGTCCTTTAAAAGTTTCGACATTGACATTAGTAGACTTCTCATTAATATTATAATCGTTGGGAATCTGAAAAACACGTAAGGGTATATTTTTTAAAATTATTAATTATTGATTATACCCGGCGCCTCCACCATATAACGAGAGGGGTAGCCGAGAGGACAATGAGGGTCAAGATTCACTTTGAAATATTTATTTAAATGAAAGAACTATTCTGGATTGAAGCTACGAGAAGACTGTGTCAAAATATCAGCATAGACCACGAAAAGGAAGCCAATTCCTATTAATTACAAAATAGCTATCAAAAGGCTTTACAAGTAGACGGATAACGCGCGAGGTATACAACCTCGCTACAGTACCGTGGGTATTCGGGAAAATCATGTACCCAATGTCCAACCCGGATAATGTAGGATTCTAATGGCGAAATAATTTTTCGAATCGGTCCAGTAATAGTTTCGGAGCCTATTCGATGCAAACAAACAAATAATCAAATCTTTCCTCTTTATAATATGTATCGATAGACTAACATCCCGCTCGGGACTTCGTTCCCGTGGGAATTTGGGAAAATTATGTAGCCTATGTTACTCAGGAATAATGTAGCATCCTAATGGTGAAATAATTTTTGAAATCGGTCTAGTACTCGTAGTTTCGGAGCCTATGCGTTACATACAAAAATAGAAACATACAAAAATACAAATCTTTCCTCTTTATAATATTAGTATAGATTAGTTTAGTAGACATACAGGGCTTAAATCTCTTTCAAACTCTCTTGTGGTTAATCAGTCCATGAAACTGAACAACTTTCAAAGTACGAAAAAAAAATTGAGTTCCCATACAAAACTTCATCGGCATATAGCACATTTTTATATGGGAGATCAATTTTTTCTTTGTATTTTGACCTATGTTCCTTGGGGAAAGTCGTTCAGTTTCATGGACTGATTTAGCACCCGAGAGGTTGAAAGAGATTTACCTAAAGCCCTGTAGATGACGAAAACACTAAATTTAACAGTTTTCCTCAACGGATGACACTAGGGTTAGTCAAGTTTGCCACATACGTGACTATATCTACACGATAGAGAAGGAAGAATAAACTAAAAGTGCCATTTTCATGCATTTTATTAATCATAGTCTAATTAATAAAATGCCATGAAACAACACAATCTTTTAAATTGCAAAAATGATTCAATTACACAAACATAGCAAGCACAAAGGACGCCTTGAGAGATCCGCAAATAGAACAAACAGCAACAGGGCAGCTATTCTGCTAATTAACGCTAGCGCGACTGCTATCCCGTTAACAAGCGCGCGACAGGTTAATGACAGCAAAATGATGCTGTGGAATATTTTTAACCCCGAAGAAAAAGAGGGGTATTACAAGTTTGACGTGTGTATCTATGTCTGTGTATCTTTGTACCTGTGTGTCTGTCTGTGTCATGATAGCTCGTGACATTGTCAAAACTGTCACTTCGCTTGAAATTGATAAGTAGAATGGGGAAGGTGACCTTTTATTTTAATATTTGTAATTTCCATTTAATTATTATAATTTAAAGTTTAAGGACCATTACATTAAACACCAATTAGATTTTTTTGTGTAGTAATTTTTTTATCATTTTTTAGAGTTCAGTGTCACGCTTGATCGTACTCTAACGGCTCTTTGTAAAATTTTCCAATAAACAATACTTAAATAAATTAAAGTTTCTTTGATAACACAACCCGGAGCTACATGAGCTCATTCCGCCTACCCCTTTCTTCTACCGGACGTCTAGACGCACCGCGGGGTATCACCCTTACCTGTCGAGATCCTGCGGATCCGCACTGAGCGCTTCCCTGCCTGCGTCTGTATTTCCGAGCTCATATAACCTCTTCAAAGTTCGAGTGAATAGGCATTTTCTGGGTGAGCTTGCTTTATCCTCGACCGCATCTTCGCCCCTTAGGCCAGATTGTGGTCAACAGCAAACCTACGAGTATTGTTAATAAAAACTTAAAAAACTCGGTTGTAAAATATTTAACAAATATATCATCTTCCCCATTGCCGGTCTGCTTACACCAAAAGAGACTTTTTATAATTCGAACGGCACGGCACGGCATGACAGAGTTTGTATTACCATTGTCTTCTATGTTCCCAGCTTCTAGTATCACTAGTGCATAGGAGGCAATGGTAATATAATTTTTCCGTGCCGTTTTCGTATTATAAAAAGGCCTAATAGCGAGTGCTTCATTTCTACGTTAACATACTTAAAGTATACCATCTAAAATTCAAAATCTCAAACCCTAAACTAGACTAGAATATTAATTAGCGGAATAGCCACCCAGAAACATCACAAAGCAAGATGGTATAAAAACACAGCCTTTCCCAGTCCCTCTCGTTCCTTGCATTTCCTAGGCTGACTACGACTAGCCCCGAGACAAACATTCAAAGTACTTATTCTTGAATACTATGCGTCTTTCCAATCTATACAGGGCCAAAACGCAGCCATAGGGAACTGGCCGCGTTATCGCGTATTTATATTGTAATGTTATTTTTTAATCTATGATTACAGAGTATACACGAATTTTCCGTACTGCTCGTGTACAGTTCGTAACGTGAATACGTGCGTCCTGGTTCCGGAACACTACATCATTTAGTCTCACGCCTGAAAAATACCGAAAGTTAGAAAGAGGTTTAAAAAAACCGAAAGTTGAAATGCAACAACAGTCGTTTCTGGCACTTCGCCGGCGCAGCTTCTAACCTAACCTAACCCAACCAACCCGTTAAGGGTTAGGCTACTAACAAACCCATTCGTCACAGTTTCACTACATACTGACACTGTATATTATGGAACAAGCTAGCTAGCTGGGCGGGTTAACCCGTCGCGTGCGACTATTTACGTACTAGTCTTGTTTAAATTGGAAGACCTTAGTAAAAAAGTGATTTCCAATATTTACGCGATTAGTTTCACACCCCTGCGTTCTGTCCTTGTACATAATGGAAAGACGCTGAATTATACCGTTTCAAATTCATCGAGCACCTGTATTAGATTGAAAACGTATAATTGTCACCGGAATATTGTTAGAACCGTAATAAGCATTATAATTTCACTAACAACAACATAGAGCAACAACAACAACTTCCATTCTGGACTAGGAGTGAAAGAAATACTTAGAATGTGCCAGCTGTGAATGTCCCAGGTATACTGTAAAAGTCTGTAAGAGGAATGCGAGGGTTATGCTAAATTATAATGGGTGAACGGCACCACCTCTCACCATTATGCAACTTGGTCCATCTGATAACCCTCACAATTTGTGTCAAACGTGGCATCTATTGGATCTAGAACCACTAAGGCTCTGCCTACCCCGTTAGGGATTAAAGGCGTGAGCGTATGTATGTATGTACCAACAGAGAATTGCTTTACTCCGGCGACTTCGTTCGCTTAGATAAGCAGCCTATGTAACTCTCAGGGAACCCTATTATCTCTGTGCAAAAAAAACTGATTAATACGTTGTGCCATGTGAGGGAAGGACAAAAACAAACAAACACATTTTCACATTAGTTAGGTTTCAAATTACGAAACGAACGTTATTTTAAATCGGTAGAATACTCCGTTTTCAGTGGTATTCAAGAATAGCAGTCTAGAATTTTATTTAGGTATCTAGGTCGCAGTACCGAGAGCTAGACAAAGTGTGCCCTAGGTATTGTCTTGTGTGCATTAGGAAATTGAGATCTGTGGATAGCTGATTGGAACTATGATTGGAAGTATAAGTTAGTTTGGTTAGTTCAAACTGTTATTACTGCGGTTATTAGCTCGGGACTTGCGGTTTATAAATGTAATACATTGTACTGCTGTAGCTTTTCGCTTGTGACTTCGTTTGGTCAGAAAACTTATACAGTGAGTAAGGGACGGATTAGCAAAAGCTTAAACCCAGAACTCAGACAATCATACTAAATGATTTCCTAGTGAAATTTTTCTCATGAAATTTTTTAAAATGTTTTTTAATATTTTGTGTTTGAAAATTAAATTTTTATTTTAAATTCTATTACACTCCATTTTGCAATAAAAAACAAAAATAGCAGCGTAAAACACGAAAACCAGCAATTTACATCTCATTCTGATAGCGGTGCGGCGCGGGGCGTGGAATCGCATTACATTGCGTTGCGCCAAAATAAATAAATAACGAAAACTTCTTAATTTGGCATTTCCAAGAACAAAATCCTTGTAGCCAATTGTAATGATGGACAGATTCCACTATTTAAGTATTTGTGACTGTGTCTGGTAAAAGGGACCACTTTGAGGGTAGTCAATAAGAGTGAAAATGTAATGTAATAAGCTTTGTTAAACGCTCTTATTGACTACCCTCAAAGTGGTCCCTTTTACTAGACACAGTCACATTTGCTTAGCTGTCCCTTAAACCCTATGTAGTACAGTAGTAGCCTTTCGCCTGTGACTTCGTTTGGTCTGAAAACTATACTCCATTTCATTCCCCAGCCCTAGGACTACCTAATCTAACCTAACCAGAATCTGTTTAAAGTTCGAGTGATTAAGCATCTTCTGGATGAGCTAACTACATCTTCGACCGCATCTCCGCTGCTATCTTATAACTGAAATTTCGTGTTCGTGAGCGATATCTATGCGTGCTCAAGCGCGCATTAAATAAATAAATAAACGCTACACACTCAAAGACCCACACTAAGGTCCCTTGTGTCGTGGGTCCCTCGGAACATATATAAAGACAGACACAAACACCCATGGCACGAGAACAAACATCTGCCTCTTACACAAATATTTGCCCCGACTGGGAATCGAACCCAGGACCCGTCGATCAAGAGGCAGCGCCGCTACCACTCGACCAAACCGGCGCGACCGTCAAACGAAGCCTAACTTCTGCGCTCTTTATTCTGTGATTGAAATCTCATTATAGGTTCTATTGACCTAGTCAAAATTGTGTCCTTACTTTTTGTTTATTAGACAATCAGATTTTTAATCATTTGTAACGACCAAAGAATAAGTAAACCAATGATAGACACCGCATCTCTTCTCAGTTGCACAGTAATTAAATCCACCACAATACCTAATGACGTAAGCAAAAAACAAACCCGATCCGATCACAAAAACTTAGTCGTCCACTCAAAGAACATTAGGGAAAATTGTAAATTTTTTTTTCATTGCAGTACCTAAATACATTTGTCTCTCAGAGGCTAAATGGCGAATGGGAAAATATTTTCAAAAGACGTACAGACGGTTCCCTCTATTATCTAAATCTGAAACCAAGTTGGTAATACAATTTTGAAGAAGTAAAGAACTTTCCTTTGGACTTTAGAAAAAATTATTTCTTAATTTTGAGCACTAAGGATGTAATAAAATATAATCCTAGAAAAAGTGGGGAATAGCATCACAGCATTTAAAAGTTAACGATAGTTATACCAACTGTCAATTGCCAGTGAGAATTAATATTATTTTTGTCGATAACATGCACCTATGCCGGTGGTGGGACTCATTTTGAATAAAATCAGTAATTACTTATTTCAGCCCCTATATTTAAAAAACGTCCTATATTTTAAAACGTAAATAGAAGATAAATTATTTCACTGTAATATTTTAATTAACATTTTTGACAAGTAGCAATGATTCATGAGCACCACAAGTGAAAAGTATTAACTCTCGACCTCTTCAAAGTGGCCCTTCTGCTAAAATGATTGGGACACTTATTCTTTGGTGCTGGGCACAAAAAGTTTGATATTAAGTAGAGACGACGATGCGATGTGTTGCGAATGTGATGACTCAGCGGTTCTCGATTCTGATACTTTGTAGGTCAATACACAAACCTACAAACGAGGTTTTTTTCTTTGATTTATACACCGAAGAGCTGATCAGTCTGACGCTTTTTATTTAATTTATTGACCAAAGAATACGACTTTTGACAGAAAACAGACAATAACTTTTCAAGACAAACTAAAATCATCATAACTCGAAATCACTAGGAAGATTTTTCCTTCTGCATTTATAAAAACAGCATTAAACTCTATAATTTGGTACCTATATGACTCATCCTGACCAGACGTTGGACCAACATCCCAAACCAACATTATTCAGGCTTCAAGGGAGATTTCTGCCACAAATTTTTAGTAATTTTCTTGTAAGAGTAAATATTTTTGTATTTCTTTTGTATTTTTTTATGTATTATTTCGTCACCTTTTATATTCGGGTTCATGTAGCCTGATTTTTTAAAAGTTTTAATGAATCCTCGACCGCATCATCGACTCACCGTGCTACAATGAGTAAATAATTAGTAGTAGATTTTACAACAAGTGCACAAAACCATATATAAAAATCATTTTTATAATATGGTTTTGTGGACGAGTTATAAACTCTGCTTTTCACTTCGATTGCGAGGAAATAATAAAATAACATATGATAACAAATTTTATCTTTAAACTTCTGATTATTTTGGCTGTATGGAGTTTTCTATGCCTTACTATAGACCCATTTATGAGTAGATCACTTTGTGCACTAGAGCACAAAATGCGATTTTGTGCAGCCTATAGTAGATCGTTTTGTGCTCTAGAACACAAAAATCGATTTTGTGCAGCCTATAAGCTGTACAAACAAGCACTTTCCGAACATGAGTAGTGAAAATACTCTTGAACATAAGTTCTTGGACATTCTAGGGTTCAAAGTCTTAACATGATGCTTTGCCTACGCAATTAGGGAATAAAGACAAAGGTGTTTGAATGAATAAAAGATCACAACAATTTATTTTTTAAACACGCCGCCTGTAGCGTTCTGAGAATATTGTAGAGTTATCTTCCAATTCTTATTATTTTATTAAGTATTCTTTTTTATTGATAACAGTTTTATCGTCATACAAATTCCCACGTTTTGTCAATAAGTTTGAGTGTGTGTATGTTTGTCATTGATAAGCGTTTATTGGGACGCAGTTATAAGATACCGACAGATATCTGTCCAAACCCAACTTTTTAATGTTGCTACCCAATCATACATGATTCTGGCCATGAAACTGAACGAGTTTTTCAAAGGATGGGTTCCTTTGAAAAAATTCTCAAAATAAAATTTCATTTTCTGATTCTGGGGCAATCAGTAATTTTCATTTTGACTTTTGCTTCTTGGGGAAAGTTGTTCAGTTTAGTGGGCTGATTCACTTTCTCGCTTACTAATTTAAAGTCACCCCATATACGATTCAGACCTCAGCAATACGCATCAATTTAGTGAACCTGTTTAGGTAAAAAAAACGTATGTACGACTGTACATATTTTACGTATTTACAAACATGTCTGCCTTATATTTGCATGCAAATCTCGCTATCTTTATCAGGGATCTTGGCGTCACATTTCACTGCGTTATTTGTACTCAATTAGAATTACCTGATACCTACACCACTCGGGTCTAGACCTGGTTGCGGCAACCTGATATGACTGCAGCTTTGCATACGAATGTTGTTTGCAGTTGTGCAGGGGGCGATGGTGAGGAACGATTTTACAACGGTATTACTAGTCTTGAACGACATAGAAAATAAGATTTCTTAATGGCTGTATGGGTGCACAGCTTACATTTTCACACTGTCCAATACTATGTTATGGAGTGCTGTGTAATGTGAGAGGTGATTATGAATTATAGAATAGAATAGAATAGAAAATGTTTTATTCAGTAACATTACATGCTTACTATCACTAAACATAAGACATAGTTACATCCAAAGTAATGTACCAAAAGGGGTTGCCAGCTCAGCATACTGCCGTGGTGAACACGGCGCTGATTTTCAGCTAGTCCCGAAAAATAAACCTAGACTTAAAAATACTTAACCTAATTACATACTGTGTGCGTGTATGTGTACGTGTGTGTGTGTGTGTGTGTGTGTGTGTGTATGTGTATGTGTGCGTGTGTATATGTGTGTGTGTATGTGTGTGTTCTGTATGTTGGCCGCTCTTGCATGTATGAATTTGTGAGAATATTGTGCGTGGGGTGTTCATGTGTGCGAGTTTTTGTACTGTATCAAGTCTATCCGCTGTATAAAACCATGTAAAACTATGTGTGTACTTAAATATATTATCAAATATAATATATATATATATATAATAAAATTAAAATAAATACTTAACTAAAATTGAAATAGATAGAAAATACTTTACAAAACACATTTATTTATATAAAAAACTCCGCCGGTCTGTGCAACTGTCTGTCTAGTTCGATTTTCATTATATTTCTTCGAAATGAGTTCAATGACAGTGCGCTTCGTAGAGGAGGAGGTAGGTTATTCCATATTTTGGCCGCAGTATATTTAAAACTACCGCGAAACGCATTCGTTTTGTGGTTGGAAATTTCTAAGAGACCAAGACGTTTGCGACTAGACCATTTAAGTTTTTCATATAAGTATTCTGGCTAGCGATTCTGTAAAAATCAGTCATTGTCATTACACTGAAACTCTATCGACACTCTGACGGCATTATGAGATCAGTGGTCTCACAGTGCCGTCCAAATGATTATCGTTGCAATCTCAATCGTCTCTCAATAGTTTGAGAAAATTGTGGCGATTTCCAACCAGAGTCACGTTATTCAGAGACAATACGTAAAAATTTTCGAAACGTCAATGCCACTCAGAAGTAATCACTGTCAGTGACTTGCCATGATGTAATTATCATCTGGGGGCTCGGTAGTGCGTCCTTCCCAAGTAGAGCAAAAACAAACAAAAAAGGCAATAGGCATAGTACCCCATTTTTTCTCGGAGCCCATTCAGGACATTTTCGAAGTGCGAATGTAACGTTAACCACTTCAATAAATTTTATATGGGTTATAAGTGTTCGTAAGTACCTACCTGTCAAAAAACTATCACACACCGTGTTGAACTCGACTGTCTAGTATCGAACTTCATTTTTTAAACCTGCCCTAAAGTATCACTGAATAGCTTTTAAAAATATCTGTAATGGTTCAGTTTGTTGCCTGGAAGAAATAAATCAAAACGGCTGATAAATGGAGTCTTTGATATACTTATATTTTTTGGTGTACAATAAAAAGTATTGTATTGTGTTGTATTGGGGCTAACTGTTTTAGAAAATATAACTTATTTTATAACTCAAAAAAACTTATGTAAAAAAAAGTTCCTTGTTACACTCTGAGCCATTTCATTGAGTCTTAAAATAAATATTAATGCAAAACATGATAAATCTTACTTCATCTGATTTTCGTATTTTGAGCTGCTATTCTTATTTCTAATTGGAAAAATAGAAGTGTATTTAAATAAGTAATTTAATGTTACAGCAGAAAAATTTAAGAAATATATACTTAGAAGATTTTATAGTTTTCCTAAGGCATTATCTTTTGTATTGCGCACTGCCAAGGAGTGGAATTCTCTGCCGGCGTCTGTATTTTTGAGCTCATACAATCCGAATATCTTTAAAGTACGAGTGAATAGGCTTCTTCTGAGTGAGTTCGCTACATCCTCGACCATATCTTGGCTCTGAGCTAGATTGAAGTCAAGAGCGAACCCATTCTTAATAAAAAAAAACAACGAGTTGCACTCCGGGAGTGCCGGCAGAAGTGAAAACTTGAATATTAACGTAGTGCATTAATATTTTATTTAATATTTTCTATGCTGACACCGGATGAAATCTTGACTTTTGTAGTTTTAATTTCCTATATTTATTCTCCGCCTTACGAATTTTCGATCAGGGTCACGTCACGTGTCAGTCACGTGTGCGTTAGTTTAACATTTTTACCCATACTTGAAAGTGCAAAACGCCGCTAAAGAAGTTTTCACTTAAAAAAATTATATCCCACAACCTTTTTAATTAGAGAAACGCAGTGCGAGCATGTTGCGAGACTTGCTTCTTTTTATATGTTTTTCAATTGGATAGTACTTAAATTGTCAGAATTTCAATTTCTTTATTATTGTTATATATCTAACATAAAATGTACCGAAAGCTTTTAAAAACCAGGTCAGAAATAAATAAAGCTTGGAAACAGGCTTCAAATATTGTACTTTTGAACGGATTACGGGTATCAGCTGCTGCAGGTCAGTCTTTTTAGTTTTTATCACAAAAATTGCTCTTTTAATTTTTTTGTCTTTATCTTTACAAAATCACGAATTACTTACTCGTGGTTCACGCTTATCTCTTTGCCCTCATAACCTGTGTGACGCTTGAGAAAAACATAATATTATGGTTTTTGGAAAACACAGCAAGAAAATAGGTGCATCGCATTTCTTATATTTGAATTCTTGAAGAAGTGATTACCACTTAGCGTTTATCTGTTTCATACCTAACTTCGACGAGAGTCTTAGCTGACCAGTGACCATCTGACCCAGCTGACTTACATATTGGAAATAGCTCAGCATGCTGTAAATTATTTATATGAATTACTTTTATAAATTGCAACTTTTATTCCAGGTGTGAGTCGAGGGTTTAAACTTGTAAATAGGGACAAGAATTGAATCTGCACATCAGGCAAGGAGAGGCCATTCAAAAAGTTGATTTTTTTCATGAAAATTAAATAATTATCGGAATATCTACAAAAAGTACGATTGAGCATAGTTTTGCAGTAGTAATTTAATAATGATTCCTAATCTAATAAATTCCAAACATACAAAGCATAAGGATTATTGGTTTTTCTGTTCCTTTCACCCAGTAGTTAGGTATTCTAATGTTATCTGCCCTTATATTTACAATCAATGGAAACCTGCATTCATTGCTGGTTGCTGTTCCGGGACTGTATACGATACCTAAAACACTGTGTATGTGTAGTGTATACTATATAATCTCGTTCCATACTCTATTTGACTATTCCAGAGCTTTTATACAAACAATCCCTGGGGATTCTAGACAGTACCTGATTTCATAATCTTGGTTTCATAAATTATAAATAAATAAAACGCCATACACTCAAAGGCCCACATTAAGGTTTTCTCTTGTGTCGTGGGTCCCTCGGAACCCCTTATAAAGACAGACACAAACACCCACGACCCGACAATAAACATCTGCTTTTAACACAAATATTTTCCCCAACTGGGATTCGAACCCAGGACCCGTCGATCAAGAGGCAGTGCCACTACCATACAACCATTTTGGTCGCAGCGTAGTAACCGTTCCCATTTAGAATCTTTACACAAGTAACAAGATCAGTTGCTGTGACCACTTTATTCAGTCTCTGCTACCAAAAGTGGGGAATTTACGACACAAAAAAATGGTTGTAATTTAAACTATAGTGTTTTAATATTGTAGACACAAATGTTACTGGATTGTGACCACAGTTCGAGTGAATGATGACCGAATGATAACGAATGATTGATAGAAATTACGTCAACTTGAGGATTAAATGTCAACTTATTTTACTAAACTAAATAAACTGCGGCCATTATTTTGTTGTGTTTGATTTCATTTTCTTTGATGTGGATATTTCTTCGTAAGTGAAGTGTTTGACAAGAACGAAATCAAGTTCATCGACGGAGTTTTGATAAAAATCATAATAAATAAGAGCGCCTCAATATTCTAACAGGTAAGCAAAATAAATATTTCATTTGGTAAATATGTATGAATGAAAATCAAATGATAAATCGTTATGAGTAGATATTATTGACAGTAACTTAGAAATCTTACAAATTTGAATATAATTTAATGAAATTTGTAATGTAAATGTCTAATAAATAGTCTATTTGTAGGTTGTAAAACAGACAACATTAATTTTATGATGCTTTACAGTGTTTAGTCACAAAGTTGTCACAAAGTGCACTTTTTTTTGCAAATCAGTAAAAATTTCACTATGGCTGCCGTGTAAATCCAAAACCAGAGGTTCCCAACATATCAAGGTTAGATTGGGGTCGATTCGAGTTGTACTTAACTAAAATCAAACAATAATTTAATCATGTTACTTTCTAATTAAATAAATAGGAAAAGACAGCAAGACGTAACATGGCGGTTTAAGTCATCTCAAACAAGGACTTAAAATAATCTTCCAAAAAAAAAACTTTACAGACAACCAATTTTTATTTTTTAAAAGGTCCGTGTTCGATTCCCGATCTGAGTACAAATTTTTTTAGATGTTTGAATGCAATTTTTCTTGTTACTAGAATCGATGACATGGTTCCTAAGAACAGATCTTCGTATGTCTTTTAGTTTCAGACTTTCCCATACTGACCGATCTAAATGGGCCACTCTGTATAGTACCTGGATGACCGAGCTTTACTCGGTTTTTAATTGCCTGAAAACAAGGATAAAAAGTCGTTTCCTAAAAATATAACTTAGCTAGATCGATTTATCGCCCCCGAAGAGGGGCATACTAAATTTCATGAAAATCGTTGGAGCGCAGCGGTTAGATCCAGAATATATATATATATATATACTACATAAATATATAAAAATTGCTCATTTAATCTTTTTTTATTGTTTTCTTTCAGATACAAATCAGCCAAATCTTCACCTAAGATGTGAAACAGCGAAAATATTGTGGGTCAAGAATTATCACACTCACAAGAAAGAGAAAAAGTAGTTCTTCAAAATGAGATAGCATCAGAAGATACGGATCAAAATGAAGAAGCTCGAAAATGGGCGAATCGGAAGACCATAGTGGATAGCAACTAATTAAATAAGTATGACGTGTGGATTTACTTAGTGATTTTTCATTAACTACAGTGTGTAAATAATAAATTATTGTTTCATTTATTTGTTTTATTTTGTTTATTTATTTTATTTTAGAAGAATGTCTTACAGATGGATAAAACATAATTATTTCAACACTTCAGACAAAAATAATGATTGCCACACCAATAGTTTAAGTACCACTGATCATTTTTGGCAGGAGTAGAATATTCGAGAATCATTTAGAATTACCACTTTGTTACGGCAAGTATGCACATTTTTCAGGAACTATTTAAAAATAATGTTTCCACTTAATACTCACTTTCAAAGTAGTATTATCGCTCACACATTGAAACCCTTTTGTAACCGTTAAGAAAATGTAGTAACATTATAGTAATATCTACGAAACATCGCAACCAAAATTTGTCTCACACATTTTCGTCACATAGTGTGGACTATATTACTACAAATTTCAGATGGACACTAAAGTGTAGTAATTATTAACACACTTCAACCAGATTTTGTGTTCAAATGAAATTGTTACTACGTTGCGACAGGAATTGGTTGTAATACCACTCGACCAAACCAGCCGTCAATTGCTAGTAACATTATGGTAACATTATACAACCTTAATGCAATCTTACTGTTCAGCAAGTACTTGTAACTTCGTTCTTACTTAGACATAGACATACTTCTGTAGAAACTCTAGGAAATAAAATTTTCTAAAACATAAAATTCCAAAATAGAGTCAGAGATGTTTCGGCTTTTACCATCCCATAAGTACCACTTTTCAACCGACTTTAAAAAAAGGAGGAGGTTCTCAATACGACTAAGTTTTTTAGGGTTCCGTACCCAAAAGGAAAAAACGGGACCCTATTACTAAGCCTCCGCTGTCCGTCCGTCCGTCCGTCCGTTCGTCTGTCACCAGGCTGTATCTCGTGAACCGTGATAGTTAGTCAGTTGAAATTTTCGCAGATGATGTTTTTTCATTGGCCCTATAACAACAAAATTTGTTGTTTTTAGTATTTAATACTGAAAACCAGAATAAAATAAATATTTAAGGGGGCTCCCATACAAAAAACGTGATTTTTTTGCTCATTTTATAGAAAGTCTGTCTGAGGCTGTATCTCATGAACCGTGATAGTTAGACTGTTGAAGTTTTTACAGATGATGTATTTCGGTTGCTGCTATAACAACAATTACTAAAAACTAGAATAAATTAAATATATAAGGGGGCTCCCATACAACAAACGTGATTTTTTTTGCCGCTTTTATAGAGATAATGGTGTTTATAGAGTCCGACTCGCACTTGGCCGGTTTTATAAGTAATAGTACGGAACCCTTCGTGCGCGAGTCCGACTTGCACTTGACTAGTTTTTATTTAATGTTTGTTCCTTGAAAAAATATACTCCTTTTCGAAAATTACTAGTAGTACTTAATTTTTCTAAAATTACTTACAAACCAAAACGGCATCAAAATAATTAGTGACGTTTTGGTTCGTGGTAATTTGCTAATAGGCATTGTAGTCCGCGGAAAATACGATAACTGAAGAAATAAATCATGTAATCTTAAAATATTCGAAGTTCCACAGTAGCACGTTTATGCTACGGTACCCCACACGTCATCTTCCTCTGATGAAGAACTCCATCTCGACCATTAAACTTTATGCACTTGTCCTGCAAGTAACTTTCAACCAGGCGCTACAGGTAGGAAGGTACCTGATGGTAAACCAGTACCTCCCTTATCGTCCTCCAGGGTAACGAGTTAAAGGCGTTGTTGATATGAAGACTTGCCGCAATCGCGTCAACGTCGAGCGTGACTGTCGGAAACCGAACTGGTCATTCGACAGGTCGGGGCCGACGCTCCACAAGTGCGTGCTGAACCAGAGGAAATAATTCTTTCGAATAGTTTTCCGGCCTCGTCCAGTAGGCAAATGGGTCGGTATGCAGAAAGAGAATCTGCAGACCTTCCCTATTTCCTCAAGAACACCAATCGTGCTTCTTTTCAGCCCGTGAGAACCTAACCTAACCTAAGCTTAATTTCATTTAATATACAAAAACAAGAATTGATCTAAAGACCAAGCAAGCAAGCAATTTTTCATCAATGGTGTTCCTTAGAGATTTTAAAATGTCCTCTTTTCTCGTATCCATTAACATTTCAGAGTTTTATACTGAGTACATCATAGACATAGAAATAAGTTGAATACCACTTTCTAAACCAAAAGTCCTCAATGACCTGTATTTCTATACAAAGTATATACATGTATAGAGGTCAGTGAAGTTTCGAAAGACTTGTTGTAAAGTAGTCATAGACATAGAAAAAATAACTGTGCATGTCATAGACATCTTTATGTCAGTGGTGCATTAACATGACTTCAACTTATTTCTATGTTTATGAAATGGAATAATACTTATATGGCAATGACCTATCATACAACTTATACCAAGTCAGTGTTTCATTGAGAAATCATTGAGAAACGATCGGTGGACATAGACAATGGATTTTGAACGATAAGTTTTCCATTTGGAAGTCATTAAGGTGTTCATTCAGCTTACACTCCACTGACACACTTCTGAGACACAACTTTAACCCTATCGAAACTCAACTGAAACCCTATCGACATCCAACTGGAGTTACAGAATCGAGGCCCTGGTGCCTTATTTTGAATTATACCAAAAAGTAGAGTGGAGTAGTGAATGTAACGTCTAGTAGACATTTTGAGAATATTTAATTAATAAATAAGTATGTACAACAAATAAAATCGAGTCGCGTGAAAAAGTTTTAAGTAAAAAAACAATGATCAATGTGATCACGGAGTTCACGGTGGATTGGAATGGAGACGGCATCTTATAACTTAAGAGTCCTACTAATATTACAAATGCGAAAGTTTGTGTTTGTTGTTCCTTCACGAAAAAGTAGTGTTGAGGTTTTGACGAAACTTTGCAGTATAGCTTAGTTATCAAAATAACACATAGGCTACACAAATTTTCTACGGGAACGTAGCAAACCATGCGAAAAGCAAGTGTAAAATGTATCCCTTGTTATCTAAGTGCAATAAAGAATATATATAAAATGCCATGTTATAATACGTGTTTTTGTAACGTGTGCTGTGTTTTTTGTGTGAATAAATGCTATGTCTATGTCTATGTCAAAAATAAATGTAATTCGTTAATCATGCTTTTGGCTAATCAAATCTCGTTCTAGTATTCAGTTAAAGAATGCAAAATAACTATCGTTGTCAAGAATAACGGTCACCTCTCATGAAAAAGGAATTGAGACTGCCAAATAATAAAAAGTTACTTAATTTTTTTACCAATATTTATAGGAACTTCATTTATAATATTTATAGGAATATTTATAGGAAGTTAAACTCGATTTTTAAAAATAGTGTTAGTGTGTTAATGTTTACGAAGGAAGATTAAATACGGTCTTCATTAGTAAATCGTTCTTCAGAATACCCTCAGTGAAAACCTACGTAAAATAGACGTCTTACTACGGTCGGCTCACTTCAGACAAGGCTTAATCATTATTTTAAAGGCTCTATACACATACACAACGTACATAAACCGTGAATATGTAATTTAAAGCCAGTATAGGTAGGTGGTGTGGGCCTTTATGTTGTTTGTAAGGTCGTATATTATTGAAGTGAATATTTTAATATCGTACCTGAGTATATTGTACATAACTTGTACATAATAATAATTTGTACATAATAAATTGTAGAATTCCACGCTGGACTGGACGTGAAAGAAAAACTAAGAACGTGCCAGCTGCCAACTCTTCCAGGAATACTGTAAGAAACAGTATTATCATTACAAGTCTAGCTCATTATCAACTGGACTATTTAATGTACTTACATACAAACATACAATACGCTTTCGGGGTAGGCAGAGCATCAGTGGATTTAGAAACACTAGATGCCACATTTGACAATTCTGAGGGTTATTAGATGAAACATGATGTGTCAGACCCCTAGCACATGGCGTATTTCTACGGCACTGAAAACGCGTGTTTCACGCGCGTAGGTATACAAGCTTCAAACGCAACCTTGTAACCTCAGCACATGGGGCGATCGTGTGCCGCGCGTTTACAGTGCGTTTACGGTGCGTTTACGGCGCGTTTAAAGCGCGTTTATAGCGCGTATATGCGTAGACAGCGATACAAACGAGTTTTGAACGCGCGTAAAACGCGCGTTTAAATCTATGAAAACGCAAAAATCGGCGTAATACGCTGTCTGCTAGTGGCCTAAGAGGTTGTCAGCCTTTCGCCCATAATACAAAAAAACCCTCGCGTCCCACTTACTGACTTTTACAGTATGCCTGGGAAGAGTTTGCAGCTGGCACATTCTATGTTTTTACAATACAATACAATATACTTTATTTGCACACAAAGACATACAATACAATTAACAGAACATAAAACATAGCGTACAACAAGGCGGCCTTATTGCTAGGTAGCAATTTCTTCCAGGCAACCTTAGGGTAGGACAACAGTAAGGTAAGAAGTAGTTGATGGTGCATAAAATACATATACAGTGTGGAAAATACATACAGTGTTTCTTTCACTATAATATATATACAGTGTGGAATATAATATACACACTTATAAAATGTAAAAACAAAGAGACAATCCAATAACTTACCAGCAAATCTTTTAAATTACTAACAAAACTAAAGCGGCTCGAAAGGTGAACGGCTGTTGAAATAAATAAGGTTCTGTTAGTTGTAACTGGGTGTTAATAACAGATCGTTTAGAATGCGATTTATGTCAAACCTAACACGTGGCAAAGCAATAAATAGAATGGCGACTGAATGAGTGGTGGCTTGTTAACAGGCGGAGCGGATTATTCTTAATGTTTTTAAAGAAACAAAGACAGTTGACAAATTATTGTCATATTTTATACAATGGAAACTTGAGCGGTTTAGCTTAGGTAAACACGTTAAAACTTACCGCAACCACGGTGCAGAAGTGTTGTAAAAAGTTGTAAAAGACGCTTGGAAGTTCATCAATATGTAAAAGAAAAAAAAGAAAAAATGAACCCGTTTTCCAAGCTCATGCGCCAATTAAGTGGGTTATGTAAAAAAATCTAAGGGTAGCTATGTGTTGGTGGTTCGTCAGAGCCTTTCAATATTACCTACTATAAAATCAATCAATTCTTAGATTTTATGGCCCCATCGGCTTTTAAGCGATGATTCAAAAAGTTATTTTATATTTAAAGTGGGAATTCATATGTTTGACATTAACAGCCAATTTCTTTATCTACAAAAGCCGCTCCACTTATAAAAACGCTATTCGCTCCGTCCATCACTAAGCCATCACTTAAAGCGCCCGCTCTCCAGCTGGCCTCCCGAGAGAGGATTAAAACAATTGATTAATTCAAGTGCAGCCAACTGAATGCAACTGGACATCTTCCAGGAGCACACTACATGTGACGTCTAAAGATCCTTGCACATTCGCATATAAGTCTGTGACATTCGCATTTAATCTATTATCTCCAAGTTAATCCCCTTTATAAACTGTGCACTACGTTTTGAAACATATGATGAGCAGAAAACCAGATTAGCAAAACACTTGATGGACAGAATACTTGATTAGCAATACACCGGATGAGCAAACAATGAGATTAGCAAAACACCGGATGAGCAGAAAACCAAATTAGCAATACACCGGATGAGCAGAAAACCAGATTAGCAATACACCGGATGAGCAAAAAGCCAGGTTTGCAAAACACCGGATGAGAAGAAAACCAGATTAGCAATACACCGGATGAGCAGAAAACCAGATTAGCAATACACCGGATGAGCAGAAAGCCAGGTTTGCAAAACACCGGATGAGAAGAAAACCAGATTTTCAAAACACTTGATGAAGAGAAAAATAAGTAAATAACTGGATGGGAATAGGCAGAGTTTCAAATGACTTATAGAACCCTTAACATAGTAGTCAGAAAGCAGTACTTACTATTAAACTTTGATTAAATGGAAACATAACTTACTAACTCGTCATTAGCAAACTTTTCAAATTCTAAAGACCTAGAAGTTTGAAATACATAGAAATTTCCTTTAAGATAAAGACAAGAAATCTGAATAGATTTATCGAAATTCTGACACTAACAAACTCTTGAGCGACCTCTTACAATACTTAAATAAGTTTATATAATTATGTCACCGTAACATTGTCAAACCCGTAATATTGTTATTTGACTTAGATTATAAACTCTCGATACTTTGTGAACTGCCTGTTTTTTTTTCACATTGACAGACTTTTTTATAATATCAATGCAACATAACCTAACCGAACCTGCAAAAGCCCAGGACCTTATACATATAGAAAAAAAAACCACTTATTAGATTTAAGTAGATAAGTTTAGCTTATAAGAAAAAATGACGAGTATCCTTAATATGTGGAGCAATTTATTGTAAATAGAAACCTAAACAAAAAAAATATTTTAAACTAAAAAAAATTAGGACCAGAGAGTCCGCAGATTATAAATTCATTTAAAAAAACCTACAAAAGCCTAATATAACCTAACTTATCCTAATTTAATGCAGGCGGCTCTTAAAGTTTCGTAAATTTATAATTTTACTAGGCATATTGTAATTTCGCAAGAGATTATAATATTTACAATTTTCCGGTGACATATACGAAACGCTATCCTCCAGTGTAAACAGCACTTAAAACATAAGCCTGGACACGTCAATTTGTCGAGCAGTAGATGTGGACCAGCACCGATGAGTCCCTGTTATTATGGACCCTGTGGACCTAGTTTATGAGGGGCCACGGAAATGTATGGTATCACTTAGACTTAGAAACTACACTGCAGAACGTTGAGTAGATTAGTTTAATATGAGGACCATTTTAATATGTTTAATATCTTTTCACTGCGGCTATCCAGTTGAATTTCGACATGTTTTTAAATTTTTTTTATGTCTTGTGACGCGACAACTCCGCCAAGTGTCAGCTGATTTTCAAAATTCTTGTTTTGCTCGAATGAGTATACTCCTGAGGTGGTCCTAAATAAACTAAAAAAAATTACACATTTTATTTAATTGACTTTTTTTTGTTATATGATGGGTTAACTCTTGACCTCAATCTTGACCATAAAGGTCAAAGATGAGGTCGACGATGGATCGAGTTCACCCAGAAAATGCCTATAAAGGCACTGGTACTCTCACGCACCGACGGAACACAGCAAGCTGTTTGGCGTCGAACTTCGGTAGGAGGGTGGTCGCGAACGGGACGGCTTACGATACCCACGGAAAGAGATGGGGCGGTGTTATTCTCAACCGATCACCACACATACAGGCACTGTTCAGATTGCAGTCGGTTGATTCATTAGTTTTTAACGAGGACAATTGTAAGTTTATTTTTTCCTGTGCGATTTTTTCGCGTGGAAAGGTAGTCTATGTGTTTATGACCTTAGTCAACATTGAAGGCAAGAGTTAACCCTTGTCATAATAAAAAAAAAAATGAAGCTCTTTACACAAGTATATTTTTACTTTTAAAACGTACACCGAATAGTAACGGTGCCTGGGAGAAAACGAGGGGAGGCCTTTACCCTGCGGTGGGACAGTACCTACTGGCTAATAAAAAAAAAAACAGTAGGATTCTGTAAGTACCAAGTTTCTTCTTCTTATGGTCTAGGTATAGTCAAGTGTGTGGCGGACTTAGCTAACCCTGGTGTCAGAATTTTAAAACCGCACAATGGCCTCTGTCTTGGTTTTAACGACTGTAGTCAATCGACAACAGCCGGGACCGACAGCTTAATGTGCCCTTCGAAGCACGTAAACGCTCAGTAACAAGTTTGATACAATAACATGTATACCCATAGCTGATAAGTAACATATAATATCATTGCATAGCTGTATCTATACTTTGCAACCAATTTTTAAAACGACTGAAACCTTACCAAATAACAGTCAAACGATGAACTTTATCCAACTTAAGCAGAGACCAATACATACATACGTTAGCTCTCTTTGCCTGAATCCTAAAGACATGTACTACCTAAACTTTATACATGGTGTAAAGGACAGCTTAGCAAATACTTAAATGTGGAATCTACCCATTACTATGATTAGCTACAAGTAATTATGAAATGTCAAGAAAAATAAAAGACGCCATACACTCAAAGACCCACACTAAGGTTTTCCTTTGTGTCGTGGGTCCCTCGGAACACACATAAAGACAGACACAAACACCCATGACCCGGGAACAAACATATGCTTTATATACAAATGTTTGCCCCGACTGGGATTCGAACCCAGGACCCATTATTTACCTGCTTGGCGCTACGCAATGTGCTGCGCTATCGGAATGCGACATACATTGCTGTTTTTCGTGTTTTACACTGTTATTGTTGTTTTTTAATGCAAAATAGATTGTATTCGAATAAATAATTTAATTTTAAAGCAGAAAATATTTAAAAACTTGAAAAAATTCGATCTTTTTTTCAATTCAGGGTTTCAGATTTTGCTAAGCTGTCCTTTACACCCTGTAGAGTACCAAAGTGTGCCTGGGACTGTAAACACAAAGCTAGGTCTATCTTAAATCTAGATGCCCTGACGACCTGAGCGTTCCACTCGTAATTATCGTACTGGTGTAAAGGTTACCTAAACTATGTCTGTTTTCGAAACACTTATCTGCATTTAAACGACTAACTACAATTTTATTTACATAAAGAATTTGTTACGTAATCTATACTTGTGTTTAAGAATATGTTATTTTGAAGTCAAAGTATTGTCAGTGAACGAAATTTTAGGAGGTGGAACTCCCAATGAAACTGAATAACTTTCTTCTAGAAACTCCCGTAGAAAAAAATTTAAAAAAAGAAAAACTTATCCCCCAATCAGCTGATCGCTCAAGTTCTATGGAAAGGTGAACTTTTTTTACATTTCGTCCTATTCTCCTTGGGATAAGTTGTTCAGTTTCGTGAGCTGATTAACTTCCTTAAGTAATAGCCCGTTAGTAATGAACCAGACTTATAACCGGAAGGTTGCGGGTTCAAATCCTGTTGCGGGCCTATACCACTAAATTCGTCTATTCGGATTAATGTAAGGATTTTTCATTAAATCACTTGCTCAGAGGTTAAGGAAAACACGTCTAAGAAAATTCTCACTGTATTCTCAAAAGTTGCAAGAGCACATCATGATATACACTACGGACTTTATGAAGCTCTTATTACGTACCGTTAAGGGCAAAAATCACACTGTAACCAGCTGCTCTTCAGTCTTCAGTGTACAGTAAAATCAGCTATCAATGTCACTACTGACGGCGCAATCTCCGCCATCGAACAAAACGAACGCGACTCCAATTCGATTTCCAATTTTTGATGGTCCACTTGACATCACGCCGCCCCGTTCCGATGACACTTCAACCATGTAGTGTAATTACACTCGCCAGGCGGCGCCACTGCTGCTAAAACCCACCAAACAACACTGAACTCCCCACCTGACATTAACATCACTGCAACTCCTTCAAAAACCGGCCCAGTGCGAGTTGGACTCGCGCACGAAGGGTTCCGTAACATTATCTAAAAAAACGAGCAAAAACGTCACGTTTGTTATATGGGAGCCCCATTAAATATAATATTTTATTCTGTTTTTATGTATAGTGCCAATAGAAATACATCATCTGTAAAAATTTCAAATGTCTAACTATCACGGTTCATGAGATACAGCCTGGTGACAGACGGACAAGACGGACGAACGGACAGCGGAGTCTTAGTAATAGGGTCCCGTTTTACCCTTTGGGTACGGAACCCTAAACGCACATTAACCTCAAAACAACCAGCTCAAGTCATACTGGCTGTACTTACCACACTCAAATCGTTCACAGCAAACATTTACATACAAACACACTTACTGAAAAGGAATCTCCTGAACCCAAATCCTGGGATTAACTTCAAAGGCCACCGCAATTCTGAAAATGCGTTTTTATAGAAATACCCGCTTTGACGACAAAGATTTTGTCAGCGTATTGCGAAAGGCAGAATTCGGAAGGCTCAGCCGATTCGCTATCTTGTTTCAGAAGGTAGGTCATTTCGCGGAATTTCGGATAAGCCCTCCCTTTATACATACGCACAAAACTCGTCTTCATTTCACCCAAAATTGAACGCGATAACTTTGGGACGAAGAAAAATGTCTTCAGTTTATATTACAGAAACCTTTTCAATGATAAATTGATTTAAGGTTTAAATTCCTCCGAGAGATTACTGAGGTAAGATCTCGTTGAGACTTGGCACCCTTGAAAAGCATCTTCAAAAAAGCAATTGACAAAAAGATATAAAAATAAGAACATACCATATTTTGGAATCAGTTTAATACCAGTCGCTTGATAATAAATTCCGATTTGCTGAGTATTCGGGGTATATTGTACACGTGACAATAAACCGATGACAATATTTTATTTTTAGATTCCATTAACCGTCTGATGGATACAGTGGATTCAATCCATTGCATAGGATATGCGTTACATCAGCACTTTGTTGAGTACTTGCTCCGTTTTGGAGATTGAAATTTATCGAATGGTCCAATGCTCTATAAAATTGTTTTTTTTTTTAGATTATTTCAAGCTTTTATGAAAGCAATGCAAAGCTTTATTTTGATTTCAGTCCAATTTAGCATATGAAATATTCTGTTCTATCTCTTTTCAGGCATTTTGTAGTAACCAGTAAGTGGGATTTTTTGAAGCACTCGTAGCCCAGTGGCGCTCGCTGATCTCAACCGGTCAGTGAGGTCAAGAAACGTACACAGAGGCAGGGAACCTGATGGGTGACCAAAATAGCAATTTATCACGAGCGTTTCCGTGCTTCGGAGGGCACGTTAAGCTGTCGGTCCCGGCTGTTGTCGATTGACTACAGTCGTTTAAACCAAGTCAGAGGCCATTGTGCGGTTTGAAAATTCTGACACAAGGGTTAGCCAAGTTCGCCATAAACTTGACTATACCTACACGATAAGAAGAAGAACCATACATATGTATTTCATCGTATACCTACACGATATACACAGGTACATCACACGATAAGAAGAAGAAGTGGGATGCAAGGTTTTTGCTGTATTGTGGTCCAAAGGTTGACCATCACCACTATATCCATGTTATCCATCTAATAACCCTCAGAATGAATATCAAGATTACATGACGTTTTGCATATCCCGACGGGGATTATATGCATGAGGGATGGAATAGGTAGTATTTCAAGGAAAGTTTTGTCCTTGCAAGATCTTTTCTCAAAGTCTGCTTTGTTGTAAGTCGGTTATATTTAAAACCTTCTCTCTCAGAAGACTTGTCTCTCCCATCCCTGTTGCAGCTTTCATTTTGACGTACTTTCATTACTTATCGAGCGTCATCTGCATTCTTCCTTTGCCTTTAAATAAAGGACTGCTATCTCAATACCTTTATTACTAAGAATCTATGCAAGTTTCGTCTGAGCAGCTCCTCTTTTGAGACACTCGCTAGTTGCTACAGAGAGCATCGTATTATGTAATTTTGGTTCCAAGGTATTCTGTCATCTTGGTCTTATATTTCAAGGGAAAAGGTCCATAATTCTGTATTACTCGGCACAGTCTTGTTTGCTAATAGAGGTTTATTAATATCGTAAAATTCAAGCCCGACTCTTGGCGTTTTGCTTTTAAATTACGCGGAGGTGCAGGATTTAATCCTGGCTTGTGCAACACAGAGAATATTGGCATCGGGTAATGCATTGGCTTTTTGCAAACTTCATTAATTACAAAGTTAGTGCTTCCCTTTAAATAAAGCGCTTTGCTTATTTTTCCATCCATTACGTGTATTTTTGTTCCAACGCATGTGATTTTCTGCCATCCTTCTATTTTTAGACTTTCATAAAATATATTTTGTTTAATTTTATAAACTTGAAAATTAAATAAATCTGCACATTAATTTTGAATAATTCATCAGAATTATCTATACTAAAACGATCTTGATTAAAGAAAATGTTAAGCCAAATAGGTTACACAAAGCTCGGAGTCAAATGTTGTAACTTAATTATCCGTATACTCATTGACAGGTCTACTCTAGTCCAAGATTCTTGGAAATCAGGCATCTGTCGTGGTGTTTATTTCATTGTAGTTATCATCTTTGATTACATCCTGTCTTTTATAGCATCGTACACTGATATTTACTTTAATAAATGTCGTAAGTATAATATCTTTGTAGACGTACTTAAATTCAATCTGGTTCACAAAATGTTCTCAGTCACCTATTTCTGTTTTCGCATTCGATAATTACTTTCTGAATTTGATTCCTGTCCTCTTTATCGCATGACCTTTCAAGATATCCCCTTATTTATGCCCCATTTACAACCTGAGACACGAAACTACTTGCTTATTGTAACGTTTGGAATCCAACGCAATTTCCATATAAACACAATGACGGCAATATCCAATCTAACATCAAACGAGTAGCAATACGTTGTAAATTTGATTGTAGATAGAAATGCAACGAGCTTTAAGCCCGGGTAAGCGCTGCTCTATCGAATGGAAAGCGTGGGCAAGAGACAAAGACCCCACAGCTAGTCTCTCGGGACGTGTGACCACTAAGACACGTCGGTTTCATTATCTTTATCTACGGTAAGCCCTGCACTTCAATCAAAGAGCCGAGGCCGTTCTAGGCCGACGCACTTCAACATAACACGTGCATTACTCACGAAATATTTTCATAAAACCGAACCAAACGCACCCGTCCACCCGGCTCTCCGCCCCCCGCGCACCCTCGCAGCAAAACCAGTTCAGTCCGTGCCCGGCTGCCGTGCGCGTCGGTCGATTTAAATCGGGAGTGCTACACCGCGTTGTGTTACGAAAAACATCTTTTGTACCAAAAGCAACCAGTGCTGTGGATTACAACAAAGTGCTCTTGTGAGATTGTGCCATTGCTTGTGATGTTCAGTGTACCAGATGCTTTAGTGGATTTCTGTCTGTAAAAGTGTTGGACGGGTTCCGCCTGCTGCCGGACGCCTTTTCTCTCCGATCTCGGGATATCATTAAGGTATTTATTGTTACACCGGCTCATTGTTGTAAGGAATTCTTTCTACGACCCTCGTGTAGAGTTAAATCGATAGTCTCGATTCGGTTTCGTGTGCGAGTAAGGAGTAAGGAAGCTCGCGCGTTGTAACGCGTCGGTATTGAATCGCAGATTGTGGATGGTGTTTGTGGATTTGCATTGTAGATGCGGGAACCACTGTTTACTGCACATTGCAGCCTCGGAACGGGTTCGAGTCCACCGAGGTGCCAGTGGGCGAGTATTAATTAGGCGGTCCACAATAACGGGACCCACAGACGTACCAACCACTTAACGATCTTTTGATAACTTTTGTTGTTGAACTTTCGACGATTCGATTATAATTGAGTTAATAACGACTTTTTGTGCTTGGCCGTGTGTTAGGAATAGTCGAGCCGCGATGTTCGAGTAGATAACATTAGTCACGGTTACGGAGCTTTTGAGAATTTACTTAATGTTCTTGTAATTAAAACGCCAAATCACTTCACCGACTAATAACTTCATGTTTTGGGCAGATTTCTTAATCTGTTTATTCAGATTCCCACACAGACGAATCCCTTTTTGATTCAAAACAACAAAATCACTGTGAATCAACCGAAACCAGTCTATTTTGTAAAGAAACAAGTCTGCTTTCTTGTCGGCGGACGAGCTTTCCGCTAGATGGCGCAACATGCCACAAAACAATAAGAATTGAAAGCTTTCTCTATTAACAACTACAATTCGAGGGCGAATCTCTTTTAATTATACAGAACGGCATAATAGATAGCTCTTTTAACCTGATTTCCTAAACACCGTTTCGTTATCTGCCTGTAATTTGGACTCGACAACAAACATAGCTTTGTCAGACCAGCGAATTCCCACACGCACTGTTTCCACATTTCTTGTATTTATTTAACCACAAATAAACTGTTTCACCATGGTTCACTATAAGAAATAAATAAATATGTAACTTTTTAAATAAAAGCTTTATTTTTCTTATTTCACACGTGCAATGAAAGCTACTAACAAAATGACGTTCATTAAAAAAAATAAACGGGAAACGTTCGGAAATTGTGGTTTTTTTTTTTTTTTTTTTTGTTAAATTTATCCCTTTCGGGAAAGGCAAAGGAAACTATGTCCATACAGCCATGTCTTCAGTAAAAAATCTTCTTTCTTCAACTTAACCTAAGCCCTAAGCTCCTCATGTTCTGCGTAAAACCGGATAGCATCTGTTTTACGAAAACTGGCGGCGAGAAGCATAACCGCGAGGATCTTTGTCGGTACCAAACGGAGCAGAAACACTGTTATCACTTGAATTTTTCATTACTACACGAATGTTAGTCAATTTACTGCATAATACACTATCAGTATTACACATTAAACAACTTTTTCACGCCGAAAACAAAAATTCAATTGACAAAGCAACCGCTCACGCCGAGTTCCCGCCAAAGACCGAAAGCTACTAACAAAATGACGTTCATTTAAAAAAAATAAACGGAAAACGTTCGGAAATTGTAGTTTTAAAAAGACATGTTCAAAATTTCAAACTAGTTTTGACAAAATGAAGATTAAAAAAAACTACTAAAATTAGCAAATTTTTCGTAATTTTTACGACTGTGCCAATAACGAGCGACAATATACAGGAATTTAATTAAGAATGTCGTTTTATTACAAATAAATTACTAAAGCGAATTCAAGAAAGCGTTTTATAGCTTAATTTATTATAGAAATTTAAAAAAAAGTTAGGGACAGCCATGTAAAACATGCATGCCGAAGTTTTTTAATAAAAACAAAGATTTTTTCGTATAGTGGTTTTACTATTCAATTTTGTATATATCGGATCGCATAATTTTATAGACGAGTTAAGGGTTACATTTACAAGATGAAACCATTGATTTAGTCGTAAAGAAAGTCGTAAACTCAATATATGGCGGTGGTATGAAAGATAAAGTTGTGGATTTTGAATAATAATAAGTAGTTAAAGATTCGGGCTCCTATTTAATTCAATATCTGTAATCGTAAAACTCTGGTTTGGACAAAAGAATAGCCATATGGTTTTAAGTGTTTTACTTAATTATTAATAAGTAACCTAGAATATATTTAAGTAGCTCAGGTAAATAATTAAATGATCAGAGAATTCTTTGTTTTACGACATGCCCATATTGTTAGTCAAATAATAAAATGTATTTCTTAGTTTTATTTCTTAACGGAACATCATAATCAGATAGCGACAGTGCTATCGTTCTTAAATAAGGTAAAAAATAGCTTTCACTTTTTTCCTTTCGCGTTTTTTTTCTATTTGCTTATATCTCTTCCCTCCCTAAAAATTTAAATGAGCGGCAACTGTCACACGTGTTTTTGGTTTTTGAACGTGACCCCAAGCGTTAATTTGGGTTGAAAAAAATTGTGAATCGTCCGGAAACGTGTCCCATCGGTAGTTGTCGAACAGATGTCGACATGTGTCGCGGGCTGGCGTGCCTTCAGTTAATTGACTAGGGAAAATCCTTAGTTACGTTCTACGGTAACGCGATTGGAGAGGTGCGTCCTACGCTGTTCTGAATTTGACTGTTAATTATGTTTTGTTTTAAATTAATAAAAAGAATGCATCCTTACGTCAGCTGGATGGTGAGAAAGGTCTGGTAATTTAAAAAAGTTGAGACTATGTAGTTTGCATGAACGTTCAAAATTAACTAAGTAAAATAGGCCTCTTGTATGAAAAATCGTGCAATATCCCTAGACCGTGTTGATGTATATATTTTTAACGCCTGACAGAAAAGAGGGGTGATGTTTGACGTGTGTTTCTGTGTCTGTCTGTGGCATCGTAGTTCCTAAACGAATGGAACGTTTTCGATGCGGTTTTTTTTGTTTGAAATCTGACTTAATCGAGTTGATTATTAGCTATATTTAATCAAAATTGGTTTAGCAGTTTAAAAATTAATAATCGATGAATGTCGATGTGATGTGAAACATTTTTAATTTTAAAGTTATGGTTTCAAATAAGTAGTTTCCTCTAAATGTAAATTAGGGATTAGTAGGACCGAAACATTATCTCCAGATAAGTACAGGGTCAACAGCACATCATGCTATCCAAAACTGTCAAATTTCTTCAATTGATTTTCAATTTTATCTCCAAGCATTACAGTTTACTATCCACTGGGGAAATTTGACAGTTTGTGGTAACCTGATGTGCCGTTGACTGTACATCAATTCATAATGTTTCGATTCTTGTGTTTTTGGCTTCCTAAAGTTACAAAATCCTTTTAATTAGCCACGCGAAAAAAGTTGTTACATTTTCTGTTAATTGTGTTACTGATAGTTCCAAGTTGTGCTTTAAATTCATCTCAGTCGGCGCGGCGTCTCCAAGTCTTAGAATCTTCTCTTAACTAAAATCCTGAACTTTATGGAAAACCGGTTTTTTAAAATCAGATTTTAACTAAGCTTGTAACATCAGTGCAACTGTGCTTATTTCAGCCTGATTGGGGACTTTGAAAAGTATTTGTAATTTTAAAATTAGGTACAGAGAGCCGCACATCGGGTTACCACACGCGTGCTCTATTTGCAGTTACGATAAGAACGGTTTTGCAATTAAAATGGGGTAACCTGATGCGCTGGCCACGGTACATTATGTAGCAGTACTGATTCGCAAATACCAGTTTAAGTTTAGAAAATCGGCCAAAGGCCAAGTTCAATTCAATCGTTTGGGGAAATTTGACAGTTTGTGGTAACCTGATGTGCCGTTGACTGTACATCAATTCATAATGTTTCGATTCTTGTGTTTTTGGCTTCCTAAAGTTACAAAATCCTTTTAATTAGCCACGCGAAAAAAGTTGTTACATTTTCTGTTAATTGTGTTACTGATAGTTCCAAGTTGTGCTTTAAATTCATCTCAGTCGGCGCGGCGTCTCCAAGTCTTAGAATCTTCTCTTAACTAAAATCCTGAACTTTATGGAAAACCGGTTTTTTAAAATCAGATTTTAACTAAGCTTGTAACATCAGTGCAACTGTGCTTATTTCAGCCTGATTGGGGACTTTGAAAAGTATTTGTAATTTTAAAATTAGGTACAGAGAGCCGCACATCGGGTTACCACACGCGTGCTCTATTTGCAGTTACGATAAGAACGGTTTTGCAATTAAAATGGGGTAACCTGATGCGCTGGCCACGGTACATTATGTAGCAGTACTGATTCGCAAATACCAGTTTAAGTTTAGAAAATCGGCCAAAGGCCAAGTTCAATTCAATCGTTTGACCGAAAACGGTCACGCGTTTAGTACCGTTTGATTAGTAACGATGCTTCGAATAAAAACCGGTCAAGTGCGAGTCGGACTCGCGCACTAAAGATTCCGTACCATTATCTATAAAAACGAGCAAAAATGTATGGGGGCCCCATTACATATTTATTTTATTCTGTTTTTAAGTATTTGTTTTTATAGCGGCAACAGAAATACATCATCTATCTAACTATCACGATTCATGAGATACAGTCTGGTCACAGACTGACTGACGGCGGAGTCTTAGTATAGGATCCCGTTTTTAGCATTTGGGTACGGAACCCTAAAAAAGGTGTAGATACCAAGAAGTGATGTGCTATCTAAATAAATAATGCACTCGTAGCCCAGTGGCATTCGCTGATCTGACCCGATCAGTGAGATTAAGCAACGCACCGGAAAGATAACCATATGGGTGACCAAAGTAGCAATTTATTACGAGCATTTCCTAGCTTTGGCTTTTTTACGTATGTACATACGTTAAGTCTTAATAAAACAATTAAGTAAGTCTGAATAAAACAGCGTGTCCCGTTTCGATCTAGGTAGTGTTTTTTTATTATTGTAACCTCGATGAAAATCCATCGAACATAGAACTTCATCCTTCTTTCGGAAATAAGGGACATAATAATTTGCATTTAAATGTTTTACCGACTTAACCCTAACAGAGATTATCTCTGAATTCATCAATCCTAACTACAAAAGAAAACACTGGTTTTAATTAACAATATCCTGGGTTTCGACCAATAAAGCACAAGCTGCGTAAAATAATTGCGTACAGTGAAACAAAAAAGTGTTAAACTTTAATTCATTAGATTTTTTTCTAGAAACAAATCAGACAAGAGTCTGCAAGAGCATCGATTCAAGAATAACCAATCAACTATCCATTTTTTAAAGTAGGTAGGCATTTTACTTAGTATTAAGATAATTAATCAAAATATTCAAAGATTAATGTATTATAATAAAAATGGTGTGAGTACGAAACCAAACAAAATGTTAACAAGGCAGGGTAGTGACGCGGTCACCCATTTCGGTTTAACCAAGTCAAGTGTAGTTTTTCTTCTCTTATCGAATCTTATTACTAAATACTCCTTGGATGGTATCTATTTTTAGTTTGAATGGATATTCGTGTTGACAAAAAACATGTGGTACTTACATATGTTTGTTGGACGTTATGTTTCATAGTTTGATTACCTATTTGAAGTTCAGTCAACTTTTGTAATTTTTTTTAAGTACGAGTAGAAGTATAAACAAGCAGATGTACCTTTGCTTTATAAAGTAAAACATACACTCTATTATAACTTGCTATAGATATGTTAAATGAGTTTCGGTTTCAGTTGAAAATCGTGCTTCGGTCGGACACTTATTAATGTGTCCTATAGAATTTTACACTAATTATACATACATATATAAGGCTCTGGGAAAAAAATAAGGGGTGTTATTTTGATGTGTGTATCTACGTGTCTGTCTATGGCATCGTAGCTCTTACACGAATGGACCGATTTTGATGCGGTTTCTTTTTTTTGAAAGCTGAAGTGATCAAGATGGTTCTCAGCTATATTTGATCAAAATTGGTTCAGCCGTTTGAAAATTATAAGCAAAAAACTGTCGGAGCCTCGGAACTGATACAAATTTTAGAGTTATACCATATTTGAAGCAATTAAAGTCTTTGGACAAGAAATGTCCAACACCGGCATTTGAAGGAATGCTTTCTGGGTGAGCTGGATACATCCTTGACCGCATCTATGCCCTGAGCTAGATTGTGGTCAAGAACGAACCTATTTAAAAAAAAAACGCCATCTTGAAAAATAAAAAACTCAAAGTTTATTCCGTCCTTTCAAAAAAGTAAGCCATTCTGTTAAGTGATAGAAAAAGCCGAAGTGTTAGTGTAGAGGACGGTGGACCTTAAAGTAGGGGCTGAATAATCCATCACTATCCTGGAGGCTTCGGCGTTTAACAGTGTAAGTACTAGCATAGACGGTATGCTATAGACACAATAAAGCTTTATTCAAGTCTGAACCACCGATTAATTAAAAACAGTCAAGTGCGAGTAGACCCCAAGTGTTTAGCACTTATTTCGGTGAGCGATGAAAATATAGCATTGCATAATTACTTGATATTTCCAATTATGAAAAAACTCAAGATTTTTAACCGACTTCAAAAAAGGATGAGATTCTGTGTTCAACTGTATGATTTTTTTGAATGTATGTTCAGCGATTTCTCCGCCATTTGTGAACCGATTTTTGAAGTTCTTTTTTTGTTCGAAAGAGCATACTCCAAAATCACCAAGTCAAAATCTAATGATGGACTCCCAGGGAAATCGAGGGCAACCCTCGAATTTAATAGGCACTTACAATGTTTACACAAAAAATTGAAAAATAAATAAACTTTTTGAAAGTTTAAATTTTCAAGCACCTTTTTTATACTTAGTCCCATAGAAATTCATATTTCACGTTGTACAGCCAGCAACATAGTCTGTGCCCCGAGGTATAAGTTTAAGAGCATTGAACAGTAACCGTTAGTCGGCTGTACTTAAGAGTAGGTCAGTTTATAGATACCTACCTGATAGTGGACAATGAATCTTAAACGAGGACGGTACGCCGTGTGGTCAACTTATTTATATAGTTTTAGAAGACTGATACGTTCTTATTTTTTTGAAGGCGTCTTACTTGTGGTTTTGTAGATTTTAAATCGACTTCTATGTTCGACTGTATGTTTTTTTTATGTATGTTTTTTTTTAAAATTATAATATGGGTTAACTCTTCACCTCAATCTTGACCATAAGGTCAAAGATGAGGTCGACGATGGAGCGAGTTAACTCAGAAAATGCCTATAAAGGCACTGGTACTCCCACGCACCGACGGAAATCAGCAAGCTGTTTGGCGTCGGACTTCGGTAGGAGGGTGGTCGCGAACCAGACGGCCCTTTACAGAGCCTACCACACCGCATGAGACCATAGGACGACACCTCAGATTCAGAAAAAAATGAAGTATCGTTGCCTGGGATGGATTATTAGGAGGCAGGTCTCATTTGCGTTCCTTAGTCGCCTCTTACGACACCCACGGGAAGAGATGGGGTGGTGTTATTCTAAACCGATCACCAAACGGATAAAAACTTGTGGTTTTGTAGATTTTAAATCGACTTCAAAAAAGGAGGAGGTTCTATGTTCGACTGTATGTTTTTTTATGTATGTTCAATTGTTCACCTATTTCTCCGCCAATTATGGACCGATTTTCAAAAATCTTTTTTGTTCAAAAGAGTATACCATGTAAATTTTATTGAAAATGATTCAGCGCTTTTAAAAATATCAACAAAAAACAAAAAAACACTACCAACCAGAACATCATCTAAATAAATGAGTGACATTTTCGTTTGTGGTTATCTGCTAATAGGCATTGTAGTCTGCAAAAAATACTAGTTATCTACTTTGTGCGAACTGTTGTTGGGATTGAAGTCGATGACTCATACGTTTTTAACGTGGAAAATTATACCGATTTGCTTTTTAAAAACTCTGACAGTAAGTTAAGTTCGACACACAGGTACTTTACTTGCTAGATAGGCTCAGTCGGTAATGTGATGACCTGTCAGCCAGACAGTTTACTCTTTTACATGTATAGATAATGATGCAGAGGGTAGTTGTTTTTTATCCCTAACGCAAAAAGAAGGGTGTTATAAATTTGACGTGTGTATCTGTCTGTATTTGGCATCGTCTGCTAATTAAATAGACCGATTTCAATGCGGTATATTTTTTTTTAAAGCTGCCGTAATTGTGATGATTCTTTAGCTATATTTGGTCACATTTAGTTCATCCGTTTTAAAGTTGTAAGTTTTGATTGTCGGGAGTGATACATTTCTTTTAATTTTTGAGTTATATATGTAGTCTGTAACATTAAAGACGGCCGGTTTGGTCGAGTGGTAGTGGCACTACCTCTTGATCGACGGGTCCTGGGTTCGAATCCTAGTCGGGGCAAATATTTGTGTAAAAAGCAGATGTTTGTTCTCGGGTCATGGGTGTTTGTGTTTGTCTTTATGTGTGTTCCAAGGGACCCACGACACAAGGGAAAACCTTAGTGTGGGCCTTTGAGTGTGTGGTGTTTTATATAAAAAAAATTAAACAAAAAAAAAGAGTAAATATTTCCATTGTCATAGTCGTAAGAAAAAAAAAAGAAACTATGGAACAGGCCAGCACTTTCTCAAGAAAGGCCTAAACATAAAATCTAATCGTGTTTTTCTCTATTGTGTCTGTTGGTTTGTCCTAATGGCTCAATTCACGCTTTTGCTTCTAATGACTTTGTCGCTTAAAGAAAGTTTAGCCTAAGTTGACTACTTTCTAATTTTTAACAATTAGTTGCTCTCTCACAAAACTGTGTCTAATATTTACAATTTATATTTTCTATGGTCATTGAAATTCATTACTTAAAACCTAGCGCTCGTAACCCAGTTGCGCTCGCTGATCTCAACCGATCATTGAGGTTAAGCAACGTTCATAGAGGCAGGGAACCTGATGGGTGACCAAAGTGGCAATTTATCACGAGCGTTTCCGTGCTTCAGGGGCACGTTAAGCTGTCGGTTCCGGCTGTTGTTTGACTACAGCCGTTAAAATAATAAATAAATAAACGCTACACACTCAAAGGCCCACATTAAGGTTTTCCCTTGTGTCGTGGGTCCCTTGGAACACACATAAAGACAAACACAAACACCCATGACCCAAGAACAAACATCTGCTTTTTACACAAATGTTTGCCCCGACTGGGGATCGAACCCAGGACACGCCGATCAAGAGGCAGCGTCACTACCACTCGACCAAACCGGCCGTTAAAACCAAGTCAGAGGCCATAGTGCAGTTTGAAAACTCTGACACCAGGGTTAGTCAAGTTTGCCACACGGTTGACTATACCTACACGATAAGAAGAAGAAGAAGGTGGCACAGTTCTCAATTTTTGAACCGTTAATAATTTAACTCTAAAATATTTATTTTAGACTAGCCTTCCGCTTGGGATTTCGTTCCCATAGGAATTTGGGAAAATTATGTGGTCTATGTGTTAATCCAGGGTGTCAGCTATCTCCATACAAAATATTATCAAAATTGGTCCAGCCGTTTGAGCGTGATAGAATCTAAACATCCATACTTATTCGCGTTTATTTTGTATTGAACTTGAAACATATATTCTTTTAACACGGCCTCATAAAAAATGTAAAATGTGTAACGTTGATTAAATAGGCAGAGAATAACTGTATTTTTTTTTTATCGAAAGATTTTCAGATGGTCGTAGGCAGCGGTGGCAATCTGTAGTCTCTGCCTACCCCAATGGGGCAAAGGCCTGAGCTTGTCTTTTTCTTAAAGATTGTAAAAAGGTCTTCGTCTTAAAAGATACTTAATTCAGTACACACATCACTAATTAAGTTCGCCACATACTCGATTACACCTACATACGATAAGGGAAGGGGGGGGGGGGACTACTTCGTCATGGTACAGTTACTTCCCAAAACTCTGTAAATGTGTACAGACATTAACACAATTCATACAGTTGCACTACGAAAACCAACACTTAAACAAAGGAGATACGAATGACGTTGCAATCGGCATTTACAGACTAGTGTTGCAACCAATGGTAGAAAGTATCGATAGTCTATCGATACTGTCGTAACCTTGAAAAACAGTAAGAATATCGATAGGGGGCGGGGCTATAGATAGTATCGATGGCCAATAGTTTGCGATACTATTGATGAGAGACCAAACTATCGATAGTATCGATACTATTGAATTATAATAGTATCGATACTGAATTCTAATACTATCAATTGTATCGATACTATTAAAACTCAATAATATCGATACTATCGATAGTTATGCAAAACTAGTACAGACCGCTATGCTGTCCTGTGTACAGCACTTCATCACTGGCCATCAAAATTCATATCAACCTCATTAATTATTTATAGGAAATCGCGTGTCTAACTGTACCTTTCGGCGAACTGTCACAATGGCTTGTCAAACTTAATTAATCCGTAACAGATTAGGGTTTAACAATGGCTTAAACCATGCTTAAACCGGAGTCTACACGGCTTCGGGTTATGTACTTAGTGGAAGTTTTTAAAGATGACGGAGTTAGTTAAGTACGGTTGATTAAGTTAAAGGTTACTTGGGGAAAGTCTGGTTTCATATCTTAGAATTTAACTCTAAAGAGTCTGAGTCGCGTTCTGTAATACGAACCTTACATTCAGTTAGCAATGGCGCCACCGGTCAAGGTAGCTGTCATCCAGTGTGTGAGGTTTAAATATTTCTAAATGTTGCTACCTGGGCCCCGATTCTGTAACTTCAGTTATGTGTCGATGGAATGGTCGCCATTTTATCTGTTCAGGTGGCGAAATTGAGAACTATCCGAATTTCGTACATCTAACGACGGCTGCTTTGACTGGTGACGCCACCGCCAACTGAATTTCCAGTTGCAAGGTGGCTTGCAACTTTACGTTCGGTTGGCGGTGGCACTGCTAGTCGGGGTGGTTGTCAGCAAGTATATGAATATTAAATAGTTCTCAATTTCGCCACCTGAACAGATAAAATGACCATTCCATCGACACACAACTGAAGTTACAGAATCAGGGCCAGAACTTATTAAATAGTCACCATTGTCATGCCACCGCCATTGAGACGCCATTAGCTAGTGGAATGGATAGTTAACCCTTCACAGCTTACATTACGCAGCCGACTAAGTTATTTGACCTCTTATGACTTTAAAAAGGGCTGAACCTTCTTACACGTTTAAGTTACTCGGCAAACTATCAAATTTCTAGAAAACTTTTAAAAATTATTGCTGGGGAAGATTACAGACTGTTTCGATGTTACATCGTCGAGTTAGGGCACACAGATCACATTATAATATAGACGCCTCGAGAGGAGACTGACCGTCTCATCAATAAACTTAGTTTAAAGTTAAGTGACAGTTGAGAGCCTCCCGGGAGCCTTTAAAAATATTTCTTTATAAGAAACATGTTTTTACATACTTCCGCGAGGCTCTTAGCTTTCACTTGACTTCAAATTACGTATGAATACGGCGTGGCGACTAGTTCTGAAACTGAAGAATTTTGAAAATTTTCAATTCAATTATTTAAAAAAAAATGGCGTCCACAGTCGTGATTTTGCCAATGTCTGAATATTTGAATCAAAATTAAATGGGCCTTTTTATAATTCTACAACGGCACGGCAAAATTGTATTTCCATTGAATCCTATGTACTAGTGACAATAGAAGATCGGAACATAGGAGGCAATGGTGATTCAAATTTTGTCTTGCCGTGCCGTTCCGTTCGAATTATAAAAAGGCCCAATAGCGAAGTCGACTAAATCAAGTATAGAAACTCTTTACGGGTTGTAGTAAGTTAGAAACTTTTCCGTTGATCAGCAGATGACGATTTTGGAGTCTAAGATGTTATGACTCCACACTCCCTTTCTTGCATTGCCTATCGACGCTGTTGTCATCTGTCACCAGCCTATACACGTCTTCACCGAGAGGAACGGGCGTCCCTTAGAAACAGTGAAGGGGGTTTAGGCCATATCTGTCAATTAAGCTACTCAACTACATAAAATGTTGCACTAAAATAGTTTTTGGTGTGAAACCGCCAAATGGCTTTCTTGGTTTTATGACTGTAGTCAGTTGACAACAGACGGGACCGATGCATGACATCCATAGAAAATGACCTACCTCGCCTAATTGACCTTAACGTGAGGTCAATTAGGCGAGGTAGCCAATGGTGATTCAAATTTTGTCTTGCCGTGCCGTTCCGTTCGAATTATAAAAAGGCCCAATAGCGAAGTCGACTAAATCAAGTATAGAAACTCTTTACGGGTTGTAGTAAGTTAGAAACTTTTCCGTTGATCAGCAGATGACGATTTTGGAGTCTAAGATGTTATGACTCCACACTCCCTTTCTTGCATTGCCTATCGACGCTGTTGTCATCTGTCACCAGCCTATACACGTCTTCACCGAGAGGAACGGGCGTCCCTTAGAAACAGTGAAGGGGGTTTAGGCCATATCTGTTAATTAAGCTACTCAACTACATAAAATGTTGCACTAAAATAGTTTTTGGTGTGAAACCGCCAAATGGCTTTCTTGGTTTTATGACTGTAGTCAGTTGACAACAGACGGGACCGATGCATGACATCCATAGAAAATGACCTACCTCGCCTAATTGACCTTAACGTGAGCCCTATCAGGCTAGCATGGCGAATTTAGCAAATTACAAAAAAAAAACGCCAAAATTTGTAGCTAAATAGTTGCTAATTAGTTGCCAAAACGACGATTTTGTTGCTCGAACCCATCACGAGAAATCGCGAATAATGCTAACTTGATATAAAGATAGCAGGGTAACTCGATAAATTATAGACTTTTCCTTTGTTTATCAGAGGAAAATTAGTTACTAATTTGTTGCTAAAAGTTGGATAAAACAAAAAATTAAAAAATATGTTTTTTTTCATTTTCGCAAATTCTGCTATCTTGAAATTGATTTTCTGACGAATTCAGAGGGTCCTAAATTTGTTGCTAACCAGGAGAGTACTCAAATACGTGGGAAGAATCAGCAACAAAATAGTTGCAACCGATCGGCCAATTTTTATAATTTTTTTTTATTTTTGCTTATTCTGCTGTCTTGAAACTTGTTTTTTTCGTAATAAAGAGTGGCCTGAATTTGTTGCTAACCAGGAGAGTACTTGAATACGCGTAAAGAATCAGCAACAAAATAGTTGCAACTGATCGGCCGATTTTTGAATTTTTTTTCCATTTCCTGTGATTCTGCTATCTTGAAATTGATTTTCTACCGAACTCAGAGGGTCCGGAATTTGTTGCTTACCAAAAGAGTACTCAAATACGCGTGAAGAACCAGCAACAAAATCGCTGCAACCGATCGGCCGATTTTTGAAAATTTTTTCCATTTCCTGTGATTCTGCTATCCTTAACGTGCCCTCCGAAACACGAAAGCGCTCTTTATAAATTGCCACGTTAGTCACCTATCAGGTTCTTGTCTCTATGCACTTCGCGAGGTCAACTCGTTCTTCTTCTTATCGTGTGGGTATAGTCAAGTGTGTGGCTAGCTTGGCTAACCCTGGTGTCAGAGTTTTCAAACCGCCAAATGGCCTCTGACTTGGTTTTAACGACTGTAGTCAATCGACAACAGCCGGGACCGACAGATTAACGTGCCTTCCGAAGCACGGAAACGCTCGTGATAAATTGCCACTTTGGTCACCCATCAGGTTCCCTGCCTCTGTGTACGTTGCTTAACCTCACTGATCGGTCAACTCGTTGATTTGTTAATATCAGCCAGCGCCACTGGGCTACAAGCTCTTCTTCTTTCGCGGTGTCCACATAGTAAGGTGATCTGTGCATTACGGTTGAGTGTAGAATGGTAAAAGCTTTTAGTTTTTACTACTTCTTGGTGTACCGTTACTTTGGGTGACTTTTTAAAGAAATACTTAAACCAAAAACAATTTTTATCGCTTAACTTACTGTGAATGGTTTAAAAATTCCTAGAAATATTTCAATTGCCTACCATCAAAGTAAATAGTGCATAATAGTGCATATGATGACGACTGTTGTACAATGCTGCATTTGTTTATATTTTATTACACCTTAATATAAAATCACTGTACAGAAGCAATGTATGACAAATGATGTCACATTGGTATCGGTTTATAGATGCATAGCAGTTGTTAAACGCAGTTTTTAACCCCGGACTAAAAAGAGGGATTTTATAAGTTTGACGTGTGTGTCTGTATAATCTGTACGACTGTGTGTCTATCTGTGGCATCGTAGCTCCTAAACGAATGGACCAATTTCGATGTAATTTTTTGATTTGAAAGCTGACGTAATCGAGTTGGTTCTTAGCTATATTCGATCAAAATTAGTTCAGCCGTTTAAAAGTTATAAGCAATCGAATGTCGGAGGTGATACAAAATTTTGAATTTAGCCTTTGAGACAGAAGGACCACTGTTCACCCCTTAATGAAAATTACCGTGAAGACAGCAACACGTAAATCTTAACATTAACTCCACTAATAAGATAATGCGCGACCAACACACGACTTAAGCTGCCTTACAACGGCATGTGTGATAGTTTTACGTATAAACATTCGTAATTTGTGTAAACAAGTATTAGTATTGGGTTCAAGGTTTTCTTACGGCTTGAGTCTTAAAATATCAATGATTCCGTGGGTGTCGTAAGAGGCGACTAAGGAAACACAAATGAGACCTGCCTCCTAGTAATCCATCCCAGGCAACGACACCTCATTTTTTTCTGAATCTGAGGTGTCGTCCTATGGGCTCATGCGTTGTGGTAGGCTCTGTAAAGGGCCGTCTGGTTCGCGACCACCCTCCTACCGATGTCCGACGCCAAACAGCTTGCTGTGTTCCGTCGGTGCGTGGGAGTACCAGTGCCTTTATAGGCATTTTCTGGGTTAACTCGCTCCATCGTCGACCTCATCTTTGACCTTTATGGTCAAGATTGAGGTCAAGAGTTAACCCATCTTATAATTTAAAAAAAAGATTAGCTCTCCGCCCGGGACCTCGTTCCCGTGGGAAAGTTTGATCAAATATAGCTAGGAACCATCTCGATTACCTCCGTCAGCTTTCAAACAAAGAAACTGTATGGAAATCGGTCTATGCGTATAGCTCAGACAGACACATCAGATACACAGACATACAGATACACACGTTTTACTTATAACACCCCTCATTTTTTGTCGGGGGTTAAAATAAATATCACCGTATATGTCTCTTTCGACCTTACTCTTTGCACTATATGAAGAATTCCTTGAAAAGCTTTACAACTACGCTTTACGCTATCATTATAACGGAAAAGGCTCCATCCCATACCAAGTCTAGAACCGTATGGTGTTAGTCACGAAAAGACCCAACTGCAGGGCTAAGATGCGCAACGAGACTTTTCTCTCATGAGAATATATAGGTATATTCCCGAATGGATTACGCTGATTTAGCATACAATATTTTTTGCGCTAGGAATGCTGCATGTGTACTCGTATTTGTACCCAACCCCGGATCTATGATTTTTTCGAACCGGGGCAAAAACTTTATAATGGCGCCCCCTCCTTCAGAGTTTGAGAAAAACTGTTAAAACTGACAAATGAGTAGCGTTTTTGTGACCGTTTGTGAAAATAATAATCCTTTAATAAATTTAAACTTTTTATCTATTACCTAATAACTTTCATTTGTGACATTACTAGATCTGTTAAAATGCGCTCATAAATCACTATGTGTTCAAAAAGTAACTGGGCGTATGAAAATATAAAAGTTTGTTTTTCAACCATATTATATTAAGATTTGATTACTTGATAAAACCTATGAGATTGTAAGAAAAGAGGCTTCATTGTTTCAAGATTTCGAATACTTGTTTCAAGGATTTGGCGCCCCTATGAACCTGTGCCCCGGTTGCCCCCCCCCACCCCCCCCCCCCCTTTAGATCCGGGGCTGTTTGTACCAATTCTAGACAAACTGATTGTGACATAAATAAATCTGAATATTTCTGTGAATACATATTGATTAAGAGGAACCATAGTCAATTAGTCAAGGGTAGACACTCTCTTGGTAATTATATGCAAGAGACAAATCAAATAACATACATGGACTAGATAGTATAATACTGCAGAGAGCTTCGAATTTACATCCCGTCAGAAACTCATAAAAACGCGCTCACTCATTTTATTAGCTCTAAAATTACCTTTCATTGCCCAATCAGAAGCACAGTCAAAAACACGTCATTGTTAACGAAACCGACCTTGTTCCGTGAAAATAAGAGCGAAATTAAACGTCGCTTTTGTTTGTACAAAGTACAAACTCCGCATCGATCTGGGTACCATTTTACAGCACTCCTACTAAATTAACAAAGGACGAGAATCTCGCAGCGACAAAAATTCCTGATATATTGCCTAGTCACTTACACAAATTCGATCCCATTTGGGTAAGAAAAGAGCAATGGAAGACAGGGGCAGCCGTTAAACTCAGTGGGCCTTTGGAAACAAAAGTCGGGTTTATGAGGTTCGTTTAACTGCAAAACATGGAATATTAGGTGTGTTAAGTTAAGATTGCTTAAAATATCCTGACAAACCAATCTGTTAGATAGCTTCTGGCATGCCATGTGTCACTGACTGCCACATTTACAATATAATTGGTTTCCCGTCCGGTACCTTGTTCCAGTACGAAATTGCTGTTTTTGCGTAAAGGAGGTAACAAATATTCATACAGAGATCTATACATACATCCTATATGTATTCCGTCTGTAACTGAAAGTTAACTTTTTGATTTACTAAAAGAAGCCCGCCCAAAATAAAAAAGAAATGTGAGGAAAGAATTTAAAATATCAAGGATCCATCCATTTTCCAGGATATCTTTTTAGGAACCTGTGTTGAAAACGTCACCCTCTTTGGTAGTCGAGACAAAATAGACTCAATAAATGCACTGTTGTTTATATTAGTTTATTTATAACACAATAACGACAATTGAATCTGTTGCTAAGATAACTTGATTGATATCAAACTGAATTGAGATTGACATCAGCTGCCAGTCGAGCGCTTGGCGAGAAAATAGCGACAATGATAGTTAGATTGAACTGAACATTGGTTGTCTCCTGATTTGCTTGTAAAAGTACAGTAGAAGAGAAAGTGGGGCCAATTATTTAGACTGAGAGTTAAAGAAAAACGCAGAATGTTCCAGGTGACAATTATTTCTGGGCAGTTTGTAGAAACTATTAAAGTGGGCCTTGTTGGCTTTTGTTGTATAATAGGTGAAAAGCTCATGGTCCATCTAATAATTCTCAGAATGAATTTGAAATGCGTATATAGGGGTGTATTAAGTTTGACGTGTGTATCTGCGTGCCTGTCTGTGGCATCGTAACTCCTAAACGAATGGACTGATTTTCATTGAGGGTTTTTTTTTATAGCTGACGTAACTGAAATGGTTGTTATAAAAAAATATAAAAAAATATTTTTTTTATAACAACCATTTCAAGAAAAAGTCGGCATCATTCTCAGTTAATTAATATTCGAGATTCCAAAACTACAAGGACAGCATAAATTGATTATAAAAGGTCTTTGAGAAGGCTTACTGTATCTTCAATGTATGGTAATCCAAGTCTGTTTTACGAGATTCGTATGACTGTGGAATCGAGGAGTTAGGGAAACTCGTTTCAGCAAGTTTGTGTCATCAAATGCGTGCGTCGTTAAATTAAATTTGCGATTACCTTAGTTGATATGAAAGATATGTAATAATCTTCCTAAACTTATTTAAGGTACCAATTTGTGAGAGATAGGGGTGGTGCTATTTGTGATCTTACCACACCAAAATTACTGCCTATGAAAAAGGATCTAAGTTTCTTTTGAACCAAAAAATGCTTTTTAAAAACTACGCAATAAGACTTCTCTCTCATGTCATGAGAGTAAGTATAAAACTTCTGAATCAACACTATTTGTATTTATTTAGAGAAATGTTTCTCTTGCATTTGTCAGTAATTCTAAGTCATCTGTCAACGTCAATCGAATGCAAAAGACATCAAATAAGTTTTCACGTCAAAAACGTAAGAATCAACCGACTTCGATCCCAATAATGCCTATCAGTAGATAACCACAATGTTATCTAAATATAATGTGTAGGTAAATGTTCTGTATTTTGTTGATCAAGCGCTAAATCAATTTCGATAAAATGTAAGTATATGGGATCACCTCAAAAGTATACTCTTTAAAAAAAAAAAAATTTTTAAACATCGTCCGACAACCTGCGGAGTTATCGCGTAACAAACATAAAAAAAATGAATTGAAAACCTTCTTTTTTGAGGTCGATTAAAAATAATCAAAAGAATTAGTAGGTACTAAGTACATAAGTTACTTCTATACACTAAAAATATTTTCAAAAGAAAACTCATAAAGTATCTGTAGAAACTGTGTGGTGATCGGTTGAGAATAACACCACCCCATCTCTTTCCGTGGGTGTCGTAAGAGGCGACTAAGGAAACACAAATGAGACCTGCCTCCTAGTAATCCATCCCAGGCAACGATACTTCATTTTTTTATGAATCTGAGGTGTCGTCCTATGGTCTCATGCGGTGTGGTAGGCTCTGTAAAGGGCCGTCTGGTTCGCGACCACCCTCCTACCGAAGTCCGACGCCAAACAGCTTGCTATGTTCCGTCGGTGCGTAGGAGTACCAGTGCCTTTATAGGCATTTTCTGGGTTAACTCGCTCCATCGTCGACCTCATCTTTGACCTTATGGTCAAGATTGAGGTCAAGAGTTAACCCATCTTATAATAAAAAAAAAGTAGAACAGGATTCTCATATTTAAACGTACAATATCAGTACTTAAAAACACTCATAGAACTTATCAGGAATTTAGCAAATCGTATTAACACGACGAAATCAAAACACTATACAAAAGAAACAGGGGGACTGACATACTCGACGATTCCAGGTAAAAGACCCTTATTGAGACGTGATGTTGCGTCTCTTTTGTTCATTAGTGTTAGAAGAGGATAGAAGTAACAGATGTGTCAGCATCCGTTGGGACCTGAGTGGCTAATGACCAGAATTCGCCATGGTTGAGGTAATGCACTTTTTGAACTTCATGCCAATTATGGAAGGATTTTGAGTAACTTTGACTTGAATTTCTGATACCTTGGTGCCGGAATGTGTTTTGAGTTAAGTATACATTTTAAAATTGGATGTGAAATTTTACATAAAGATATGTAAAATTTCGCATATAAGAAGAGAAGGTAATCCAACTCATTAAATCAAAATAATTTAAAAGTTATCATGAAATATGGCTAGCGACTAAAATACTTTAAGTGGTTATTCTTCCCATGAACTTTTTAAAACTTCGACCCATAAGAAGACAAATCAGCTAATTGCACAAGTTGTGTGAAGATGCGGATTTTTTTTTCATCTTCGACCTAAATATAATTAATCTTTGGGTAAATTTTTTCACGACCTGAATTTTCGCCAGCTAATTTAAAGTCACCCACTATCACAAATAAATGACCATTATTATTTCAATTATCAACTTATTTAACCCAAATACCACACAAATAAGTTTTTAGCTGGGTAATTATTATTTTAAAACTTATTTACAAATTACGTACATGGCTATTTTTTGAATTCATAATAAACCGTGCTGGAGGTTTACCATAATCGCTTAGCGCGATCCAATTTAGGACCTAAACAAGTCTGCAACGCTTATTCGTACCATGATGGCTTATAAGCGATTCAATTTTGACGCTGTTGCGATTCAAAGGCAGACCAGCGACAATTTATGTAGACATTTAAAATGGACCATAGACAACCGAGCAGTTCAAAAGCAGCGCCATCATGGTACCATTTTAAAAAAAAACAATTGCAAAGCAGTTCAAAGTTGGATCCTAAACAGAAATGCTTTTAAACGATCGTGGTAGTACCCTGATATATAGGTGGTTTAACTGTAAAACGTTATCAAAATAAACACTTAAAGCTACATGCTAACAGATATTTTCTCTTTTCCAATGGTAACAAGAACATGCTTGAAAAAGCACATGTGTTACAAAGAACGATTTCCCGCTCTTACCCTCCTCTAAGGGAAAATGCATAGACATGTTAACCTAATTGGAACGGATTCGCCATCTTGGAACCAGGGTAACATATTCAAATGTTCCATTTTCTTAGAGTTTAAATTGAGACATTTATGTAGATCGCCGCCATTTCGTTTTCGATACGATGCAGTTTGAAAGAAAATAGAAAGAATTTCTTAGTTTTGTTTTGTTTTAGAATTCTGTGCGTGCTTTTACATATACATACTTATATGTACATGCAAGAACTCACTCCTCTGTCCCATTGGGGTAGACAGAAGCCACAGATTGCCAACTGCTGCGATCCTTTTTCGCTTTTTCTACATTCACAATTTGCTTCAAGCACGCTTTTCGGATTCGCTTTTTTTAATAAAAATAAAAAATGTTATAATAAACATTTAAAATATAACTCTAAATATTGAAAATTTTGTGTCACCCCCGACATTCTATTGTTTATAACTTTTAAATGGTTGAACCACTTTTGATCAAATATAAGAACCATCTCGATTACGTCAGCTTTCAAACAAAAACTACCGCATCGAAATCGGTCCGTTCGTTTAGGTGCTACGATGTCACAGATAAATACAAAGCTACACAGACATACATATACACACGTTTTTTGAAATATTTTGTTGCTCTGGAATCAAAACCGCAACCTTCAGATCAGTAAGCATTGTCATTACTGGCTGAGCGATCAAGCCAATCGCACACAAGATTCAACCTTAGGTCCTTCATACAGAACGCGACTCAGACTCTGATCTATACTTAAGATAGAGTCGTCTTTGTCATTTTGATAGTGAGAGAAAGAGACAATAAATACTTAAGGCGACTACAGCACCTAAATTACGTTTTTTGATGCGTAGATAAGCATGACGCACTGCATTAAATCAAAACAAATAATACTTCGGTAAAATTCAGGACATAAACTAGATAAGTAGTTTGCTGAAAACATGATTCAGCACTTTTGGTTCGATAGAAAAAGCTCACAAAGTCACCTCTAAATACCCAATATTTGTATCTTCTAAGCTGTAAAAACCATAATAAAATGCATACAGGAACTTGAATTTGCTATCAAAATGTTCGTGGTTGAACACTCTCGATAAGTAGTTAACGCATTTCATGATTTAAGCTGTCACCTTTTCATAAATCTCATTTTTCTAACTTTCGAACATGTTTTTACGCACGCACGCTTTCATAGTCCGTAAACTTCGTGTATCGACACTGTTCGCACTGCCGGCCCAGGCCTGTTGAGAGACGGAGATGGCACTATTCCTATGTGTGCTGCCTTTATCGGGTGCTGTAGTTGCCTTAAGTATAGATCAAGCTTTGAGTCTCCTTCTATATACGGGCCTTAGTTTCGAAAACACGATCGCGAACAAACCGAAACTCCTTAACGTTACCTACATAAATGTAACATAAGTTTTAATAGCGCCAAGACAAAATGCTAGAAATAAAGGTACGGTTGGCTACAGATCAGAGGTAATATTCAACTTCCAAAAGCAACCTTAGTTCTCTACAATAAGACTCATTTTAAGTCAAACAGTTACAAGTTACTACTGACTGTACCTATTAAAGTTTTATCAACCATTTTGCAAAGGTGTCACGTCTCTGTAACTGCTTATTCTTTGGACGTGAGGAAGAGGTAGCGATTTGGAAGCTATCGTTAACATCAGTGAGGTTAAGTGATATACTGGTTTGTTGAATATGATGGGTGATCACAGTTTTTGCACCAGAAACGGTGAAAGATGAAGGAAAACATCGTGATGAAACCCGCCTATCCAAGAAAATTCATTTTCGAAAGACGAGCGGTCCACCAACCGGCATTGGGCCAGTGTGGTGGACTATAGCCTAAATCCCCTTCGTGTTTCGAAGGGAGGCCCGTGCCCCTCGGTGGGGACGTATATGGGCTGATGACGTATGTTTGGGCTTCCGTCGTTATTGTGGTTGATTGTCAAGTCATGTCATCACTGTCGTTAAGTAAATACATAGGTATAGTTTTTGTGCAGTCGTTCATGCCTATAAGTATTACCTTTTTGCTTTCTTTTTGGATAGACACGGAGCAGAAAAATGGTCTCAAGGCGTTTAAAGTCACATTTATCAAATACTTACTAGCTGTTCCCCTGGGACTTCGTTCCCGTGGGAATTTTTTCGTCAATTTCGTGTTTTTGATAGTTATTCTGCTTGCTATTCGGGACGGAGACAAATACAACAGAAAGCCATGAAAATCGGTCTAGCAGCCGTTCTCGAGTTATAAGTTTTCAAACAAACCCAACTTTGTTTTATTTATTAAGATAAAAGATTTTAATTTTATAAGCGCCGTAACGTGTAATAGATTGAGCGGTGATTTTTGAACAAAAATAGTAGCACAGTTTAATTGATTATGTATTGCATAAATAGTCTGTTATATACTCAGTTGAAGAAACGTTCATTGAGGTTAAAGCTTCTTTAAATATAATGCTGTCCTTGTCTACATCAACAAGATAGAAGGTGACAGAATGTCATTTAGTACCAATAACATTTACAGACGTTTCTGCAAATGGATAAAGATTTAAAAGACTTCTAATGTTGATTTATTCCCCGGAAACGAGGTCATAGACGGAAACAAACAAAGAATCGAGTAATTTTTTTTTAAATCTTTGAACTGAGTTACGCAACATGCTCAGTAACATGCATTTAATTCTGGTGCACAAACGACAAAAAACATCTGTAAGATTCCCTTTCTCTTATCTATTGGAGCAGAAAAAACAAACATTGTGCCGTCTCCCTCACACCAACGACAAACCAAATTGATATAAAACACGTCCCTCTCTCGCATAGGTGTTCGATTCAATAAAAAATGTACGTACTTACCTGGGCCCACGCTTGTACCTCTACTTTCTTTGGGATTTCTCGTTTAGGACCCTTTATTAAAAAAGTTTCTTTACGGGTAAAAGATGACTGGAATTCGTCAATTTAATACCAAACATGAATTAAGGTAAACAGAGCGTCAAGTAGTCAACCAATTGAAGCAATATTTAAATCGTTTTTAACCCCCCTGACTGATACAAAAAAGGAGTGTTATAAGTTGGTGCTCTTAAACGGATGGATCTATATCGATGCGGTTTGTAATGATAAAATATCGAATTAAAAGGACTGTAAAACAAGTAAAAAATGTTTTTAACATAACAATAGTTAAGTACTTATGAAATGGAACTTAAATATCAAGTATTTTATCTTGCCAGATGTTTCGCGAACTTTTTAAATTACAGTGACAAAAATAAATACTAAAATGGCTGGCCAAAAATGTTATTAACTTTCTAATTTACCTAACTTCTAAACAATTTCAAGTTTTATTTTTATTAACAGCTTACAATTTCAAATTATTTTTGCTAGGGACAAAATGTCACCAAGTTATTACAGCTTACTTCTTTTATTAAATACCACAAGAACATTTAATTTAATTTGTATCAAACTTCTTTAAAAACTAATCAAAGTTTGTTACTTAGTTGTTTGTTTGTAATTACTTAATTAAGTACTTTTGTAATGTTATAATTGAAACAGTAATTAATACTCAAGCTACAAAAAGTTATCGCACGAATACCTATTCAAAAAAACCGGCCAAGTACGACTCAGAATCGCGCACGATGGGGTCCCTACCATTATCTATAAAAACGAGCAAGAAAATCACGTTTCTTGTATGGGAGCCCCGTTATATATTTATTTTATTCTCTTTTTTAGTATTTGTTGTTATAGCTGCAACAGAAGTAAATCATCTGTGTAAATTTCAACAGTCTAACTATCACGGTTCATGAGATATAGCCTGGTGACAGACGAGCAGACGGAGACGGACGGACAGCGGAGTCTTAGTAATAGGGTCCCGTTTTTACCTTTTGGGTACGGAACCCTAAAAATAATAAAACAGTGACATAAAATAAACCGTGTGGTGATCGGTTCATAACACCACCCCATCTCTTTCCGTGGGTGTCGTAAGAGGCGACTAAAGAAACACCAATGAGACCTGCCTCCTATTAATCCATCCCAGGCAACGACACTTCATTTTTTTCTGAATTGAGGTGGCGTCCTATGGTCTCATGTGGTGTGGTAGGCTCTGTAAAGGGCCGTCTGGTTGGCGACCACCCTCCTACCGAAGTCCGACGCCAAACAGCTTGCTGTGTTCCGTCGGTGCGTAGGAGTACCAGTGCCTTTATAGGCATTTTCTGGGTTAACTCGTTCCATCGTCGACCTCATCTTTGACCTTATGGTAAAGATTGAGGTCAAGAGTTAACCCATCTTATAATAAAAAAAAGACAACAATTCTATTATTATTAACCTATTTGATAAAAGTTCACCCCTTGGCAGGATATTTGCAAATATCCGTTATCTGTGTACAAGTACTCCTGTTGTTATTGTAACTATTCTACTGATGTAGGTAATTTTAGTATAAAGTGTTTTCTAAAAATGTGCTACTGTGACTAAAGTGCATATAATATAAACTCATGGAGAATGTTTAACTTCATTATGTAAGTATTCACATGTTGTTAAAATACATTAGTTTGCATATGTAAATGTTTTTCAGAGGCGAATTTAGCCTATAAAACAAAACTTAGCCATTAAAATGTGTAACCTTAGTTTTATAGCCTAATGTTACTGTTGTTGTGACTCATTATTATAAAATAAAGATATTTTAAAACAAAACCCCTTGGCAGAACGCAAACATCACTTTTTTCCAAGATCGTTGAAAAATAAAAAACTCAAGATGGCGGACGTGAAGCAGCTGATTCAGCGGCACCCTGTCGTAGTCTCACTGTGAGAAGCATTTGTATTTTTGTAAGCTTTAAAAGATTTTGCTGATGGTACAAAAAGATACATTCAAGAAGAAAATTGCTTGTTTTCTGAAGTAAAAGAAAAACTTATAATGTGCCAGCTACCTACTCTTCCCAGGTATACAGTAAAAGTCTGTAAGAGGGATGCGAGGGTTTTGCTGTATAATAGGCGAGAGGCTGACCACCTCTCACCATTATACAACTTGTTCCATCTGATAATCCTCAAACTTTGTGACAAACGTGGCATCTACTGGCTCTGAGAATCGCTGACGCTCTGCCTAGATCGTTAGGTATTATGGGTGTGAGCGTATGCTTTATTTTTATTTTTATTTATAACATTAATTAACATTTACGAGATGAATATTAACCGCATGACATAATATAAGTAATAATTGTAACCCTTTTTTATGTCAATATTTTTTATTCGTTTTAGCCGCAAATGTTTGACATGAGTCCTCCTCTCCCAAATAAAATTGCGTGCCCAGCCTGGGTCCATGAGCTCTCAGAAATGTTATTTGTTTATCACCTATGTAAAAACCATGGAAAGCAATAAATGATTGAGTATTGAGTATGTTTTGTGAAAATATTTGTAAAGTGTGGTTTCTTTCAGTTGTGCTTTCAACATAACATACACTCACGCTTGTAATCCCATACGGTGAAGGCAGAGCATCAGTGGTTCAAAACCACTTGATGCTACGTTTGACATAAATTCTGAGGGTTATTAGGTGAAACTTGATGTAAGTGGTGAGAGGTTGTCAGCCTTTTGCCCACAATATAGCAAAACCCTCGCGTCCCACAATACAGCAAAACCCTCGCGTTTCTATAAAAAAATAAAAAAAAATAAACGCTACACACTCAAAGGCCCACACTAAGGTTTTCCCTTGTGTCGTGGGTCCCTTGGAACACACATAAAGACAAACACAAACACCCATGACCCGAGAACAAACATCTGCTTTTTACACAAATGTTTGCCCCGACTGGGGATCGAACCCAGGACCCACCGATCAAGAGGCAGCGTCACTACCACTCGACCAAACCGGCCGTCAATATAAAATCCGTCTATCTTTTTATTTTATTATAAGATGGGATAACTCTTGACCTCAATCTTGACCATAAAGGTCAAAGATGAGGTCGTCGATGGAGCGAGTTAACCCAGAAAATGCCTATTAAGGCAATGGTACTCCCACACACCGACGGAACACAGCAAGCTGTTTGGCGTCGGACTTCGGTAGGAGGGTGGTTACAGAGCCACCGCATGAGATCGTAGGACGACACCTCAGATTAAAAATAAAAATAAAGTGTCGTTGCCTGGGATGGATTACTAGGAGGCCAGTCTCATTTGTGTTTAAGGAAACACAAATGAGACTGGTGTCGTAAGAGTAGACTAAGGAGTCTACTCTTACGACACCCACTGAAAGAGAAGGGGTGGTGTCATTCTCAACCGATCACCACACGGCAAAAAATCTGAGTTTTATAGTATGCCTGGGAAGAGTTGGCAGCTGGTACATTCTAAGTTTTTCTTTTACTCGCAGTCCAGCGTGGAAGTTGTGCTTTCCAAATTCGTAGATTTAACCAAAATTTGCATTTTAAACAAAGAATGACCTAATCTCTCTAGCCAGTGATTCGCACAACGCACTAATTTCACGGTTTAAAAAAGCAACGGTAACACCTTCCATTCATTCCATTGCGTCACGCATAGAATAAAAACTATTAAAAGTACTATTAAACTTCTTTGAGCCGTAACAAAGTCTTCACACGAAAGAATTGTGTTCGATAGAAAGATAACATTTTGGGATTGCTTAATTTCAAATGGGGGCCATTTTGGAAATGTTCTTTAGCTTGGGTGGTCCGTTCCAAGTTTGAAAATATACGACGCGCGTTCCAAATATGAATCAGGTATGGAAGATTTAAATTCTTGGGCTACAGAGTTATTAATGTGAATGAATTAGGGACAATAATTTAGGTTTTTTTTACTGATTTGTAAATTTTTTGACAAATACATGTAATTATAGCAATACAAGGTACTCCCACGCGCCGACGGATCACAGCAAGATGTTTGGCGTCGGACTTCAGGTGGTCGCGAACCAGACGGCCCTTTACAGAGCCTACCACACCTCAGACGACACCTCAGATTCAGAAAAAAATGAAGTGTCTTTGCCTGGGATGGATTACTAGGAGGCAGGTCTCATTTGTTTCCTTAGTCGCCTCTTGCGACACCCACGGAAAGAGATGGGGTGGTGCTATTCTCAACCGATCACTACACGGTTAAAATATATGTAATACAATGTTTACTTAAGAGTCAAGAAAAATAAATAAAAATGAATATAAGTACTAATATTATAAAGAGGAAAGATTTGTATTTATGTATGTAGGTATGTACGTTTGTAACGAATAAACACAAAAACTACTGGACTGATTTCAAAAATTCTTTCATCACTTGAATGAATGACATAGGCTACATAACTTTCCCGAATTCCCACGGGAACTAAGACCCGGACGGAAAGCTAGTTGGTTTTTATATAAAACTAGCATTCCGCCCGGGTCTTAGTTCCCGTGGGAATTCGGGAATTATATAGCCTATATCCATCACGGATAATGTAGGAGTCTAATGGTGAAAGAATTTTTCAAATCGGTCCATTAGTTTCAGAGCCTATTCAATGCAAACAAACAATCAAATCTTTCCTCTTTATAATATGTATGGATAGATAGGACCTGGCCTGCCTATTTTGATTGTTTTTTTTTGTAGACGAGTTAATTAAGGACGTGTCGAAATGTCATAGCTTCCCGGGTAAAGTTTAAGATTCAAAACGTTTATTTGACATACACAGTACAACACAACAACGACAATGAAACAAAGGAATAAACAACACAAATTAAAAATAATAACAAATTAAAAGAAATTAAAATATAAATTAAAATTAATGAAGTTGTGATGTAGTGCGATGACAAACAGGACCCACCTCAGCATGTGTTGCAGCAGAAGCCGCAACGCTGGTTACCTATGGAACAAAAATAAAAAATAATAGTTTAGGCCATAATGCATTACCCGTGAACATTATGAGCCTTTTTCTCTCTAAGAGAAGAAATATACACTTTCCTAACCTCGTATCCCGATTTCAGCATTTCGTCGCGGAGTTAAGGTTTTTATGATGCCTTGTCAGCAAGCCTTCACTCCGGTCACGCGCCTGCAAATAGGTCAAGGCTTTAGAACGATTGTGTATTATCAACCCCCGAAAAAAAAGGGTGTTATAAGTTTGACGTGGGTATCTGTGTTTCTATGTGGCGTGGCATTTTCCGCCGTGTGGTGATCGGTTCAGAATAACACCACCACATCTCTTTCCGTGGGTGGCGTAAGAAGCGACTAAGGAAACGAAAATCAGACCTGCCTCCTAGTAATCCATCTTAGGTAATGACACCTCAGTTTGTTTTCAATCTGAGGTGACGCCCTATGGTCTCATGCGGTGTGGTAGGCTTTGTAAAGGTCGTCTGGTTCGCGACCACCCTCCTACCGAAGTCCGACGCCAAACAGCTTGCTGTGTTCCGTCGGTGTGTGGGAGTACCAGTGCCTTAATTGGCTTTTTCTGGGCTAACTCGCTCCATCTTCGACCTCATCTATGACCTTGCTTGGTCAAGATTGGGGTCAAGAGTTAACCCATGGCATGATAAAAAAAATAAAAAATCGTAGCTCCTAAACGAATGGACTGATTTCGATACATAAAGAATCGATATGTCAAGATCAAGTTAAGAAATCCTTTAAAGGGTCGTAATACGTCAGAACCTCGTTGTTTGATCAGCAGGCGAGGATGACGATTTTGGAGCAATAAGATGTTAGGACTCCCCCCCACACTCCAGGTCGGATTCAGGTTTTTTTTTTCAATTCTGCTGAATTCTCATTGCTAGCCTGATGGGGCTCCAGGTCGGTTAGATATTAAATATGTATTTCTTCTTCTTCTTATCGTGTAGGTACAGTCAAGTGTGTGGCGAACTTCGCTAAGCCTTGTGTCAGAGTTTTCAAACCGCACAATGGCCTCTGACTTGGTTATAACGACTGTAGTCAATCGACAACAGCCGGGAAATGGGTATAGTGGTGATGGTCAGCCTTTGGGCCACCATACAGCAAAAACCTTGCATCCCACTTCTTATCGTGTGACTTCTTCTTATCTTCTTATCGTTGCGGGACCAACAGCTTAACGTGCCCTCCGAAGCACGGAAACGCTCGTGATAAATTGCCACTTTGGTCACCCATCAGGTTCCCTGCCTCTGTGAACGTTGCTTACCCTCACCGATCGGTTGAGATCAGCAAGTGCCACTAGGCTACGAGCTTTCGGTTATTTACTAAAAGTATTGCAGCGTATTTTTCTTTTAAAAATAAAAGTAATAAGTAGACATTTCAAGATAGTAATTCCATTAATATAAACTACTAGCTTTCCGCCCGCGGCTCCGCCCGCGTGGACTACAGGTTATATCGTGCCCAACTGTGGGATAAAATGTAGCCTATGTCCTTTCCCAGGCTCTAATCTATCTCTGTACCAAAATTCATCAAAATCGGTTCAGCGGTTTAGGCGTGAAAAGGTAACAGACAGACAGACAGACAGACAGAGTTACTTTCGCATTTATAATATTAGTAGGGATTTTGCTGCACTTACTTACTTTGAAGTAGTTTTCTAATTTAATACTCGAAAAAGCTTTTATTGAACTAAATTAAATGATCCACTTTTGATAAGTTTTTTGTAAAGATGACAATGACATGGCTTCATTCGTTAATGAGCTACAATGCCACAGTCAGACAGACGTGTCCAACTTACACACACGTCCAACTTATAACACCCCTCTTTTTTCCCAGGGGTTAAAAATAAAAATGTTTAAGGATATTTTAACGTATCACACGAGATACGCTGGACTTTTAGAGTTTGAAACTTAACTCAAAAATTTTTGAAAAAAAGTTGGCAGTAAGTTCTTAAACAAGAACTAAGTTCTGCCAACTTTTTTTTTCAGAAAGTATTTAGTTTAAAATTCTATTGTAACGATTTAAAAAAAATATAATCCATATTTTGTGGTTCCAGACAGATATATCATCATGAGAGATATATGAGTAAATATCCATTCCATTGAAAGCACTTAACGCGTAAATTCTTGTGGAATGTCTCACAACTGAACTATAATATTGCAATTTTAGTAGCCTAGTGCTCAAGGTTAAGCTGTATTCTAACTTAAAGATAGGATAGTTCTAAAGAGTGTGTAAACTTATCATCAAAATGAATTTTTCAAAGTTTACCACACGTCTTAGAAAATAAATCTAAAATAAAATAAAATAAAATATCACTTCCGACGTTCGATTGTTCATAACTTTTAAACGGCTGAACCAAATTCGATCAAATATAGCTAAGGTGGCCCACCGATTGCACGTCGCTCAGCGAGCAATGGAGCGCTCCATGCTCGGGATCTCGTTAAGGGATAGAATCCGAAACGAGGTCATCCGACAGAAAACCGGAGTGATGGATATTATCCAAAAGTGTAGCAAGCTGAAGTGGCAGTGGGCTGGCCATGTCTGTCGCAGAACCGACGAGCGTTGGAGTAGACAGGTTCTCGAATGGAGACCACGTCTTGGCAAACGTAGTGTAGGACGCCCCCCAGCCAGATGGTCAGATGACCTAAAGAAGATAGCGGGTAGTGGCTGGATGAAAACAACGGAGGATCGTGCAAAGTGGCGCACCTTGGGGGAGGCCTATGTTCAGCAGTGGACTGCAATAGGCTGATATGATGATGATAGCTAAGAACCATCTCAATTACGTCAGGCTTTCAAACAAAAAAAAACCCGCATCGTATTCGGTTCTTTCTTTCGGAGCTACGTTGCCACAGACAGACATACAGATACACACGTCAAACTTAGAACACCCCTCTTTTTTGTCGCGGGTTAAAAATACATTGTTACATACCGTCTAATACATCTATTTTGCAAAGGACGTACGAGACTAAAGGCCATTGACCTGAAATAAAATACGTCATTTCATACGAAGTCTTAAATTCAAAACATTCAAAATGAAGACAAAACAAATTAGATATAAACGATGATAATGTTACCTACTAAGTAAATATTTTATAACAACATACTCGTATATTAAACATATATATGCATATATTTTTTACATATAAAAGTCAACTTACACTTAATATTTTATTGGTTTAAGTATATAGTATTTGTTCAAAAAACATTTAACACTGACGCAAAAAGCTAAGAAGGTTAGCTTTTTTTTGGTACTCTGTTATTATCTACACTATAGAGGAAAGATTTGTATTTCTGTATGTTAGTAACGAATAAACTCAAAAACTACTGAACCGATTCAGAAAAAAAATCATCAATAGAAAGCTTTGTTATCAGCGAGTGTCATAAGCTACATACTTTTTCAAAATTCCCACTAGAACGAAGTCCCAGGCGGAAAGCTAGTTTTTAATTACATGGCGTGTACAATTCATTCATTTATAATAATAATGTTAGTGTTAAGCCTGAAATGAAGAAGTTTTATTTATTTTCTTATTATGAATGCAGCAGCCCGAGCACGATGGCGACAAACTCGGCGCGCCACTCGGCTGACGCTGTAACTTCAATTTTTTTTGCGCGAGAGTCCCGCGCAAAGGATTACTCCCCCTCTGGTGTTGTCAATTTTGACATAGGCATAAGAATAAATAATAACATACATAGGTCCGCGGCGCATTACGCGTGCTATCACTATCGTACTCGAGCTGCTGATCCAACAATGTTAATTTAGTTCTTGATATGATTACTAGATATTTAAATAAAAGAGGACTGGCTTTTATTATATTTTTTTATCTTTTACAGGTAACAGTACTTTCAAAACACCTTCGTACTCTCCACTCAAGGATGTAAAAGTGAGCTGGTAAGAAATACATGCATAAAATTCACAGATTTCGTGCCTCACCCGACCATCGAGCACATTGGAAATGAATCTACGGAATTCGAAAAAATATCAGGGCAAACTCTACAGGGCAAACCCTTAACCCGATCGTCTTTGTTTTAGGTTCAAATTATAGCTGACTAAATTGTCCAGAGGAAGTTTTCTCAAATTGATATCATTCTTCGTTTCCAAAATATAAAGCGCCAAAAAAAATTGATTTTTTTTTCACTATTTTGGCCATAACTTTTTTGTTTTTGATTTTCTCGAATTGCTCCTTACAGCTCTCGTGAAAACTCGTCTTTTGAGTCATTTGAATATCATATCTTCACAACTCTCCGAGATATAAGGGATCGCACTTTTTCAGGAAATCGGAGACTATACTGGAGCGAACGAAAAGACATTTCTAATCTCAAAAGTGTTACTTAAAACTAAAGTGTATTTATCTTTTATGAATACCTATTTTTAAAAAATAAGGGAAGCAAAAATACTAAAATTATATTGATGCGCCAAAACTTGAAAATTAGCATAGCTCGCGACAAACTCCGCAAAAGAGGCTTGCTGTCCTTTGGCGTTTTTGACATTAGCAAGCCTTAGATTTTTGAAAAAATTACGCAACTTCTAACTTTCTCTTACGTATTATAAATGAATTAACAAAAGAGCTAACACAAAAAAACATAACATAACCACAATCCTTTGTGGTGCACACTCTGAACAATTGAAAGTATTTTAATGTGTCACATTCAATGACTCATGATTGGGTAATCATTTGCATTGGCAGTTGTAGTTCACGGGCTGTACATGATTGTCATGCAAATTGTGACAAACAATTGGTTTTGTAATACTTTTATTATTGTATGTGTAGGTCTTCCATGTCTGTGTTTGGTTGTAGGTAAATAAACGTAATAGAATGTCCCTGCTCTGCCTAAGCTAAAAGAAGACCTATAGAAGACGAAACTGCATGAAGTGACGATGCAAACATTCACTTTTTCATGTAGAAAACTAAAATTCGATCGGCATAGCAACCACTCTCGCCGAGTTCCCAACAATTTGTCGAAGTAGTACTTAGTAGTTTTCATTCATTTATCATGCATGATAGGCAAAGGACAGAACCATACTGACAAATCTTTTCAGGTGATTTCTAACGATTTGGGTACTTTTTTGTTAAATGTATGCGTTTCGGGAAAGGCAAAGGAATCTAAGTCCATACAGCCATAATTCCGATAGGGTACAATAAATGTTTATCACTCTGAAATTGACATGACGACAGTATTGACAGACATCGAAATGGCATAATCACGACTAACTCTTTGAGAATGTAATTATGAACAACTAGAAAACTAATCCAATAGCTAAGAGAAGTCACGGATAGGAAATAGACTATAAATTCCAGCTTATTAAATTTTATCGAAAGATCTAAGTATCCAATAACTTTAAAACATCTTCAGAACAGATTCCGTCGTGTCAGCTTTGACTCAAGTATTTTATAACGGAGCTGGGTAGCTTGAAACTAATATCTGTTCTTTTCACTCATCTTCGAAGCATCTGAGAATGAAAGGGATGGCAATAGGGTAATTTACGCAGCTTGGATGCCGTAAATCTTTTGTAGTCGATTCGCATTGACCTGCGCCGGCGCAACAAAGATTGCCGCCCGGTGAGAAAAAATGAGAAGTAATCTTTTGGTTCTTGTAGGTACTTTTGGTGTGGAAAGTTTTACTTTGGGATTACTTACTACATTTTAGTGTAGGTACACGTTTTACTTGATATTCCTAGGATGTCTCTTGAGTAGAAAAATTGTGCTGATTACGATGATTGAATTTAGTTATGATTGGTATACAATAAACATCTCAAATATGCTTAAATACAGTATCGGGAATAACAGAAAAACAGAAAAAACACACAATATAAGATAGTCTTAATGAATTGCCATTCTATTTATTATTTATTTATTTATTTAACAATTTATTGCACACATGAAAATAAAACAGATTAGTAGAAGAAAAGACTCTTAGATTCTTTTGTATTTTTTTTTACACTCGTATGTATTTCTGTTTAGGACTATGTAATGAGTTTTTTTTTTTTATGAATAGATCATTAAGCTTTACTATTAATGTAATGTTCATTTGGGGTCATCCACTTATTACGTCACAGCGTATGGGTTAGGCAGGGGTCATACCAAACGTGACAGTGCATGTTAAAGGGATACCAAACAAGCGTGACATGGGGGGGGGGGGGTAGAAAAGTCGAAAATTTGTGTGAAGTAACATGTGGAAGGCCCCTTTTAACAGCCTTTCTTTCTAAAATTAACAGTTAACAGTTCTTTCTAAAAAAAATTAACACGCAAACGAAGTTGCGGGCATCAGCTAGTAGCTTTTTAAGATTGATATTGATAGCCAACCTTCTAAAAATACTAACTTTTAAACATCAATGGACTGTTGTACAATTTCTTAGAAAGTACATATTATTATAATTATGACGTAATCGCCTGTAAATCCCCTACCTGCGCGGTGACAGATTTTTTGCAAACTATTGTTACGATTCCGATAACTTTCGGCGCATGTGCAGAGTCAGCCATTTTGAAATTCAACAATGAAACATGGGAAACGGTCGAAACCTCGGTTTACTTCTGTAAAAGAGATCTTATCACAACAGGATAAGGTACAAAATATTTTAAAGAGAATGTTGACGGTCGTAAACACATCGATAGAGACTTTGTAACATATTGTGCTTCTGAGAAATGCTTAACAGCAAATTACTTGTAAATATTTTCGTAAGAATTAACTAGTACTCGATATTGTTTAATTTCGTTGAAATGTAATTGCTACAATGGCACTTCATTAGTTAGCATTTGGAATGAGCTTACAGGAAGTTATGAAAAAAAAATACACTCATGTCGGAGTGGGTAGAGCATGTGTTTCTAGAACCCTTAAAATAAATAATAAATAAACGCTACACACTCAAAGGCCCACACTAAGGTTTTCCCTTGAGTCGTGGGTCCCTTGGAACACACATAAAGACAAACACAAACACGTTTGACATAGGTATGTCCATACATTCTAAGAGTTATTAGACAAAAAATGATTAAAGTGGTAATTATTATGGTCAAGTTCGCCACACACTTGACCATACCTAAACCTATACGATAAGAAAGTAATAAGAAGTGATAATATGTGGTTATCAGCGTTCACGACGTAAAATGAAGGAAAGAAAAATAAATAGATATTGTTATTTACAATAATTCACATCACAATTGTTGTAACTATCATTTCTGTTAAACGTTAATTACTAAAAAAATCCCTCCTTGCAGAAACGTCCATTTTTAAAGCCACTTAAATCGTCCTGTTGACGTAAACAAGCTCTCATTACAATTTAAGAAACTTTAACTTTAATGGTTTTTTCTGCAACTGAGTGTTAGAGTGCCATCTTGCTAACTGCCACCATGAAATGTTACTGTGTTTAGTAACAGGGACCACTTTGAGGGTAGTCAAACTAGCGATTAACACAGCTTATTACATTACATTTTCACTCATAACGACTACCCTCAAAGTGGTTCCTTTTACCAGACACAGTCACAATCAAATTTTGATTTGTGTTTGTAAAATCAATTAGCAAATCCCACACACAGTGGCGCCACCTATTGAAAACGTGCTCAAATAACGAAAGAGCAACAAAACTATAATTTTATTAGAACACAATGTTACAATACAATACCTCTGAGAGAACAGCCTAAGGAAATAAACCTGTGGGTCTCAGCAATTATTTTTACTATTTTGTTAACCTCTTGGGGTCTGGCTCTCGGCCCGAATAGTTAATACTTGGTTAAATCATTCGAGATGTGCGTATATTTTGGCATGTTATCTATACTAATCTATATCTATCTATCTATACATATTATAAAGAGAAAAGATTTGATTGTTTGTTTGTATTGAATAAGCTCCGAAACTACTAGACCGATTTGAAAAATTCTTTCACCATTAGAAAGCTACATAATCCCCGGTGGACATAAGCTACATATATTTTCCCGAATTCCCACGGGAACGAAGTCCCGAGGGGAATGCTTATTGACTATAATACCATCAGTGGCGTATTAGCAAGTCAGACTCTTAAGCTAGAGGAACCGAGAAAAAAATTGTCAGAAAACTACACATTCAGGCAACTAATAAGTTCAGCAATTGTGTCCGGAAAAATACTTGAGATTAATCGCCGCAAAATAAAAATCCAATTTTTTCCCTAAATAAAGCCTTACCTTAGAGAGGGGATACTTACAGCATTGACATTTCACTCTGATTAGTTCTGTAGTAATCTTGCCCAGTGGGGCGTGTCCAGGTTTAGAAATTAGGTCGAACGTGCCACTGCGCCCCAGTAATCCCGATCAAAGAATAAAAGAAAATAGATTGGTAATATTTTGTAACTGAAAAGGGTAATTGGTAATTGATGGCATTATAAAGACATTAAGCGATCATCAAGATTCCCTGTGGTACAAAAGCACAATGAAAGGTGATCAGTTTAATCAGGGCTAAATCTGTGTTTGATTATGGCATTATTTGGAATGTATCTATTCAATACATACTTTGTAAATAATTTGTAATTAACACACACTAACACAAGCACACACATACGGCATTTGTGTCGCATCGGCGGCGTCGTCGGTGACTGTCATTGCACTTAAGTCCTGGCAGAATATCAGCGCTACAGGTAAAACTGTCACATTATGCTGAGCCAGTGCCAATTTCATTTGTAAAACACAGGCAGCGTTGTTTTTTCTATGTTTATGTTTTTGTAATCGTATCTTTGATTTTGTATTTGTGTCTGTAGACTGTCTTCTGTGTTAATGTCTGTATTGTACCTAAATAAAGTATTTTGACATTGGAAATGTCTTTTCGTTCGCTCCAGTAAAGGCTCCGATTTCACGAAAATGAAGATATGATATCCAAAAATCAAAAATAAACTCAAAAGACGCGTATTTACGAGAGCTGTAAGGTGCAAAAGCTGTAAGTTCGAGAAAGTCAAAAACGAATAAAGTTATGGCTGAAGTAGTGAAAAAAAATTCCGAAGTTTTGATTTTGGCGCTCGATATTTTGGAAACGAAGAATGATATCAAAAAATTATAAAAAACTCCTCTGGACAATTTAGTCAGCTACAATTTGAACCTAAAATAAAGCCGATCGGGTTAAGGGTTTGCCCTGTAGCCTAAGCTTTTTGAAAAAAAGTCAAAAAGTCAGAACGACAATTTTTCGGATTCCGTAGATTCATTTCCAATGTGCGCGATAGTCGTGTGAGGCACGAAATCTGTGAGTTTTTTATTCTATTCTAATATAATATAAGGTCTGTATTACAGAACACGACTGAGACTCTGTTCTACACTTAAGCAGCAGGCTTCTTTGACCATTTAATAGTGAGAGAAAGAGACAATCAATTCTTAAGTACTGATCAAGACTTCTCCTTCTGTAATACAGGCCTTAATGATGTGACAGAAATCTTACGGTCAGATAAGTTTTCGTTCAGTTTGAAAAAAGCCGATCTAAGGATCATGCAGGTGCGAGTTTTCGTACAACCAGACAAATTAACCCTAAAAAAATACTTTTTTAAACACATATGTTTGTACACACGGTAGCACAATAAGCTCGTAATAGCGTCAGCTTTCGCAGTTCAAATCGGTAACCAGACGTGGTGTATGAAAAAATAAAATGCTCATATTTGAATGACTGTAAGTCAAATTCTCAAATCAACACAAGGCTGCATTGTACTTAAAACTCGCGCCTTCCGCCATCTTTTTTTTCGTTTATGCAGATAACTATAACTACATGTTCTTTCCGTAATTAATTAGGCCCCATTCAAGTACTCATGTAGCAAACGGTTACAAAAGCGCTAAATGACGTTAATTCAGCCAATTTTGTTGTTAAGTCCATCGATCAATGTCAGCAAAAAAAAAGATGCGGTCATCCCTTTTTTGTCGGATATTTCGGTGTAACTCATCCACAGTGCAGTTTTGATTTTTTTTATGTTCTGTTTTCAAACCGGTTTTCGGTTTTAACGAACTGTTTTATGCTGTGTTAAATTAATTAGTATTTTTAATTTTAAAGCGTTTTTTAATGAATCACAGGTTAATATTTGACAACAATATGTATAATGCGCCGGCTGCCAACTGTTTCTAGGCATACTGTATGGAAGCCAGTAAGTTTTGCTGTTTAGTGGGCGAAAGTTTGACAAATTATCACCCATGTTTCATCTATAACCTTCAGGATTAATCATAAATGTGGCGTCAAAAATGTCAAAGAAATGGTTCTAGAACCACCTTCCTTTCTTCCCTTCCTTTCTTTCTGCGTGACTGTATGGGTAGATGGGATAGAATAGGTATAATGTTTACCGACGATCTGGTAAAGATTGCGGGAAGCCGCATGCGGGTGGCGCAGTACCAATCGAGGTGGAGATTTGGAGATCCTTTGGGTAGGCCAGATCCAGGCTTGTCGATGGGCTATTTTCTGTCATCAGGTTTCTTTGCGATGGAGTCTAAACCAATTTTGATTTTGGGCTGATATATCTTCTGTCATCCGGTGTCTGCGGTGGAACAACAACGGTGATGTCTTACGGCTGATACGATGAAGATGATGATTGGGCAAGTTTAGTACTCTACTAGTTCTTATCTTATGCAACAGTTTTATCATTTAACGCTTATATTTTGCAAGCCGTTGTTACTTACAGAAAGGCGTGGGCTTATACAAAGCACAATAGAACACTCCAACAAGTAACATTAAGTAATAACACTCAGTATTAGTCTTCACTGTTCGACAAAATGGGTGACCTCCTGTATAGTTCAAGATGCACACGATTAGATTATCCGAGTGCTATCTCAGTTACACAATTGTAAAACGGAGCATGCGTAAAAAGGACAAGTGATAGGATGAAGCGGGAGCGAAAATATAGGGTGATTGGTAGTGCGATACAAATACTAAGATTTCTTCTCAATGTTTGTTAGGTTGACTGGAAGAGATCCCCTAGTGGGATAAGTCCGCCTTTGTACCTTAAATGTATTCTAACTTTAAGTACCATATTTTGCTCCTGTAAGAATATTTATTGTACAATAAAGGATTTACATACATACATACATACATACTTTTAACACTTGATTGTAGTCATAATAACAAACAACTTTCACTATGGGACCAACCCTGAATTCGAAAAAAAATAATCAGCTGTTGTATGAAACAACAGTTCAATATCTACTCGACCAAAATGTATGAAACCGCTCAACATCATGACTACAATCAAGATCAACTGTTTAAGCACCCATATAGCAAGCTAGGTTTGAGAGAATAATATCTAATGGCGATTGATTGTACATTGCTGTGTTTGGTGTAAAATTTGGTTAAAATTGCACTGTGCAGAAGAAATGTACTTATTATGAGCGGCTATTCCTCTAATCGATGGCATCACAATGGCAATTGAATGACTATGGTGTCAATATTTAATAACACACATAGGAATAGTGCCATCTCCGTCTCTCAACAGGCCTGGGCCAGCAGTGCGAACAGTGTCGATACACGAAGTTTACGGACTATGAAAGCGTGCGTGCGTAATAACATGTTCGAAAGTTAGATAAATGATATTTATGGAAAGGTAACAGCTTAAATCGAAAAATGCGTTAACTACTTATCGAGAGTGTTCAATCACGAACATTTTGATAGCAAATTCAAGTTCCTGTGTGCATTTTACTATCGTTTTTACAGCTTAAAAGATACAAATATTTGGTATTTAGAGGTGACTTTGTGAGCTTTTTCTATCAAACCAAAAGTGCTGAATCATGTTTCCAGCAAACTACTTATCTAGTTTATGTCCTGAATATTACCGTAGTATTTTTTTCTTAGAATTAATGCAGTGCGTCATGCTTATCTACGCATCATAAAATCGTAATTTAGGTGCTGTAGTCGCCTTAAACCGCCAGTCAAAGCGGCCGTTATCAAATTATTTATGAAAGGATCGGCTGCGCCACGTCGCTAGAGCAAAGGTTTTTTTTCCGAAAATAGAAGTACGAAGAGACATCCGTAGCCTGAAAACGGAGCGGCGGACGAAAAAAAACTTTGCTCTAAGATACACTGTACGTTGTTTCAAACGTTGCCCGTCGCTTGTGTATAAACAGCTCCTCGGTGTTCATACTCGCAACCTGAACGGATAAAATGGCAATTGTCATTCCATTGCTATCGAAACGCCATTGATTAGCGGAATAGACGTAATGAATTATCGAATGAAATTAGCTTTCCGAAATCGAGATAGTTAATTACATGGCGCTTGGACAAAGTCACACTCAGTTAGCGATTACTATAAGATCGATGGTTCTGAACACCTGGAAGAAACCACATTCGTAAGTCTAAACTATCCCGTACCCCCAGCAGCAGCTCGAGTCCTATGTCAAAATGTCATTATTGACAACGCCAGAGGGCGAGCAAGCTTTTGCGCGGGGCCCTCGCGCAATCAAAGTGAAGTTTCACCGTCAGCCAAGTGGCGTGCCGCTTGAGTTTGTCGCGCATCATGCTCGAGCTGCTTGTCTTCTGGCGTAGTCATTTTGACAATTTTTTGACATTTGACCGCGTTGTTTTCTCGTTGTGCTTGAGCTGCTGGTCTGAGTATCTGTACTAATAATATGTTCACAAAATATGTACTCCCAAAATATTTTGTTAAAACTAAACCTATAATTACTTCAACAAAATTCGCACAAATTTGCATTTAAATCGCCGCTTATCACTTAAAGTGCCGTGCAAAAACATCGCAAAGGTACAAATCGAGGTCGCGAGCGCCTCACAGTTTCGGATCATTAATTTGACACTTGAAATAGCACCAAAGTGTTACAATGGCGAAAAGAACCGCCCACAACCCGGGTTAAAGGTTCACTCTTCAACTCAGAGAGAAAATGTTGCGTAACCCTGCTTTCTTAATGGAATAGTAATGAGTGGACGAACACTCGGAAGATAATTGAGTAGGAAAATGAGAAAAGGTTGGTTACTCCTACTTTGTTCGAAATTGTTGCTGACTACTGAGGATTTCAGTGAAGTGCTGCTTAGCTGGAAGATAATTGAGATGTCTCTTTAGAGTTCTTAAACTTAAAGTATATTATGAGTATGAGAATGGCAATCCTTACTGTTATTAAATAAATAAATAAACGCTACACACTCAAAGGCCCACACCAAGGTTTTCCCTTGTGTCGTGGGTCCCTTGGAACACACATAAAGACAAACACAAACACCCATGACCCGAGAACAAACATCTGCTTTTTACACAAATGTTTGCCCCGACTCGGGATCGAACCCAGGACCCGCCGATCAAGAGGCAGCGTCACTACCACTCGACCAAACCGGCCGTCCAAACCGGGCGTCATTATACACAAGCTTTCCGCCTGGGACTTCGTTCCCGTTGGAATTTGGGAAAAGTATGTACCCTATGTATTATTCTGACGTCTAAACTATATTCTGCAAAATGTCGCCAGCCATATATTTGAGCGATCAGCTCATTTTTATCTTAGTAAAAAGGTAACATTTTTTTCGAGTATTTCATATGGGTTCCTTGGGAAAAGTTGTTTATTTGCCTGGGTAGAATCACTCCCTAAAATGTCGATAGCTTATTAAAAATTACGAAAATAAATAAATAGGTAACACTGCATTGCTCTTGTATTTATGGTCAGAATTTTATGAAACACTGGCTCGCCCGGGACTTCGTTCCCGAGGGAATTTGGGAAAATCATGTACCCTATGTTCATCTCGGATAATGCAGGATTCTTATCATGAAACAATTTTTTAAATCAGTCCAGTAGTTTCGGAGCCTATTAAATGCAAACAAACAATCAAATATTTCCTCTTTATAATATTAGTATTGACAAGAAATAGTAATAAGTTAAACACAGACACTTGTACTTGTCAAAGGTCAATGTACTCTTCCTTTTATTTGCCGCCACATGTTTTTACCACATAAAAAATCGACAAAGAATCAATTAATTAAAAAGTATTTTATTTCCAAATGATTTACGTTTAACACGCGTGGCGATGCAATAAAATTAACTTAAGTGTCAATTTCAGTGCATGCTTTATTTTTTGTTTGACGCAAGAAGTGTGTTTAAATGTTTATGGGCTGTAAACTAAGTCTCAAAGAAATTCAGATTACGTCACATCTACATACATACTCGTAGTTTTACATACAACTGCAGCTCGAGTACGATGGTGACAGCTTGCAATGAGTTTGTCGCCATCGTGTTCGAGCTGCTGATTCTTTATCAGAAAAAAAAAAATATCGATCCATATCAACGAATTTCCACTCCATTGTTTCACATTGTCCAAATAAAAGCACCCCACCAAAAAAGCAATCTTCAAATCTTATTTTTACTACCCTAAATTAACTTCTATATAATATTTTAAAGAAGCATTTCAGTTTACGAGTATTTCTTCAGATATCGTCACCGAGTTTTATACGACATCGACTCGATTCTCGATATTTTTTACGACCGCTCCGGGTTCCGATTCGGTAACTTAAGTTGTATGTTGATGGGATGGTCGCCATTTTATCCGTTCATTGTGGCGAAATTGAAAACTATCCAAAGGATGATGGGAATTTTGGTATCGGTATTAGTATAGAACTTGGTACCGGCACCAATTGAAATAAATTATACATCGTTAAAAAGGTAATTTTCTGTAGATTAAGAATAACTGAAGCGCTAGTCCTGAATCATTGTCCAGTTAGAGAAATCCTAGTTTGAAAGTTATTTATTTTTCATCATTTATTAATTTTTTCTGCGACATTATTCTTGATTTTGGCATAGTATTTTTATTTATTATACTAATTATAAATGATCATCATTAATTATTAATTTTGTTACACATTAAATGAAAAAACCTACTTTCAACTTGTTTTATTCACTGAGAGAGCAAGCAATGATAATAATTAATGATGATCATTTATAATTAATATAATAAATAAAAATACTATGCCAAAATGAAGAATAATGTCACAGAAAAAATAAAAAATAAATAACTTTAAAGGCACAATTACTCTAATTGGACAATAACTAGCTCTTCAGATAACCGAACACACAAAATAACACATACACAGAAAACACACACACACAAAATAATTTATTATTTAATTAATTAATTTTCTACAGAAAATTACCTTTTTAACGATGTATCATTTATTTCAATTGGTGCCGGTACCAAGTTCCATACTAATGTGCCCATCATCCTTTCATACATCTAATAACGGCTGCTTTGACTGGTGGCGCCACGGCCAACTGAATTTCCAGTTGCTAAGTAGTTTGCAACTTTACGTTCCGTTGGCGGTGGCGCTGCTGGTCGGGTGTTGTCAGCAAGTATATGAAAATTAAATAGTTCTCAATTTCGCCAGTTGAACAGATAAAATGACCTCCATTCCATCGACACACAACTTAAGTTACAGAATCGGGGCCCCTGTTCACTCTATAGCCCAGTTATCGATATTGTCCGTATTAGATTCCACAATAGATGTTCTGATTTAAGAACTTATATCTTTGTCTTTCCTTCCTGCAGGCTATTAGGTCTCAGTTTCATTAAATTGTCATTGAGACGCCATTGATTAGTGGAATGGACGCCCAGGTTTCAGTTTTCAAACCGCCAAATGGCTTTTGGTTTAACGACTCAATCTACAACTGCCAGGACAGAAGGTTTAACCTCTTAAACACGGAGACGCTCGTGCTACAATGCCACCATTGCTAAAGGCCTCAATCATTTTAATAAATTGCAATGTGTGTACGTATGTTTGTTCGAGTCAAATCTTGCAATAGAATTTTAATGCAGTTACCCTCAACCGATTGAACTGCGAATACACGTTTACTTTGGATGACAGTGCATGGTTAAGTGACGTCATATAAATCCAAGATGGCGAAACAGTTTTTTTTTGCACTCCAATGATATAGTATAGATACTAAATAAAAGGTTTTTCTGTGAAGAATACTGAATGTTTGACAATGGTTTCGCTCTTGAACACAATCTTGGCGTAGAGTCAAATGGTCGAAGATCTACCAAGCTCACCCAGAAGATGACAATTACTTTCTATTCTATGTTGTGTAGGCGCCGTCTAAATAGAACGAAGCCTAGTTCCAAAGCTAGTATGTAAATACCTTCTGAAGCGCGTCTATTCTTAAACCTCCACAACTAAGGCTGTCGCTCTGGGCCACTTCCAAAGTCGATCAAACTGGGATTTATACGAAGACCCTACTTTGTTCTGAGACGGCACGGCATAGGGATGTGCAAGATGGACTTTAAAAACATCGATTGTTTAAAAATGGAAAATTTGTTGGATAGATAAATACTTTATTGCATATTTATAACAAAATAATAACATACAGTGCTTCTATTTTCTTAAAGTCTTTTGGTAAACAGTGTTTGCCTGATTATTGTCTTTTAAAAATCAATTCATGTTTAATCTAACCCTAACCCTATCTACTACGTACAACCACTCTTAAATCTATTTTGTCTTGCCTGTGTACAGTGACAAAAATAATTTACTTTTATCAACTAACCCTGAGATTGTATTAATGAGAAATAAAGATTCTTTAAACTGGATCTAATGTCTAAGTTATATTATTGCAAAGTTTCATTAAAACCCGTCTAGTAGTTTGTGCGTAATTAAGTAAGACCAAACCAAACTTTCACATTTGTAATATCAGTGAGGTCATAACTCTTAGCGTAATTGTAATACAGAAAAAAAACCTAACCTAACCGTATTCAAAATTATGTTAGCCAACTCTTTAAAAAGTAATTCCTGACATCCCTAATGGGTTAACCCTCCAAATTGAAAATTTGTTTTTGTTTATTTAGATCAGGTGGGAAAGCTCCCTTTGAAATTGGTAGTATTATATTGTTTGTCATTAATTTCGTAACGAAATAATTTTACGTTTTTGTCCATAAAATTGAGTTACCGGTCTTATTTAGAGGGATTAATGTTTTCAGCTGAAATTTTGAGGTTTTTAGAAGGATTGTTTAGGCATGTTTCGAATGAAAATTTCTTGGAATTTTTTAGATAAACAAACATCTATTCTCCTCTTGAAATATTTCCGAAGAAAAATAACAAGTAAATTAAGAAACAATCCCAGCTAATTTCAATAGATAAAAACAGAATTCGTTCCACAAATTTCACGTTTTTTTTAAGTTTTAATTTTTCGTTTTGGCAGCCCTATTACATCTCAGTTAGGATCCTCAGTTAGCAGCCCTAATCGTTCACTTTGTCTTTAAAACCTTGACGTTTAATTTACATAACTATTTTGTCTGAAATCTAGATCTATAGGTTTAGGCACGAGTCTTGTTCTGGCCCTAGTACTTAATTAGTAAAGTCGGTCACGTAATTTCTGGTATTTCTGTTGATTAAACAATGTATATTTAATTGCTATTTATGGTGATTTTACCGCTTATAATTGGCTTGGTATTTCAAATATGCGAATCAAGTTGTTTTGCAACTTTTGTTTGAAAATTGAGTTGTTCTATCGTATTTTTAACTGATAAAGATAGCAGTTTTTTTTAAAGAATAAAATGGAAAAAAAATCAGTGTTACATTCAATGTAATGTACTGAAAAGGGTTACTAGCTTAGCATATAGCGGTGGTGAACTCAGTCATCAGTGCGCTGATTTTCAGCTGGATCCGTATAAATGATAATCTATACTTGAAAATATTTAACCTAATTAGATACTGTGTGTATGTTTGTCTGCACACGTGATCGCAAGCCTACCAAAAGGCAAAAAAAGGCTTCGCCAAAAACGGCGATGGGATGGCCTTTTATTTTTATAAATATTTTATATTTACAGTAAATTGTATACGTTTTAAAATGTCTATGATTGAGTTCTTTGACATTAACTGTGATTTTAAATCGTTTAAAAATAAAATAAATGTTAATTCAGTACATGAGTATTTGTTTAGCATGAGCATTATTCCTTACATAGTCGCCTGCTATAGAAAATATTTTCCAACACTTTGATGAAAAAGAAATGTGCTTAGAATGAGTTCGTAATTTTTAGGGTTCCGTACCCAAAGGGAAAAACGGGACCTTATTACTAAGGTCCGCTGTCCGTCCGTCCGTCTATTACCAGGCTGTGTCTCATGAACAGTGATAGTTAGACAGTTGACATTTTTGCAGATGATGTATTTCTATTGGCCATATAACAACAAATACTAAAAACCAGAATAAAATAAATATTTAAGTGGGCTCCCACACAAAAAACGTGATTTTTTTGCTCGTTTTTATAGATAAGTCTGTCCGAGGCTGTATCTCATGAACCGGGATAGTTAGACAGTTGAAATTTTCACAGATGATGTATTTCGGTTGCTGCTATAATAACAAAGTAGAATAAATTAATTATTTAAGGGACTCCCATACAACAAGCGTGATTTTTTGCCGCTTTTATAGAGATAATGGTTTTTATAGAGTCCGACTCGCACTTGGCTCGTTTTATTTTCTGTTATTTTACTCTTAGCCCAGCCAGCGGTCTATCTGCTTGGCTTTCAGAAAGCTAAGACTACATAATATTATTGATATTATTTTTATATTTTTTATTGCATTTAGATATCATGGGATGCAACATAAAAGAAAACAAGTTTACAAAGGCGGACTTATCACTAAAAGTGATCTCTTCCAGCCAGCCTGGGGCAGTAAGAGATATTGTTTTAAAAACGTGGGACAAAAGTGCATATTTGATAAAACAACTCTAAATAACCAAAAATAACTACACTTACTCATTCAAATATCTATATTAAATACAATAACTTAATATAAGTACATAAAATAAGGATATTTTTTGGCTAAACGTCAATAAACCATTTAATGAGAAGCTACAGACACGAACAATTCTGTAATCATCTCAAACCAAATAAACCACAAGAAATGGGAAAACTTTTTTAACTCTCGCTTTTGGCCGGTTGTATCTCGTCCGTCAATGAGCAAACATTACTCCGGCCAGTTACTGTTACAATTTTAACTTTACAGCTGTTCAACTCCACTCGCAAATAAAAAATAGGTCAATAGAGTTTTCTGAACTGCAAATTTAACTTTGTTGGCAGTCGTTCTATATTTTTTGTTTGAGTTACTTTCGACTCTGTAGTGTAGTTGTTAAAGTTTTTATTGGCGTAAACACGTGCTGTTAATATTGTATGGGATTCTGATTCTAGTTAACAAAATGTATAGAGTATCTTAAAAACTGTGGATAGACATTAAGTGGGTGCTGTGCTGAAAAGTTTGGGACGTGTCAAGTGTCAGTTAGGATTGGGAACATCCTGTGTTTTTGTACAGGTTTTTAGCGGTAGAGCGCTTTATGAAGTGGTTCTAATTGAAAAATCATCAAGTATTTTAATTATTTGTTTTTATTTTAGAACAAACAGTCTTATACACTATTGATACAACTGTCCTATTGGTCTTTAGATTTAAATTACACATCACTTTTTAATAGAGGCTTATAGTACTCATATGAATTTTCCCTAAACAGAATATCTTGGCAGCCTAGCCAAATAACAGTTTTAAAAACAGTTTTTTCCTCAGTGAGTTGCCGAAATGTTCTAATAACTGAGGTAGGTACGGTAACTGTGCAATTTAAATTAAAAAAAACACTAACACACCCCAAGAGTCCACACTAAGGTTTTCCTTGGACACATACAGAAAGACACGACACAAATATCCATGACCCGAAAATAAACATCGGTTTTTTAAACAAATATTTTCTCCGTCTGGGAATCGAACCCAGGACCCGTAGATCAAGAAGCAACGCCAATACCACTCGTAGTCATTGTAACATGTTAATTTCATGTCTACATGTTTCTTCTTATTTCACAACGTTATAAGTATATTTTTGATATTTTTGGGCTTTTCAGTATATTTAAAAAAACCAACACTCTCCCCACACAAGTGACATCCACCAAAACATTTTTTTTTTCATCCATCCCAAAACTTCAGGACAAAAAGGCACTTCGAGTGAGAGAGCACTTGAAAAAAGCATAAAATAAAAAAAATAATAAAAAAGTTGAGGCCGGAAGTCAGCGGCGGAAGTCGGTAGGCTTCCCGGAAGCGCTAGAGGGCTCTCGCGACGACCGAAATTGTATTTAATAACAGTCCTTAAGGGGGGGACAGGGGGAATCGGGATGTGGGGTCCTATTTATAAATTAAAAGCCCATTGTTCATTTTAGAGATCTGGTTTAGGGCACCCAATTCTTCTGAAGGTATAGGTATGAAATGTAGGGTGGGAAGGTATATTAAGTACTTCTTTTCACTGTAATTTTTCTTTGGATTTTCACATTCTGGCGTCTTATAATTTTCTGCGTTAAAATCGTAAGAGTCAACCGACTTCAATCAAAACAACGCCTAAAAGTAGATAACCATAAACCAAAAACATCGTCTTAATATAATGTGTTTGTGTTTTTTGCTCTCGTTGATTTTTGTAAAAGGCGCTGAATTAATTCCTGTAAAATTTAATACGACCACCTCAGGCTTATACTCTTTCGAACAAAAAAAGTTCTCGCGTAAGAAACATTTAAAAAAATACAGTCGAATTGAGAACCTCCCCCTTTTTTGAAGTCCGTTATCTAAAAAGAACATTTAACACTACAAAGGAATCCTGCAATTTTATTGCGGGTGACTTAAAATTTAGTAGCGACACTTTAGGGGGTGATTTTCTCAAAGAAACTGAACAACTTTCTGTAATGAACCTTTATGAAATTATCTAAAAAAAGGACGACTTCCCATACAAAGGTAAATCAACTGAACGCAGTTGTTTTTTCAAAATTTCACCCTTTGTTCCTTGGAGATAGTTGTTCAGTTTCGTGGCCTGATGCACCACCTTAATTTTCGCTTACTAATTTAAAGTCACTCATTATATCAGCACTACATCATTATTATAGCAGTCTCCAAAATAACACAAAATAGGAACATAATTCGCCACATTGTTCAGAACTTAGTTTTATGTAGCGTAAGAGAAGAAGAGAACGCTTCAAAAGCCTTGAGGGAAAAAGTTGGTCCGCCATGTTGGCCACTCCAGTACTTAGTTGCTTATTAGGGGCCTGTTACATTAGGGTATGAATATTTGACCTGAAAATTTTCATACAGGGTGTAATTTGCGAAGTTTGCCTAAGAGCCCTTTTACACTTGTCAGTTTTTTGGTCGGACACTTTTCCATTTCCAAATCTAAATATATAAAAGGAGAAACGGGCTGACTGACATATCAACGCACAGCCGAAACGGCTAAACGTAGGCACTTGAAATTTGGAAGGAACGTAGCATAGGTACCGTAGAGGTGCACTAAGAAAGGAATTCACGAAATTCCCACGGGAACAGGAATTGGCGGAAAAATCCTTTTGTATTAAAAATATAAACCGCTTAAGTTAGACGCTTAAAATTTGGCATGCAGGTACCTTAGTAAACTTAAAGCTTAGTTGCAATAGGATATTGCAAAATTCCCACGGGAACGGGAGTTAGCGGGAAAAAACTTTTGTATGTAAAAATCTAAATCACGTAAGATAGATGTTTTCAATCTGTGTACTCTGTACAAAAAAAAATTAACACTCAAACGAAGTTGCGGGCATTAGCTAGTACTTACTTAAAACGAAAAGGAGCTTTTTCTTAGATCCGTATTACAGAACGCGACTATACTTGAGTAGCAGTCGTCTTTGTCATTTTGAAAGTGAAAGAAAGAGACAATCAATACTTAAGTATTGATCAAGACTTAGGTCTCCATCTGTAACACAGGCCTTTGTGCTATATCTCGTTTATAATTATACATTTGATCAACTTTGTTAGAAAAAATTAAGCACGTACATCGACTGCCTGAATTGATTGAAATGATCTATGTGAATCAGCACTTTCCACAAGGAACATGGGTCGAAACGTAACAAAAAGATTCGTCTCCCTGTACTTCTGCGATCAGTTGATTGCCTAGTATCGAAATTTGATTTTTTAAAATTTTGTCTTAATCGTTTCTTGGATAAAGTTGTTTCGTGTCTTGGCGAGATTTACTCGTAGCTCATTCATTAGGTTTTTTTCACATGTCAGTTCGGTCCTGTCTGCTTCACGTGCCTTGGTGTATAGGCACTCTCACAATTAGGGTTACCAACTTTTTTCTATCAAATATAGTATTTTTGAAGTTATTTCCTTAATAAATATAGTAGATGGCAAAAAAAAGAATAAAAATATAGTATGTGGTTCTTACTGAATATTTCTTACTGCTTTGCGCCTTAATAATTACTTTTTTTTTAAGTGTTCATATGCTTCATTAAAATAAATTTTTAGGTTAAAAAACACCATTAATTCGCATTTTATTAAATTTAAAAAGGACCTGTTACGCTCGTCTCGCCATTTAGTTTTCATCACAGAAAATATAGTAATTTCGCCTACTATATATTTTTTATAGAAATATAGTATTTGATGCCTTAATATAGAAGGATACTATATTATATAGTAGGGTTGGCAACCCTACTCACAATAGGGAGTAATTATGTCTTTACATACATCAGAGCCATTAAATGTGGTTGCTCCTTCGAGAGTCCCCCGAATCTAGCAGTCTAGGTTTTACTGTGGTTTTCTAGATACCTACTAGATTTCAGTTTGTTTTCGGGAGACGTATTTTTTTAATTTTTCTGGGTATTTGACGGATAGTAACGGTAAAGTTGCTAAACTCATAGGATTACGGTTTGTCTTAAATGGTTAACGTGATGTTACAATTGATCTACGTAATATTTTTAGATTTCGATGATAGATGTAGTAAGATAAGTTCACTTAAATAACAACTTGTTATTGTAAGCAGTATACGGAAAAATCAGTATACGGTTTATGTTATACTGTACTTATGTTATATTCTGCTAATTGTTGTTTTATATATTTAATAAATAAAAAAAAACTAATGACTCGGAAACAAAATGGCTGATTTTTTTTTATAAATAATTATTACAAAATCCAATTTCACGTCGTTATCCAGACGTTTGAAAAATGATACTTTATTTTTTAGAAAATAATTTTCGAATTTTCGAGAAGCTCTGACCTGACATTTTTACTATAAGGGAAATGTTATATTTGTTAAGGTTTGCTACGTGAATGCTCATCTATGAATTCGATCCACTTAGGATTAGTATATAAATGTAAAAGAATAAAAAAATATGGCTATTTTATTTTATGCTGAACCCGTAAGCTATTAAGGCCACATTGATCAACTGACATGTTAACCCAATATTTTCTACATAAAATCCAAACATGTCACAACATTCTATTTATTATTTTTGTGTACAACACGATCTATCAGCGGTTGCTCTCTGGCTACGCGCCAAAGAAAGTATGTATTTCCAACTATTCTGCCATGTTAAAAGTTTTATAGTTTTAATGCTTGGGTATTTACAGATAAAATAATAAAATTGCGTCTGCTGTTATTGAGAAAAAGGAATTCTTATTGACACATTGCAAAATTTTTCTTAATAAATGCGAAAGTTTGTTAAGATGGATTGATGGATGGTGGTTTGTTACTCCTTCACGCAAAAACTACTGGACGGATTTTGAAGAAACTTATCAGTATTATAGCTTAGGCTTTAGAATAACATATAGGCTACATAATTTTTATGAATTCCCACGGGAACGAAGTGACATTAAATTAGTAAGCTAAGGTCATGAAACTGAGTATCTTTTACCACGAAACCCATATTTCCAATTTTTTTGGCTATCCTTGCTAGGGTGTATCTGCTGATTGAATAACTTCATAACTTCTCTGAGTTGTCTGGAACTATAGAAGTGTTTATATAAATAAATATGTTTGCTATCTTATGATCTGTGCAAATAATGGTGAATAATGTGCAAATGAAATATAATTTATTTTGTTAAAATGGCGGGTTACTAAATAGTGACTCGTCGATAACCAAAAAAAAGAAATACACCTATAATATTTTAGTCCAACGATTTTAAGTTATAAAAGTTCTAAATTTAAAATCACTTATTCAACATTCTACAAGCGGTATAAAATGGTACACCTACACCGTAAAAACGTAAATGAATTCATAATGTAGCAATTTAGTCATTATTACAGTACGGTAGGGTATAAAACGCTAAACCAGCACCTCGCGTCACGCGACTTTTGGCCTAATGAGAGGGGTAAATGACCTCTTCGGCGGGAATTTTGCAACCGCAACTATGAGAGCTTCGAGCTTCAAATCTTCTTCTCTTCCCTCATTGGTTAGGGTTGATGGATGATATAATTTAAATTTGGAACCTCGATGGTGAACTTAGGTAATTCGAATGTGGAACTGGGATGGTAATTTGAATGTGGAACTACAAAGATTATTTTATTTTGAAAAGTTGGCTTCGGGCGCTTGTGTTTTTTCAAAATTTTTAAGCATTTTATTTCTAGTGGCCAGGTATAATGAGAAAATGTTGACGTAATATTTAGCAGTAATTTTTAAATGAAAGTTAGTTTAAATTTTATTGCGTTAAATTTACTGAGACAATACCTACAAGTAGTCATTTTTCATATGGAACACAAATTATTTGTAGACATCAATGATTCCAAGCTGTGAATCGTAAAAAAAAACCGTTTTATTCCATAAATGAAGTCCATTGACCCTCCCAAATACCTGCAATACATCACGAACCTAAATAGAGCTAAAACATGTAAACAATCCAAAATAATAAGATCAGAAACAATCAAGAACCATCGGGCATGGTAATCCATTTGAGCCGAAGTAAACAGGGATACCCACGTACGGAGATGGGGAAAAAAACAATAAGTGCGAGTGGGATAGCGTATAGTGTTCTATTGGAAGGTTCGAAAATTCAAACTCACATAATTCGAATTTGATCGCCGGATTAGGTTCAGTTGACAATTGAAATTACTTTTAAAGGCACTTACACACACGACGACGCTTCGTCGGAATAGGTAAGCGTCAAGTGTTTTTATATTACAAGGCAAACGCTCAGTTACAAAAACGTTCAATTAAAGTTAAAGCATCTTTAAATGTAATGCCGTCCTTGTTTACGTTAACAAGACGGAAAGTAACATTATGGTATTTAATTTAAAGTAGTATTAACTTTAATGGACGTTTGTGCATCCAATTGTACATGAAATAAATATTTTGAGGATTTAGACGAACCTATATTAAGCGACTTAATATAAGATTAATAAGCGATGATTAAGGATGCGAATCAACTCACTAAACAGAACAACTTTTCCACGAGTTTAACCGAAGTCATGATGTTCTTTTAGTGAAAAAACAAGGACACAATGATGGTTGGCTCTATACAATTCGATATTGCTTGTATTAAATAAACAGTGACAAGTTACTGACAGGTGGAGGTCAGCCTAACGCGGTATTGATGCATAACATACTCTCGATTACTGCTTTTACGAAATGAAAACAGTCCAACATACAGAAAACAAAAAATATGAATGGTTTTCACACCAAAAAGATCCCAAAAACATCCTCATATTGGAATGACTACAAAAAATGGTCGGCCATCTTGGTGGTACAATATTGTCACCATTTATATTGATAGGGCTCATATCAATAACGCGGTTTGATATTTATGAAAGTCGTATGTTAGGATCAAAACATCATATAAAAACTTTTTGGCTATAGAATAGAATAGAATAGAAAAAATCTTTATTTTATAGGACATTCAGGATGCCACATAAAACAAGTCAAGATTACATGAAATACATAAAAACAAACATTAAAGGATTTAAATACATACATACGCATTCGTTCTATTGACCCTACTGACTCTACGCCTATTCGCAAAGATGCAGTCTTCCCCAGAGAAGATTAAGGTATTGTTTTAAGGTTACATTAGAACCACTAACATAAAGTTAACTTATTTTTTCTTCTATGAATAAAACATAAATTTCAGGTGTATTGAACAGTAGAATTAAAATACGCCGTAGGCAGTTCGTAAGAATTAGAATTTGACAAATTACAAAAGATGATTAATCAGTGAAGTAATATTTTTTTATTATTATTCCAATGTTTTTCCCTGTCAGGGTAGCCAGAGCTTGATGTGGTTTTTAAACTACTTGACGTCACGTTAACCCTCAGGGTGTATGTCGAACGAGTCACTTAGATTATGTCTAAAGTAGAATTCAACTCAATTCTTGATAAGATGGCGGCTTCTTCTGAGTGAGCTCGCTACATCCTCAACCGCCCCGAACTTGATTGTAGTCAAGAGCGAAACTATTCTCAATAAATAAAATATTTGCGAAGTCGTCAGTAATATTGTCACTATTTTACGTTTATACTTGGAACATACAGACAGACACGAACACTCATGACCCGAGAGCAAACATCAAGTAAAGAAACCCGTTAAGGGTTGTAATATGCCAGAACCTCGTCCATTGATCAGCAGAGTGCACCTATAGCAGGTGAAGATGACAATTTTGGAGCACTAAGATGTTACCAAACACCCCAAAAAAGTCAAGAAACAACAATTCACAAATCGTTTAAATAAACTTCATAAACTCGGTTGTTATCAGAGCAATAAAGCATATCTTAATGAACATTTCGTCACAGTTCCAGTAGTGCATACGCTATTTGCAATCAATTTCCTTTGTGACTAACTTCCATTCTGTAAAAATCTCCAAGGAAATTATGAGGCTGATAACGGTACTTTGCCATGAAGTAGTAGTAATAGTAAATGGGCCTTTTTATAATTTACAGCAAATTTTTATTACCATTGCATGTCACTAGTGTCACTAGGAGCTAGAGGACAATGGTAATTTTCCGTGCCATTCAATTCCGTTTTCTGTGATAGGCATTTCACACCGTGGGCTGGTCATATCTGTCGTAGAACCGATGGCCATTGGGGCAGACGAGTTCTAGAATGGAGACCAGGGTGCCCTAATACTAGGTGGGGTGACGATATTCGTAAGGTCGCGGGCAGTAGTTGGAGGAGGAGAACTGAAGACCGAGCTCAGTGGCGTGTTATAGGAGAGGCCTATGTCTAGCAGTGAACTGATACAGGCTGATGATGATAGGCTCTTTATTCTAAATTATAAATATTCCATATACCTCAAAGCATCATCTGAGTTAGTACACTATGTTTTGCGGTTTTGCATCTGATACTTTGTAAACCGGCCGTCTAACGATTTCCGGATAGCATTGGAATTTTTAACATTACTTCGAAAAAATCACTAAAATGTCTATTACAAATTATACTCACTCCACAAAGGCTAGCGGTCCTCTAACCCAGCCACTTAAGCAACTAAGCTGCCATATTTAAGCAACCTACTTAAAGGCCTCGGTAAAAATACGTCGCGCGTATTTCCATTAGTTGTGTTGACAACCCTGGCTTCCAATATCTGAAGAGCTTTCATCGGCTCTTACAAATCGCTTACGTCCCCCCCTCTTTGCCTGACAGCCCTCCCCCGCTTTCGTCTGCGTTCCTTAATATGGAGTCGAGGGATGCATGTGGTAACAGTTCTTGAGATAATGGTGTGAAGTGAAATGTGTCGTTATTTTTACGCGACAAGATGTTTCTTTGGATGTTTTTAATTTGGTTGGTTTATTGTTTTGCTGTAAAGTAAAAGGTGCTACCTTCAAATAAACAAGTTTCTAAAGTTTTTATTTCTAACAAAATTTTCTGTTCGGTTAATAAAGTCTTATATAGTCTTATATCACCTTACAAAAAAGTCTTATATAGGTTTCATGACCGAAATCCTTAACTATTATGTGCGTATCGCCAGTAACAGTTACTTCCTGTTCTAGTACATTTTCCCATCACTTCCGAACAACATGGGCCCTTGTTTCAAGGGAAACTTATGGGTTTCGATGGGTCGTCTAGGTTTATGCGAAACGGTCCTCATATAATATGTTTTACATCGTCATGAATTCCTTTATAGTTTGATTGAGTTGCTTTAAGGTTTAAATGCTCCTTGGATTCATTGCAGTGAATCTACAATATTGTTTCCATTTTTGTTGTTTCCTTTTTTCAAAATAATCACCAGCAACTTTCATTGTACTTTATTCGACATTCTTTGATGTTCCTTTGATGATCATTTGTTATTATTGTTTTCTGATCAATAAGTATCGTGCTTACCTATATTACGTTTCCTTCTGTTGTACACTCAGTGCCCCAAGTTAACGGAGCAAGTTCATTCTATTTTGAACCTTTTCACTAGCAGACAAGAAACATTATTAGATGCTTAATTGAGAGAAAAGACTGTACTATCGTCGACAAAACATGACAATATCTTTTCCTCCAAGTAAGCTTTAACTTAATTTGGAAGGTATCTAATGCGAGCCTTTCTTTTTACGTCTTAGCCCAGCTGTGCCTTCCCATGAAGTACAGATGCCTATAGGAAGTCCGTTTATTATTAGATTTATAGAAGGGTACCTATAGTTTTTTCTTTCGGGTATGTCCACTTGCTGAATGGCTATTATGATTTTCTCTTACATATTGGATAAAAGTTGTTCAGTTTAGTGGACTGATTCACATCTTTATTATCGCTATCTAATTTTAAATTCATAGGTATACATTGAGAATGTAGATATACTTTTTGTGTCGCTCTCATGATGTTATTTAAATTTAAATCTCGAAATAACACTCACTTCTGTTTCAGTTTCCTTACTACATGTTTTTTTTCGGATTACCTACTAATAAATTGGCAAAAGCATATTATTTCATAATTCTATTCTTATTTTTGGCAAGCAGTGTCACTAGGTAAAGGAATTTCTTTTTTTTTTCTTCCGTATCCGTTCACTTGCTATTTTTGTCGGCGACTCTATAAATTCTAATAGTCTAGTGAATTCCCTGATCTTTGTCTATACAACAAAAATCAGATAATGACCTTACAATAACTCGATTCAGTTCAAAAAACTGGGCCATCGGCCATAACGATTCGGTCACGGTCAATTTCTAAACATCGTCTCAACCGTAATTCGGCCATTATTGCTTAAAATCTGGGATACGCCGTTAAAAGCCTTTGATAAGGCCTGACGTATTTCAACGCTGATATTTTCACTGTTTCAGTTACGTATTTTTGCCGTCCAACCGGATTCTGATGCTTTCAATCTTAATATTGGTTTTCTTAGAAGCTGTTCTGTGGGAATTTTGAGTTCGTTGTTGTTGTCTTGTTTCTTGGCTTTATCAAGCCTGCATTGTTGTGATGGGTTTGCATCGTCTTACATCGCGTTAGACCATCTTTACAGAAATTTTACCAGTATCGTTTTCAGTATCGAATTCACCGATTCCTGTTTTGCCAATGTCCTTTTGGACAAGAACTGCCTTTTTTTCTAGCCTGTCATATCTCACTGGTCGCCTGCTTTTCTGGACTGTATATTTTTCTTAGAAGAAGAATTACATTAATGTCATCACTTCAGTCTGTTAGTAGTTCACTGTTAAAAATTATCTTTCCTTCCCCAAAATTACCCATTTTGGGTAAGAAACTATTTAAGTTATTATTTCATTAGCTGGATAACCCCCAATTGTTTTCTAGCATATGATCTTCTGAACTGGACTTAGTAACGTCACAAAAAAATCCACTATGATTATAACCCAAACCCAGCTTATATTAGCTTTGAATCCAAAACAGGCTTAAAACCTAAACCAAAAGTTTCCAAAAATACTTCACTCAATAACTCTCCATAAAATTTCCATCAATATGAGTAAAGTTTAAAGCTTTTATCCATACAGTACTCTTTTCCCGCGTCCCGGAACAAGTCATAATCCCTCAATCTAGTAGGTAAACAAGCTACGTGTTTGTCCAACACTTTATACCTGGTAGGGTGGCATACTTGGCTATTATTCTGCGGGACACAAATGGGATTTTCTTTTTTTTTGGTTAAGGTTCAGGCAAATGAAGCTGTAACATTTGCTAAGGTATAGACGGTCAATCTTAGGAATAGTGCAGATCAGAAATCAGTTATTATGTTTTTGCGAAGACAAGAAGCTTTGTTTTTCTGTTGATACCATGATGGCAGGACTCTAAGATTTTAAATTTCAATTTCTGGTGGATAATACGGACCAGTAAATGAAATAAGTGACACTTGCGTTCAAATTGTAGCAACGCAGACTTTGGTCAAAAAGCTGAATGCAAACAGCGCAAGACTGAACTTGAGTAATTAAAGAAGATGATTTTACTAAGTAAAAGTGTTGCAGGGCAATCGCGCTAAAAAAACTAGATTGAATCGCAATTGAAACGTAGCTGGGGGGCTACCACCTAAGCGAAGCCGTTGCTGATTGAACGAATGGAATGATGTACATTGCTGTGTTTGGTTCATGTCGTTAATGAAGGTCTCCTTATAAAGAAGCAATCGACAACGTTCCATTCGTTTACCCAGCATCAGCTTCGCTTAGGTGGTAGCCCCCCAGCTACGTTTCAATTGCGATTCAATCCACTTTTTTTAGCGCGATTGCCCTGCAGACATGGCTGTTGAAATAAGAGGCCTCTAGATGAATAGAGCTCTAGGTTACAAGCAAGACATAATCCTTACATGTCCTCAATAGTCTTGATAGGTTGGTTACCCACATACCTCAACTGATGGGTGCCGTGTAGTAAAAACATTCGGGCTTTTTGAGTATTTGATCGTCTAAATTTGGAAGTGATCCATAGAATAAGAGCTTACCTGCGAGAAATTGTCCTAATAAAGCTCGGGTATCCTAATAGTATAAGGATACCACGTAGGTAGTATAAGGAAGCTAACTCACTTAATCTGAGATGTGGTATAGTAAAAAGAGGGGAGTTATAAGTTTGACGAGTGTATTTGTATGTCTGTGGCATCCTAGCTCCTAAACGAATGGATGCGATGTTTTTGGTTTGAAAGATGACGTAATCGAGATGGGTCTTAGCTATATTTTGACCGAAATCGATTCAGCTGTTTTAAAGTTATAAGCAATCGAATAAGGTGTTTCTTTCATGAAAGACAGTAATGAACTTTGTTTTTGTTTACAGGTAAAAATAAAAAGAATTGCAGTTACAAATCAACTCTAAGGTATTTGGCGCAAAATTAAATATTGCTCACATTTATATATTTTTTTCTTATTCATTATTATAATATATTATTTTTTAAATGCTTAAGTGGCTCGCAAATTTATTTACATTTTAAAACAACACGCGTCTGTAAAATGTATGCGATCGCTGATTGCCTTTGTATGGGAAGTCGAAAATTTATTTTGAGAATTTAATATGGGTTTTTTGGAGAAACATGTATTGTACAGTTTTAAGTTTTGCGAAATAATTTAAAGTCATCACTATGCAGGATGTAAGGGATAACTAAGCAAAAACTGAAACCAGACTATCATTCCGAATAATTTTCCAGTGGAATTTTCTTCCGGAACATATACAAAATTTAAAAAAAAAAACGTTGACTTCCCAAACTAAGGCAAAACAGCCGATTACTGAGTGATGTGGAGTGGCGAAAAATTTTTTTATGTTTCGAACTTTGGGATAGTGTTCAGTTTCGTGGGCTGATCTAAGACCTTGATTTTTGCTAAATAATTAAAATTCACCCAACAATATACGACTCTCGACGAAATGTTGCTATTTTATCTGCGATCTCTACCTACTCTTAATAGAACAAAGGCGTCAGCTATATCTAGCTGTCTTATTTAATTTCTAGATTTAATTGACCAAATAATTGTTGTTAAAGTCTAGATTTCATACGAACTTCATGGATGACCCACATTGGCTTGTGTTGTGTATTTCCAACATGCGCAAACGCAACTTCGAACAAAAGCGAGTTTATAGTTAAACGGTCATTAAACACCGTCATTTATTAACCAAAGCGCTGTTAACTGCACATTGTCATTTAGTCATTTACCTACTTGTAGTTACGCATGCGCGAAGACTTAAATGAGGAAATAGGCATAAAACCTTCGTGAAACGCTTACTATTCATATAATGTGTCTATTCGGTTTTAGTACACAGACATTGTGTGTTGGACTTAAATATTATACTTATATTGGCCTCGACTTTTGTCCAGTAGAAATTTTATAAAATTATATTTCCTTATAAAACATTCAGTGTTTATAAAGGAGGATGGATAATTTTGTATGGACACTGAACCCAAAAACAAAAATTTGACTGTAGCATAATGGTCCGTGTTGTTTTTTATTGCCCTAGTGTAGTAGTTTAATTATCCTAAGAAGCAGGTTTGAATTCCATTGGAGAAAAAAGATACAAATTATTTTATCTAAGTTACATAGCGCGTTATTTTATCATTATACTGCTGTTAATCACTGAATATTGATTTTTAGTAATAAAAATAAATATGATTACTGAAAGTGATAGCAAAAGAATATATTTACAATAATAATTATTATTTATTATACTTAATAATTATTGGAGAAAATTTTTTTTTGACAAAAAAAACTTTTTCTCCAATGGAATTCAGATGTGCCGCCTTAGAATAAATTAAACTACTCCACAAGAGCAATGATTACCAATATAGGTCATAATGCTACAATCAACTTTGTATTTGGGTACGCTGTTTACGCTGTTACCCATTCTCCTTTATATAAATATATTGGGTGACTTTAAATTAGTAAGCGTTTAGGGGATCACTGTTCCGATGAACTGGACAAGATTCCAGGAATCCGTATGCAATTATGCTTTTGTGTTGTATTTTATAAAAAAACCGGCCAAGAGCGTGTCGAGCCACGCGCATTGTAGGGATCCGTAGCAGCATGGTTCAAATATATTCTTATTAATCCCAACAGTGTTTGGCACTTGGTCGACTATTACTTGCAAACTTGAAGGACCAACTTATGTGTGATAGTTTTCCTTTAAATTTCGTTGTATATTCTACCAACGTGAATTTTTTCACATTTTTAGAAACAACCGTTTAGCAGGTATAGGGGGGGGGACACTTGTGTTTGACAAAAATTTTCACTTTAAAAATTTATATTTCGCAAACGGAGTGCTGAATCGAAAAACGTTCTTAGTAAACCCCTTCTATCTTTTAAAATGCTATCCTATGACACCCCACTCAATGATATTGACGAGAAAAAAAATTAATCACCCTTTCACGTCTATGGGAGACACCCGAAAAAAATTTTTTTTCCAAAATTTTACTCTACAGTTCGGTCGGCGTGATTCATATGTATAATCATGCTTAGTTTCAGGTCTGTAGTACCAAGGGTTTCTTAGGAAACTTGCGGACAGACGGACAGACGGACATGGCGAAACTATAAGGATTCGTAGATTACTACGGAACCCTAAAAACACAGTGTTTATGTTCTTATTTTTTTATGTCAAGGTTATCTTTGTCTATAGATTTGATTTATCTATGCACTTTCGAGTTAACAACTTTTCACACGAGATTCGTATTAAAAAGTCATCAGAATCGTATTATAAAGCGACTCTACAGCCTCTGGTCGCCACCCGTGAGCTTTTCAGTGCTACTACTTGCTAATAAGTCACTTAATAGTCACTCCTTAAAGCAGATCTCTTCTTTTTTAGATTTCTTCACATGTGACACACGAATTCTCATCAAAATCACTTAACAGTGAGGTAGCAGACGAAATTGTCATTGACGTAGGTGAAAATGCAGCTATATAACAAGTCATAGTCAAGATAACAAAAGTAACATAGCCATTACAGCCATTAACATACTTGTAAATGGCCAAAAATATGTGCATGTCATGCTCCCACTAGAAACTTGAAAGAGGTTTAACATTTTAAAGCAGCATAATGCTCTCAAATAAAAAAAAAACGTGTTTTGGAATTTTCGGAAGTCGTCTAAAGCCCTGAAACACTACTTAAATGTAAAAAGGATACTGGAGAAATATGTTGAATGAAAATTTTAGTCACTCAAAAATAGTTTTATTTCATAGAACGCTACACTCTCAAAGGCCCACACTAAGGTTTTCCCTTGTGTCGTGGGTCCCTCAGAACACACATAAAGACAAACACAAACACCCATGACCCGAGAACAAACATCTGCTTTTCACACAAATGTTTGCCCCGACTGGGGATCGAACCCAGGACCCGCCGATCAAGAGGCAGCGTCACTACCACTCGACCAAAAAAAATACGTCAACTTAGCGCCTATTTCACTGATGAATGGGTCACTCTCACACGTTACGCGTTGTGTTCCAACCAGAAGGCCGTGTGAGAGGACCCAGTGACAGACTTCTTACTCGACAGACAGCGGATGGGTGGGAATTGCCGACGTAGCGTCGCCTTTTCCCACCCGCTCGCGTCCCCCAATATGTTCAGCTGAAGGTGTACTCTTGCCTTCCCTTTCGGAGGGAGCAGAATAGTCCCCTCACCCTACACGCTAGTAGGGTCAGATGTAGTCCCAACGACCGGTCTATTTTCATAGGCTGTGAAAGAATTTCACCGCCCCATGGGGTTCGCCCCAAGCGGTTTCCCCATGCGCCGAACGACGCACGAGAAGACATTCACGCGCGCGCGCTATTCGAAAAAGTGAAGTCTTCCTCAGGAGAAGAATAGGCAAGAAACTCCTGGGGTCGGTCTAAGTCAATCATACAAGTTTCCTTATTTCTAATTTTAATTTACTTGATATCTGAATAACTCTGGAGTCTCTGATCAAGTCTGTTCAGTCAGAACACTGAAATCTCTGTTCATTCAGAACACTAAGGTCTGTTCAGTTCAGTCAGAATACTCAGGTCTCGGTTAAGTCAGAACAGAATATTCCATGCACTTTATCTAATCGATGTGAACGTTCGACTATCAAGTGACAACCAACGGTACCATAAACCTCACACAAAATCTTCCCAAAGTTGCAGACGAATTTGAACTTAATCTCCTTACAATAATGAAGCCCCCAACGTCGCCGGCGTATGCCTCAACTTTCAACTTTATTAATACTAGTTTTAAAGTTCATATTAAAATGCTCTTTCGTATAAAGTTGTTCTAGGAAGGTCCCGGGTCGTTGGAACGGGTTTTCTTTGAATATGATACCTATTAGTTTGTTGGGCGCAATCTTTATTTAATATTGTACTTAGAGAAAACGTCTTTTAAACTTTAGGAGTTCTTTTAGTAGTTTAACTTTGGTTACCTTAAATAGATGAAAGTACTCTTATTTATAATACATTTAGGGTTTCATTAAAGATGTCATTAAAATACTTCTATGCTCGACTGGGAGTGGAAGAAAAAGTAAGAAGTAAGAAGGACTTAAAGGTTTTGTTGTAATGTGAGCGAAAGGCTGACAACCTCTCAACACAAAACTCATGTTCCATCAAAAAACCCTCAGAAAGAATGTGAAAAGTTCCGTCAAGTGGTTCTAAAACAATATGACGTTCTGCCTACCCCGTAAGGGATTATAGGCGTGAGTGTAGTTTGTATGTATTAAAAATACGTCAATTAATTAATAAGTTTCAATTGTTTTCAATTTTATATTTGTTCGCCAAGGTGCAAGTCTTACCCTAGAAAACAAGAACTCTGAGGACTGCTTTTTGTATCTGTATGTCTGTGTATCTGTGTGTCTGTCTGTGGCATCGTAGCTTCTAAACTAATGGACCGATTTCAATGCGTTTTTTGTTTGAAAGCTGACATAATCCAGATGATTCTTAGCTACATTTGATCGAAATTGGTTCAGTCATCTAAGTTATAATTATAAGTAATAACTGCTTTACCACCGAATATCAAACAAAATACCATATTTATGAATGAAGTTTGATGTTCTTCAATTTACCTCTTTCTGGAAAAGCAAAGGAATCTTAATATTTTCAACCGACTTCAAAAAAAAAGGAGGTTCTCAGTTTGACCTGTATGTATTTATGTTTGTATGTATCTCGATTATTTCGAGTTTGGCTGAACCGATTTTGATGCGGTTCTCAGAAAAGAATTGGTTAAATTTAGGTGAAGGTTTTAGTATTTTAACCGACTTCAAAAAAAGGGGTTCTCAGTTTAAACTGCATGTATGTAAAATAAAAATCAAAAAATTCGCTTTAACTTTGTCAAAGCTAACGCTTCGTTTAATTAACCGACTTCAAAAATGAAGAGCTTATAATTTGCACTAAAAATGGAAAAATAAAAACTTAAAAAAAAATAGAACCAATTTCAAAAAAGCGAAAAATAAATACAATATCATTTGATCAAATGAAGTTGCTTTTTTGAAGTTGGTTAAATAAAAGTTTTTGTTTAAACATTGTCTCAGAAGTTTTAGTTTTTTTTGTGGTAAGGCGCCCAAATGTTGGGGGTTATACAAAATTATTAATTTTAGAGTTTTTCATCTTTTCTATTGAAAAGTTCTAGTTAACACTGCCAAGAGTAATCCTTACCAAATATGGCGGCAAAGTAAGGGAAATACTTTATGTACACTCAAGTACATTAAAGCTTTACTGTAGACGTTCCTATTTCGTACATATACGAACGACATTCGTACTTCAACTATGTAGCCTGAGCTTTGTTTGACTGTACATACGGCAGCACATTAGGCTATACATGCTGACCTTGATGTCGCCCTTATCTCACTCGTAATAGCGCCGGCTTTCGAATTGTAAATAGGTAACTTGACGTGTTGCTTTCTGTACATGGCAACACTTATTTACTTTGTAAGGAAAAGCCGAGCTGACATGCGAAAGTTAGCTCATTTAGCTTTTCCAACCGTTTCTTTATTGTTATTGTGACTGTGAGTTTGTTAAAAAGAAGGATTTTTGGCAATATTTAGTTGAACGGTTTTACTCACGTCACTGAAATTCGGTATATGGCCAAAATTCAGTGTAACACTCACGAATCGGTAAGGCGACTACAGCACCCGATAAAGGCAGCACACATAGGAAAAGTGCCATCTCCGTCTCTCAACAGGCCTGTGCCGGCAGTGCGAACAGTGTCGATAAACGTAGTTTACGGACTATGAAAGCGTGCGGGCGTAAAAATATGTTCGAAAGTTATAAAAATGATATTTATGGTATAAGGTAACAGCGTAAATCGAAAAATGCGTTAACTACTTATCGAGAGTGTTCAATCACGAACATTTTGATAGCAAATTCAAGTTCCTGTGTGCATTTTACTATCGTTTTTACAGCTTAAAAGATACACAATATTGGTATTTAGAGGTGACTTTGTGAGCTTTTTCTATTGAACCAAAATTGCTGAATCATGTTTTCAGCAAACTACTTATATATGGGTCTCTCTCAAAAAAGTGGCACGGCCTGAATTTTTTTGCACATTTTCAAAAAAGTATGAGAATAACGTATTTGATTATATATAAAAAATTTATTCCCCCTCTTTAATATAAATATCTAAGAGGGAACAGGTTTTTTAAAGAATTGTGCCTTTGAGAGTACGCAGAAAAAATAGGTGGACAGGTGAATGAGGTATCGTACAGGTTAGTTGAGAAATGGGCACAGGTTAATGTGATTATATACTAAGAATAGGCAATAAGATATTTATATACTAAACAGCTTGATAAGGAAGCTTTTTCTGAAAATATTTTACGGGTTTGCATCAATTGTTTTATAATGTTTTATGGTTATAAGTATAACAATAATATAGAGGTCAAGTATTATGTAATAAAGAGCATTGTTAACAATAGGAACCATTTTATTATCTTTATTTTTTGTATGTAAAGGAGACAGGGCGGGTGCGTCTCCAGTGTCATAATTTGACACCAACAACCAGACTCGGGCAGGGAAGTAACTATATACCATTTTATCGTAACTGACCGCATTTTGATTCCATTATTTTGATTCATTGCCAGTGGCGTGTAAGGTTGTAATATATTTCCTTTTGGAAGGTCATAACAATGACTTTATTTTATTAAATGACACTTAAAACAATTATCGTACAGGGAATGAAGTATGAACCATTTTAACACTTTAAACTTTCGCCATTTGAACACATAATTAAATTATAAACCAAGTCAGAATTCACGTGTATATTATGGTATTCATTTGCATACGAGAAACTATGGAAAATTGTACAATTCTGCCCTATTCAAGTCCAAACGCAATCGCGAGGACTTATTTATTGACGGTCTTCTCTTTGCCGATGACGCAACTTTCGTCGCCGTCACAGCCTACGAGCTTCACACACTATTGGACAAATTTTTGAAAGCTTGCAAAATGTTTTCCATGAAAATAAACGCCAATAAGACAGTTGTTATGGTACAAGGCAGGGCAGAAGTGCCGACTATTTCGTTGGACGGCAATCAGACTCGTAGACTCGTAGGGGAGCCTAGAAGTAGTGGACAGTTTTTGCTACCTGAGTTCTGCGGTGGCGAACAATCTCTCGCTCAACGCAGAGATCGACACCCGTATCGGCAAAGCAGCAACTATGTTCGGAAAGTTCCATACAAGATTATGGTGTAACAAACATGGAGCTGAGACATGGACTACCTATGCGAGGCAAGAACAGCGACTCAATAGCTTCCATATGCGCTGTCTTCGTAAAATCCTAGGCATAACTTGGGAAGACAAGGTTACGAATGAGAGGGTTCTGGAAATTGCACAGCTGCCTAGCTACACGGCACTACTTAAGCAGAGACGCCTGCGCTGGCTGGGGCATAAGTACCGGATGGAGCCATCTCGTATGCCACGTCGTGAAGTCGCGCATGCAAAGAGAGGAGTTGGCAGACCGTTGCTGCGCTTTAAAGATTGAGTCAAGCGGGACATGAGTGCTTTCGGTATAAAACACCATACCATGGGAAGAGCTCGCAGCAGGCAGAGATCAATGACGCGAGAGAGTTGTGGATGGGCGGAAATTGCACGACGAGTCTTGGTTCCAAACACTCAGGAACAAAAACATTAAAAGGCATCAAAACCAAGCCATACCAGTAACCGGTGACTTCCCCGGTACATATTGCGAGAGACTTTGTCGTTCCCGCATAGGACTTTTTAGTCACCAAAAAAAGCCTCTTCAATCGACTGTTTAAATAGTCTGTTAAAGATATTCAATTCAAGGCCTATGATGATGATGACTTTGATCCGTTGCCAGTGGTGTACAAGGTTATGATATATGTCAATTGAAGGTCCCATAAATAGTTTTTCAGTTCATTGCCTTCACTAGTCACGTTGTTTCTGTCATTGAATAAAAAACAGCTATTTTTATGAAGTTTAGAATGAAATTCGTAACAATTTTATAAACCACTGCTGGCGGATAAAAGTATAATAAAAAAAATGTATTCTGTATACGACTGAATCCGATTCATAGTTCATTATCTGCACAAGTTTCCATATATTTTGTTCGGTTTTCAGTGGTGTATAAGGTTGGATTATATGTCATTTTAAAGGTCATAAAAATAGCTTCATTTTATGCTATGATACCAAGAACGAAACTTGTGCAGAGAATTAACTGTGAATAGGATACAGTCGTATACAGAATAAAAATGAATATCGAATCGGTATACGATAAAATTATTCATATATCATTCCCTGCACGAGTCTCTTTGTTAGTGTCATTTAATAAAAAATAAAGTTTTTATCATGACCTTTAAAATGACATATGTCACGACCTTATACACTACTGATATCGGGTCAAAAGTCAGTTTACGATATAATGGTTCATAGTTAATTCCCTGCACGAGTCTGATTGATGGTTTCAAACCATAAAATAAAACTATAGGTATGATACCTACTCGTATGTCACACCCTTATGCAACACTGGCAACGGATCAAAATAATAGAATCTAAATCCGGTCAGTGTACGATAAAAGGTTCATAGTTCATTCCCTGCACGAGTTTCATTGTTACTGTCATATATCAAAATGGCATTATAGTTATGAGCTTGTAGGTGACATAAATTAACTTATGCCTATTATAACCTTTAAAATGACATGTCACTACTTTATACACCACTGACTGATATCGGTTCAAAAGTCAGTTTACGGTAAAATGATTCATAATTCAGTTATAAACCGGGTCACACGCGAATTCTGACTTGGTTTATAATTGAATTATGTGTTCAGATCGCGAAAGTTTTAAGTGTTAAAATGGTTCATACTTCATTCCCTGTACGATACTTGTTTTAAGTGTCATTTAATAAAATAAAGTCATTGTTATGACCTTCCAAATGGAAATATATTACAACCTTACACGCCACTGGCAATGGATCAAAATAATGGAATCAAAATGCGGTCAGTTACGATAAAATGGTTTATAGTTACTTCCCTGCACGAGTCTGGTTTTTGGTGTCAGATTATGAAGTTAAGCTATTGGTGTGGCCTTTAAAATGACATATGAGTCGAATAGAATCAAAGGCGGCTATCTGACTTATGGGTGATTATTGGCAAATGTCAAAAGAGGGTATTCCATACAAATTTTAACTTAAGAATTATTCATCGTAAACTTAAATATGTATTGTAAACAATATTACTTTTAGTTAATTATGTAGGACACAATAATATACAATATGCTATTGCATTATTATGTTTTATTTTAGACAAAATTTTTTCAAGTTAAATTTTACAGATTGCCGGATTTGAAACTGATTTCATACTTTGAAGTGGTTTTTCTATAAGAAATAGCCGACTTTGATACGAACTGTGAACAATGGTAGAAAGTATTCAAAATTCTGAGTGTTGCTACATTCAAAGCTCATTTTTACTTTAAATGTCAGATAGCCGCATTTGATTCTATTCGACTCATATAGCACAACCTTTACAACACTGGAGACGCACCCGCCCAGTCTCCTTAATATACAAAATGAAATAAACTATTATTTTAAGGAAGAACGTTTTTTATACTGATTAAAAAAGCTTTTAGATTTAATCAAAAAGTTTAGGTATTTGGTTAACATACTCGATAGTACTAAGTAACAAAGAATATCAACAACTTTCATAGTAATCTGACTAGTTTCACATTCACCTGTCTAGTTCCTCTTTCACCTGTCATAAACAGGCAGGTTAAATAGGTACAGAGTAATGAGAATCAGCCGAAAAATAATTATTATTACTAAACGCTTTGTTGTACTGAGCTGGAGAAACCGTTATGTGAAAATAGGCTAATTGAAGAAGGAATACAACTTACTCACATTAAATAAACGACTCAATTTGAAAAAATATCGTGCACAGGGTAAATATAACATACCTGTTACAAAACCCAGATCCAGACAGATCGTTGCTGATAGCTTGAAAATTTGGCAACAACGGACACGTGTTTCACCTTTGATGCGTAGCCAGTGACTTAGTGCGTTGTTACATGGGAGGAAAGTGGTTCAAATTGCAATAGTGTGAGTGGTACGCGTGTGTGTTCACGGCGACAGGTTGATGACAAAATAACGCCGGACAAAGTTTAACTTAAGTTAATTTAGTACTTACTTATAAATATGAGCAATAATTTACAAAACAACAATGTTTAGTTCACTATCTTTCAATTAAAATGGACAGAACTAAAGAAATCACTTTATTAATTCAGTCAATTTGATTTTAAATCGATGTAAGTCGCGTTAGGACACGGCAGGTTGATGGGAAACTGGTGTTACAAACTTTTACTGCTCAAGAAATAATAATTTTATTGCCATTAAAATAGCTGGCCTCTATGTAAAAAGACTCGATACAACATTTTAATATAACATTTAGTTTAAAAAACTCAAAAATTCATACTTTTCTAATCAAAAACTGTACGGCAGGTTACGGTGCCACTTTTTTGAGAGGTACCCATATATTACCGTAGTATTTTTTTTCTTCGATTTAATGCAGTGCGTCATGCTTATCTACACATCATAAAATCGTAATTTAGGTGCTGTAGTCTCCTTAATTAGTAAAATATTTAGTTGTATTTTTAAGATGAAAACGGTTTCTATTCGGGTAAGAACTTTTAGAAACAGTCCATCCATCCCCACACTCACGCCCATAATCCCTTTTAGGGTAGGCAGTAGCTCGAGAACCACTTGAAGCCACATTTAATAATTATTCTGAGGGTTATTAGTTGGAAAATGAGTATAATGGTGATATACTATCAGTCTTCCCACGTTACAACAAAATCCTCGCATCCCATTTCCTGGCTTCAACATTATGCCTGGAAGAGTTGTCAGCTGGCACATTTTTAGTTTTTTTATCACCTTCAATCCAAAAACTGCTAACCTTACTTCTTCTTCTCATCGTGTAGGTGTAGTCAAGTATATGGCGAACTTGACTAACCCTAGTGTCAGTGTTTTCAAACCGCCAAATGGCTTCTAACTTGATTTTAACGACGATGAATTTCCACTTTGGTCACCTATCAGGTTCCCTGCCCCTGTGTACGTTGCTTAACCTCACAGTCAGATTAGCGAGAGCTACAAGCGCTTCGCTAACCTTACTGAAGTATGGTAACCCTACAATCAGAAAGCCAAATGTCCAGGTCTCTCAGTTTACGTGCCATTTGCCGACGCGAGCCTTTGAATTTATACGACCTACTTGACTAGCTAGTTATACACCCTTACTTTGTATTGTATGAACGACTTCGGGATTCGGTCGGGTTATGTCTATACTATGTTGGGGAATGGTGGGTGTAAAACATGAGATATACTGTTCTTAGTTGGCTATTATTTTCAGCTTCTTCTTCTTCTTATCGTGTAGTATAGTCAAGTGTGTGGCGAACTTGGCTAACCCTGGTGTCAGAGTTTTCAAACCGCACAATGGCCTCTGACTTGGTTTTAACGGCTGTAGTCAATCGACAACAGCCGGGACCGACAGCTTAACATGCCCTCCGAAGCACGGAAACGCTCGTGATAAATTGCCACTTTGGTCACTCATCAGGTTCCCTGCCTCTGTGTACGTTGCTTAACCTCACTGATCGGTTGAGATCAGCGAGCACCACCGGGCTCCGAGCGCTTCTTATTTTCAGCTTAAATCTTGTATGTAGGTACCCACTCAAAAGCAGATTTTAAGAAGGTAAATTATCTACTTACGCGTACCGGATAGTGGTAACGGCGAAATTTTTGACTGTATTTTTACAATTTATCTTGAAACTAAGTTTATTTTGTTAGAATTATTTTATGTTATGAAACGAAGTAATCTTTTTGATTAATTAAACGAACGTACCCTTACCTTGTTATGTAGTCTGTGGGAAAATGGCTAAGAAAAAGTGCTTGTAATGTTACAATTAAAAACTAAAATTAATGATTTAGTAAAGAAAGAAGAACTTTATTATAGTCAAAATCCATCCCCCTCTGACCTTAATCTATTATATGTAAGGTTAAAAAAATGGCTAGATTATAGCTGTGTAGTGTACCTAATTACATTCCGATTTGTGTAAGCAGCCATTGAACCTCAATATTTCGAATTTCAAGTGTAAAATTATTTTATGGACACCCTATTATCATTCAATCTTCTTAAAATATAAAACAAAGTCGGGTTTGTCCGAACACCTATAAACTCGAGTACGGCTAGACGGATTTTGATGAAACTTTGCAGTAATATACCTAGGAAATTAGAATAACACATAGTTATATAATTCTTCCGAATTCCCACGGGAACGAAGTTCCGGGCGGAAAGCTAGTGTAATCTCCTAAACCCATTCATAAATCCTTAATTAAAATTGTTAAAGTCCTCATCTATGACCTTGGTCAAGATTGAGGTCAAGAGTTAACCCATCTTGTAATAAAAAAAAAGTACTTCGTCACATTACCTCGACCAATTATTTGTTTGGTGTTGCTAGTTTATTTTTTCTGTAACATGTATTCACTATGAAATGTGTCCCAGTATGTAAGGTTCAGATACCAAGGTTAACAATAAATATGGCATATCAAATTTCTTTTTCCGCTCGACAAATTTCGACACTAATAAATCTAAAACCAAAAAAATATACATCGATATCTTAACGTGAATATTCAACCGAACAGCAAAGACCTATCTGTTATTAACCTCCTATATACAGAGTGTAAGGAACAGCTTAGCAAATAATGAAACTCGACGTGCAGAGATCATCATTCATTAGTGGTATTTTCCTAAAGTTTTTTTTTATTGTTTTTTATTATCTGCTTTCCACTGTACATTACGTAGCGCTAAAGAAGGTAAAAAACGAAATCAAGGAGTTTTTTGACTGTACTTGACGTTTCCGGATATGTTTTTAACCGATTATAATTATGGGTAGACTTGCTTTCCACCGGGACTTCGTTCCCGTGGGAATTTGGGAAAATTATGTAGCCTATGTGTTAATACAGGGTGTCAGATACCTACATACCAAACTTTATCAAAATTTGTCCAGCCGTTTGAGCGTGAAAGAGGAACAAACATCCATACATCCTCACAAACTTTCGTATTTATAATATGTATTAGTATTAGGATTCCACCATTTAAGTATTTACTAAGCCGCACCTTACACCCTGTATATCAGGCCCATAAAATTTATATGACTATATCTCTGGTCTAATAGATTGTCAGAGCGTTTGGTAAAAGCTTACGCAAATTAGCATACAGCCAAATACGTTATTAAGAGATACGGGCCCGAATTAGTTGTGTATATTTTATTAAGGCGACGCGACGATTGGTTTTAGCCCCATTTGATTATTTTTATTTGGACCAAACGGTCGAGTGGTAGTGGCGATCGACGGGTCCTGAGTTCGATTCTTGGCCGAGGCACATATTTGTCTAAAAACAGGATATTTGACTGTTTCATGTTTAAGTATGTTTATCATTGTGTGTTTTAAGGGTTTATCATGGGAAAAAAAGTGTGAACCTTTGAGTGTATATTTATTAAAATATATATTTTTTAATTTATTGTAATTATTAATTGTGTGGTTTTTTTAACTGAATCTGCTTTGTTTAGACGCAAACTACCGAGCAACTTAACATTCAGTTGGTGGAGTCGCCGCCTCACATGTATGAAATTTCGATAGTTCACATATTTTGTTCTTGAGTCTAGGTCAGATTGTGTCTGTCACAGTAAATGACCTACGACACAAGAAACCTTATTATTTATTGAAGTTTTAAAACCAAATACCTTCTCAGCCGTGTGAGTCCCCGGCAGAGTAGAATAGGACCACCCTCTTTCTTACCGAGGTGTCGTACAAGGCGACTAAGGTAAATATGCAAGCAAGTTCATCTGCACACAGAGAAGGAAAACTCTGCAATTATATCAAAACCCTCGCCAACCCGTCTGCCAAGCGTGGTGAGTATGGCATTTACCCCTCATGTTATTGAGGGAGGCCCGTGCCCCAGCAGTGGGGACGTATATGGGCTGATGAAGACCTTCTCCTTAAGAAACATTCACTAAAAACAAGTTACCAACACAGACATATTAGTCATGAGATTGAAAAGCGATTAGCAAATAAATGGCCGTTAGAGCAGATCTTTGAATACTTGGCTTTTTTAGAGATATACCTGCTTGAGTACTGATAAGAAATGTTTTTGAACGGTCCTTAGCAAGTATAGCTTTACAAATGTGTGTAAAACTATACGTGCTAAGGATCGTATTCGTGAGATTACGCACGTATGAAGCACTTGTAGCCTAGCGCTCGCTGATGTCAACCAATCAGTGAGGTTAAGGCGACTACAGCACCTAAATTACGATTTTATGATGCGTAGATAAGCATGACGCACTGCATTAAATCGAAGAAAAAAATACTACGGTAATATTCAGGACATAAACTAGATAAGTAGTTTGCTGAAAACATGATTCAGCACTTTTGGATCGATAGAAAAAGCTCACAAAGTCACCTCTAAATACCCAATATTGTGTATCTTTTAAGCTGTAAAAAACGATAGTAAAATGCACACAGGAACTTGAATTTGCTATCAAAATGTTCGTGATTGAACACTCTCGATAAGTAATTAACCGCATTTTTCGATTTAAGCTGTTACCTTTCCATAAATCTAATTTTTCTAACTTTCGAACATGTTTTTACGCACGCACGCTTTCATAGTCCGTAAACTTCGTGTATCGACACTGTTCGCACTGCCGGCCCAGGCCTGTTGAGAGACGGAGATGGCACTATTCCTATGTGTGCTGCCTTTATCGGGTGCTGTAGTCGCCTTAACGTACACAGAGGCAGGGAATCTGAGGTGTGACCGAAGTGGCAATTTATCAAGATCCTTTCCGTGCTTCGGAGGGCATGTTAAGCTGTCCGTCCCGGCTGTTGTCGATTGACTACAGTCGTAAAACCAAGTCAGAGGTTATTTGGCTGTTTGATAAGTCTAACACCAGGGTTACTCAACTCAAGTTCACCGTTTACGTGAAGGAAGGAGTGTTACACATAATTCTTCACTTTTGAAACGGTTCCACTCGCGATACTTTCAGCTGTCTTCGGGCCGACAGTTTCGACAGATTTTGTCAGTGCGTCACCTGTCTCTGTATACTAACGCATCTAAAACCTCTGTAAGTTAGCAATAAGGCTCTTTAGAAAACTTTTGCCTTTTCATAAGGTTAACTACCTACCTTTAAACAAACCTAATATGGGGAAAAAGAAACATTAAAGAATTCAGTTAACAGACAGAGACAAAAATAGTAGTAAAAGATATTTACTCCCTGCTTTTAAACTAATTAAACACCTAAAGTTGCCAGCTGAAATCCAGCCAGCATTCTTTTGTAACTTGCAAATAAAATAAAAAGTTTGTGTAATGTTTTGAAGTTAAGTAGGTTCACAGATAAATTGACTTCTGCAATTTAATAAACTTTATTTGTGTGATAATTAAGTATGGCCTAAAATCTAATTTACAGAAGCTAACAAAGTTTCTACCTTATGTTATGTTCACCTAGGAGCTACGATGTAGCAGACTAGACATATGAAAAGTTTTACTTCTTTATCACAAAAATTTGAACACCACTTAGTTATAAGCCAGTTTTATGTATAGGTAGACGTTTAATTTTTAGTCTTATTTTTTGTGGTAGGTAAAGCCCTTAAATGTTAAACTTATAAGTTATAACACCCCTCTATAGTAGAGACATTAAGCAGATTTACATTTTTCTACTGGATTAAAGCAAACCACTTGGTATGATTGTTCCTTAGGTTAAAATAAGCCGATAAAGATCGGTAGCCCTCGAAAATATCCCCTCTGAACCGGGAGGGGGAGGGTCAAAGAGGTGCTCCGCCCGGCGTTACTTCAAAAAATATTACCACTCACTTGTAGCTACCAGGTTAAGTTTGGTATGGTTTTCGTATAAATCAATAACGAGGAATTCATTTCTGGTATTTATTTTACACATATGTGCAATGGTTTTTTAAATAATCGCAAAAATATAAAATTGTAATCCCAAAAATAAACCTTTCGCAGCCTATATTTTTTTATTTAAGAGACATATAAGTGTTACAAAAATATCCAAATGTAGCCTGTTTAATGAAAATTTATAAAAATATAACATAGGTAGGGGTTTTCATATAGAATTATGACACGAAAAAATGTAGAATCCGACGCGGCGGACGGATTATTTGAAAGAAGGAAACTTTTTTATTTGAATCATATAATAATTTTATGATCTGGTCCTTTTTATGATACCGAAGCGTTTATTTGCTTTTTAATATATTTTTTAATTTTGTGTTTTTTTAAAAAAAAATTCAGTGGGTAAAAAATACGATTTTTAAAGATTTCCACGCAAAATCAAAACTATTGAAGCTGTTAGTTTAAAATTTTGCATAGATATTTCTTCAAAACATCTTCAGATATTTTGAAAACTTACCTAAATGAGGTGACACAGAGTTCCAACGGGAAAGAATTATAGGGCGTCCATTTAATTGATATGTACGTTTGCTGTTTCAGTCGCAGCCCTTTATCTTTCAAACTATTATAGACAGCGTGTCCAAATTTTCAGGAAATACGTATTTTGATAGTAACTATCGTAAAATATGATAAATAAAATTAAAAACCTAAACTAAAGTCCTAAACTAAAGTCCTATACGACAAACGTCCAAAATATCGTATTTTCGAAAAAATAATTGTTACTGATCTATTTCAAAAACCATTCAATGTATATCCTTCAAAATTAGTACACATTGAAAACATACCTTACATTAATTAAAAAATATATTAAAACTGGCCAGCTATGAGCCAAACTCAAGCAATAAAATTTTAAAGTCAATGTAAATAAAAACTGTTTTTTTCACGGTTTTTGGTTATTTACTATGGAATTGGCGTTTATAGTATGATGTGAGGCAATAATCAAAGGCACGGATATTAAAGTTTCCGAGTCATCATATAAATAATAACAGTAATTCCATCAAAAATAACCAGGTAAATGTCACAAATACAGTTCGAGTGAGAGTTTGTTTAAATATATTTAGCTTGAGTCCGATTCACTCTTGACTGTCATTCATATATTTTTTAACTAATGTTAAGTATGTTTTAAATGTGAACGAAGTTTAAGGTGTATGCATTACATCGTTTTTGAAATAGAGCACTAACAAAAGTTGTAAAGGAAATGCGAAATTTTGGACGTTTGTCTTATGGGAACTCCATTGTTATTTCGGTTTTTAATGTTATTTATTATATTTTACGACAGTTACTATCAAAATACGTATTTCCTGAAAATTTGGACATACTGTCTATAATAGTTTGAAAGATAGAAGACTGCGACTGAAACACCAAACGTACATATCAATTAGCGGACGCTCTACAATTCGTTCCCATGGGAACTCCGTATAACCTCATTTAGGTAAGTTTTCACAATATCTGAACATTATTTATGCGAAATTTCAAACTTACAGCATCAATAGTTTTGATTTTGTATGGATTTCTTTGAAAATCTGATTTTTTTACCTACCGAAAAAAATCTTCTTTTGGATTGGGATTTCCTCCATACCAGATTAAAATCAGATCGGCAAAATTTGAGGGTTAAACTTTTTTATTTATACCTCAAACAATGTAATAAAAAATGTTTTACGAAAACCCTTTCAGTAAAACCGGGTTCCGAGGCTTTGACATTTTTTGGTCTTACGGCACTCCACTACTGGTCTTTGACATTGGAAAAACCCAAAAAAATAAAATTAATAAATAGATTATAAAGCAAGTAAACGCGTCGATATCATAAAAAGGACCAGATTATAAAATTATTATATGATTCAAATAAAAAAAGGTTATTTCTCTCAAATAATCCGTCCGCCGCGTCGGATCCTAATTTTTTTTGTGTCATAATTCTATATGAAATTCCCTACTTAAGTTATATTTTTATAAATTTACATTAAACAGGCTACATTTGGATATTTTTTTAACACTTATATGTCTCTTAAATAAAAAAATATAGGCTGTGAAAGGTTTATTTTTGGGATTACAATTTTATATTTTTGCGATTATTTAAAAAACCATTGCACATATGTGTAAAATAAATACCAGAAATGAATTCCTCGTTATTGATTTATACGAAAACCATACCAAACTCAACCTGGTAGCTACAAATGAGTGGTAATATTTTTTGAAGTAACGCCGGGCGGAGCACCTCTTTGACCCTCCCCCTCCCGGTTCAGAGGGGATATTTTCGAGGGCTACCGATCTTTATCGGCTTATTTTAACCTAAGGAACAATCATACCAAGTGGTTTGCTTTAATCCAATTTCCGAAAGTCAACTCATTTTTTCCCGCTTACTGACTCTACTACTAATTGAGTTTGAGGTTCAAAAAACAAAACATTGTTTCAAACATTGTCTAAATGGTGTTTTTATTTTTTTGTAGAAAAGCAGAAACTCTTCACATAAGGAACCATAGCACCCACTATTCGGCAAACTGTCTCCATTTTGATTCATGGACTAACTTTAGGAGCTGCTGGTGAATATCGCAGTTTGATTAGTGTTATACGGTATAACGTTACAAGTTATAACGTTATGTTACGTAAGGAAATGATAGATGCCTTGACCTACTTGCATTAGGCGACCCAGGTTCGGTGCATAAATTAAAGGCTGTGGATACTCAAAGAAAGGTCATAGCCCAGTAGATTAAAACAGTATTGTAATCGAAATTAGTGGGTTCAAAGCCTCGTTTTGACCGTACCACTAAATTCCTTTTTTCGGATTTATGGACGGATTTTTTATTTACGTTATCACACTTCCACGCTGGATTAGGTGTGAAATCTTTGAATGTGCCAGCTGCCAACTCAGCCCTGGCATACTGTAGAAACCAGTAAGTAGGATGTGAGAATCTAGCTGTATTGTGGGCGAAAGGCTGACGACTTATCACCATTGTACTCATGTTTAATCAAATAACCTTCAGAATGTAAGACAAACGTGGCTTCATGTGAATCACACGATGCTCTGCCTACCCTGTTAGGGATTACAGGCGTGAATGTGTAAATAATATTTATAACTACAGTAAGTATTATTTTTAATAGGACCAGCGGCGTGGAGGTTCACTGTTTAGGAGGGAAGCCCGTGCCTTCTCATTAAAAATTTTTAAACGCCACATACTGTATCGTGGATCCCTTTGGACACATAGAAAGACGGAGACGAACACACAGACCCGACGAGAATTATTTTTGAATTTGAACAACCATTTGATTTTTATCGAACCCATGAACGTTAGCCATGACGCAAGCGTTACTAACCGCAGAACCAAATTGGACGTCGAAATAAGTTTGATATAAAGTACTTATTTCTATTTATCTACCCATCTCCTTTTTAACTTATTCAGGAACAAAAACCAAGTCCAGTACCATTTAACTGTGCACTTGCCAACCCAAAAAGTAATTATGGAAATCAAGTCTTTATTGTGCTAAACTTTTTCGGTAATTATTTTCTAACCTGACGTTTTCCATTAATGATGGGGTTAAAAGCCAATTTAAGAGAAAAAATAAGAAAATAATGATAATTAGGGTCTGTGAGATATTTTAAATATGATGCCATTTTTCTTTTCATCACATCTTGTTAACTAAACAACTTTTTTTAAGAAACAAACATACAAAACTTAAAAAATCCCTTCATACACATCGAGGTATAGAGATTTCTAAATTACCCTCGAAATGCATCTCAAACGTGGCGTCAAGTGGTTTGAGTACCACAAGATGATCTACCTACCCCGATAGGGATATAAGGCGTCACTGTATGTATGCGTGTGTAAAGGTAAAGATTGTTTTAAAACTAGTTACGAGAAGTTACCAAAATGGATAGAAAATTCTTCTTTTGTAGCTGGTTACCAAAATTTGTCTACGAAATTGGACGAAGGTGAGAGGTTAGCGGTAGGTTAGAATAAAGGCCATTTCATTGCAATTTCGTTCTTATAGTAATGGCATAGAGTGCACGCATTCCAAACCAACTGTCCAATGAATACAAGGCTATTCTGCGGACACGAAACTAGTTCTCCATACATTTTAACATTGATTTGCATTGAACGAGCCGCAAAAATAAGTTGGTTTTGCAAACTTATTTTGCAGTTAATAAGAATGGTTTTCTATGGGAAGAAGATGTTAAGTTACTTTTTCAACAGCTTTATTGATTTGTAATCAAAGGGCTTTGGTAAGGAATAGATTGTAGTTGTTTACTGACCAATGCTCTTTCGGTGTGGGAAATATCGAGATAATAGTTTTCCGCTTGAGAATTCGTTCATGTGGAAACTTAGGAAAATTATGTAGGCTATCCAGTGTGATAGCTACCTCCATACCAAATTTTATCAAAATTGGTCCAGCCGTTTGAGCGTGAAAGAGTAACAAACATTCATACAAACTTTCGCGTTTATATTAGTAAGGATTTACCTTAGATAGATACTTTCCTTCCAAAAGATATAATTTCCTTAACCCACAAAAACAAACTCCGTTTAAAGTCTTAAGCTTAAATAAAGTAAAATTTTAAGTGTTTGCGAGTGGTAAGCGCTAAGTGTTGCCATAAATCTGAAGAGAAAAACACTGGCAACACTGGCCGGCTCTTTTAATTTCATGTCTGGGTTTTGGCCATTCCATAGGAAATTTGGGAAAAGTTATGCTGCATGGAACTAGAGAGATAAATAATACTCTTTAAGTGCTGAGTTATAAGCGTTTTTGCCTCACTTTTGGCGCAAAATTTTGTAGTTTAGTAGGTAATTTGTTTTGGGGGAAACTATGGACAACATTTTGAGAGAGATGGTCGCAGCTTTGTTTGAGTGCTACTACCATGTCATGATAAAAATTAAAATAATCTTAATTACTTCAACGCTACTTGAAGGGCGTTGTCCCATTTTCTTTGTCTCTCTTTCTCGTTAAGTTAGGTTACCTTAACCCAAACGCTGATTCGTTGACAGTTTCCCAGTGTGCAGGTTCAAACCCTGATCAAGCATTTTTTTATTGTAAGAGGGTGTCCATAATTCTAGCAGCGCCACCATCACCGATTTTGAAATGGATTATTGCATCTAATAGTCATGCATTTTTCGTTTTATGAAAAATTGCTGACAAATTGCCAGGGTAGGTGGTTTCCGAGATAAATGACAAAGTTTAGGGCACTGCCTGGCTGACGTCAGTTCAGCAGCGCTCCAGCTGAAACTCTGTAGTTAAACCTAGTAAATATCGAAGACCTGTCTAGATAGTCATTTACTCATGAGTTTTACAGTCCAGAAAAAAGTGATAATAGATGAGTAAAGTATACCTTTTGGCATCAGCTGTTTCCATCAAAACTGACACGTCTTCTTCTCTTTGTTTTTCAACAAAACAATTAGTGGCTTTATCAAACACTAGCATTCCGCCTGGGACTTCGTTCCCGTGGGAATTCGGGGAATCGCATACAAATCTTGTCAATCCGTATGCGAATTGGAATTCTATTGTTTCAAAAATACGTCTCCAGTAGTTTCGGAGCCTATTCAATGCAAATAAACAAACAAACAATCAAATCTTTCCTCTTTATGTTATGTATTTATGGAAATATAAGAGTAGTTAATGTAGTTTGGTGAAAATTACCTAATTGTTGAAATTCTATTAACTACCTCATCGTAGATTACACAATTTACACTTAACATGTTTTTCTGTTTCAGGTACTAAACAGTTATAACATCTCTACCTGATTGAAACAAAATTGTAAGCTATATTATTTATCGAACAATATCATCTGGGAAACACAGGCGTAGCCAGAGTTCTGTTTCAGGGGGGGTTTAAGAAAATAAATTTGTAGGTATCACAGCAGATATTACCGATACTACTTTACGGTGTTAATTGCGGGGGGTTTGAACCCCCCCCCCCTTTGGCTACGCCAATGCAGGGAAATATTAAACCTTACTTCTTTGACCAAAAGACATGGCGGACCTTAAGTAAGTGGGGGTTAAACTAGACAGATGGAGATACTATCATCCATACACTGACGCTTCTAATCTCTTTCGGGGTAGGTAGAACATCATGTAGGTAGTCGAGAACCACTTTGCCGCCACATTGACAACAATTTTTTTTAGATGAGCCTTTCGCTCACGATACACCAAAACCCTCACATCCCACTTACTGGCTACAATATGCCTGGGAAGAGTTGACAGCTGGCACATTGTAAGTTTTTCTTTCTCTCCCCAACAGGGAAGTTGGGGATACTTGGAGGAAAAGATGAAGCATTTGCCCAACAGGCTAAGATAAGCACGAACTGGTGCAAACCTATAGAGATGATATTGCTAGCATCTAGCAAACCAAGGAATATATAGAGGCGGTCATTTTCAAAAAAAAAATAAAAAAAATCCCACATCTTAACATATCTAATCCTAACATTATTTTCATCGCTTATTAGAACTCTTAAACAACAGAACAAGATTTGATACCTACATTATAGCTAAGAACCATTTCGATTAAGTTTGTTCGTTTAGGTGCTACGATTCTACAGACAGACACACAGATATCCACGTCAAACTTATAATACCCCTCTTGTTTCGTCGGGGGTTGAAAAAGAAGATTATTTTTGTTCTCCGTGGACTTCCTTGAAGAGACCGACTAGACAATCAAGAGGCAGGCAAAATACCTATAAATTAAAATAGGTAAAATATCTTCAAATTAAACACAATTCTCGAAAAACAAATTACATAAAGCAATTTCGATATCTCAAAAGAATTAATTTAACAAATTTAACCACCATTATTCCTGTAAGGGATGATTTCCCCGGGGAGTGGGATATTAATATCAATTTTATGTCAAATCCGATTTATAATTCATGTCATTGGAAATTACACGGCTGTAATAGGTTTTTGATCCGAAAAATATTATTACGGTTGTAAAAGACATACCTACTTAAATGTACTATTACTTATTCTGTGTTTAAATTAAGTACCTATATAACCCAGTACTTACAGTATTCTAGTTGTACTTGTGATTGTGGCTTAAATATCATAAAACACATTAAGTAATAATTCATTTTATTATGAGTTAACCCCAGGGGGGATTTGTAGACTTCCATTTTTTTCGAGTTCACTTTTCCCCCTTAAGGGGGATTTTAGGGGGGATTTGTAGACTATTATTTTTTAGAGTTTACTTTTTCCCCCTAAGGGGGATTTTAGGGGGGAAATGTGAACTAACCCTATATTATTATATACATATATATATATATATATATATATATTTATTTATTGAGAATAGGTTCGCTCTTGACCACAATCTAGCACAGGGGCGAAGATGTGTTCGAGCATATAGCAAGCATACCCAGGGCCTTTTTATAATACAAAAAAGGCACGGTAAAATACCATTGCTTCCTCGTAATACTAGAAGCTGGGAACATAGAAGGCAATGGTAATACAATTTCTGTCATGCCGTGCCGTGCCGTTCGAATTATAAAAAGGCCAAAGATGCCTATATTGAAGGATCCCGGGAAAGGGGACCTTAGCCAAATTGGCTAAACGAAATAAAGGCTATAAATTACTCATAAGTGAAAAATGTTAATACCAAATTACCTTAAATGAGCACAAAAATTTCTACACGCTTACCAAGTTAGTATGTAATAGGATGGTTGGTAGAACTAGGTAATACCCATTTCATTTAAGGTAAAAAAATGCCCGCAGGTCTCGCCCATATTCCATTTCTACTAAAAAACGGCTTATTGGAAAACTTTCAATGCCGAATAAATAGTTCTTGGGTTTAGGAAGTGTCTATAGTGTTAGTAAGACTTAGGAAAGGGAATTATTATGTAATCTTAAAAATACTTTCAAATAAACTAGCGGTGATAGCCCAGTCGGTAATGAACCAGATTTGTAACCGAAAGGTCGCGGGTTCAAATACTGGTGCTTACTTAATTCATCTTGTCGTTTTTTTTTATTAATTATCACCTGCTCAGGAAGGAAAATATAATAATGAAATTTGTACTTCTACGAAAATTTGCTTTTAAAAGGCCAACCCGCATTGGATCAGCGTGGTGGACTATGGCCTAAAATCCCCTTTATTTTTCGAAGGGACGCCCGTGCCCCTCGGTGATAAAAATAAGAAAACCTTGATTTTTGCAATTTTTGAAAATATGGCATTTGCGAGCTAACAGACTTTGGAAAAGACAATTTTTATTTGGAAAAGACAATTTTAAAGAAAAACTTAGAATGTGCCAGCTGCCGACTCTTCCCAGGCATACTGTAGAAACCAGTAAGTGGAATGCAAGGGTTTTGCTGCATTTTGGGGAAAGACTACCTATCACCACTATACTCATTTATTTATCAGATGAAGATAAACCTCACAATTTCAAGTGGTTCCCTGGGACCACTGATGATCTGTCTACCCCGTTAGGGATTATAGACGTGAGCGTATGGATGGATAGATTATTATTCGAACAAGCATTAATTTCCTTGCTGATGTCAAAGCTTTTTTTCAAGTCTTCATCTTCGATAATAAAATAATTGCTAAGTCGCCAGTAATCCATTCTGACTCCACCTTTATCTGAAACGGTGTTCAACCAAGCGGATAGTGTTGCCAAACTTTAGGGGAACTATTTCCCATGGGTTGTAGGTAGTCGTATCATAGGGCACAGATAACATAATATAGAAGGGAGAACGACGAGATACCTGTGGCAAAGCCCTGGCATAAAGGCATCAGGCATAATTTGATGTGCGGTTATAGAGTCTGCTAATACATTTGACTATGTCCAGCAGTGGACGTCTTGCGCTGATATGAATACATTTGACTAATTCATTTATAATGTAAGATGACATCAACTCTATTAAACTACAAATAATTTTGGGAAAGAAAAATATCAAAAAACCCAAAAAAAAGAAATTCCAAAATTTTATTTTAAAACTGAAATAGTCAGTTGCACTAACTGAAATAGTCAGTCTAGTAATCAGTTGCACGGTTTGACATCTACAAAATCAAATTTTCATATAATTAATATGACATACTTGTCATATTTGTAATAGAGCTGCGCAATAAGCTAAATTTTAATTAATTTTGAATTATCTTTTTTTTTGGTTTTTTTGAAACAGTATAACATACTTTACACACTCTTTTACTACCTTCTACATACACTTTTTTTTTACTCTTTTTGTACTATATACTTTAGATTTATTTCTGTCATCACATTGTACTACAAAATACCTGTTTGATATTTCTTCTCAGATATTCTTTATCAGATACCCTAGCAATCCTAGCGTACGTAAGGAGACTTCACTCTCATGAAAATTAATTGCCAAGGAAATAAAAACATAATCTTAAATATACAGCAGAAGTTTGCTTTCAATTGACGTTGCTGTTGCTGTTGAACGCATGTCTAAATTCAAGTGCAAGACAAATAACAACTTCTCGACATATAAATAGAGTACATTTTAATTCTGTTGAATCGGAAGTTTATACTCTCATGAGATAGTCTCATTGCGTATGCTAGGCTAGCCTATGAAGTAAATTCCTTAAACAAATAGGTTGTACAGTTCATCTTTGGAGAGCGGCTATTCCTCTAATCAATGGTGTTTTAATTACAGTGGTATGTTGATGGTGACCATATCAAAAAAATGGTGGAATATGGTCACCATTGACATTCTACTGCCATTGATTAGCGGAAAAGGCGTCCTTCTACTTTAAAATGAAGATTCAAAACCCGTGTCTGTTGTTTTAGACTATTCTTTCTCTAAATAAGGAATGTATAAAGAAGGAAACTCAACTCTTGATATCTAATTAAGTATTCATTGTCTCTTTCTCTCACTATCAAAATAACAAAGACGACTGCTATTCAGTAGCAATATACAAGTATACTTAAGGCGACTACAGCACCCGATAAAGGCAGCACACATAGGAATAGTGCCATCTCCGTCTCTCAACAGGCCTGGACCGGCAGTGCGAACATGTCGATACACGAAGTTTACGGACTATGAAAGCGTGCGTGCGTAAAAACATGTTCGAAAGTTAGAAAAATGAGATTTATGGAAAGGTAACAGCTTAAACAGAAAAATGCGTTAACTACTTATCGAGAGTGTTCAATCACGAACATTTTGATAGCAAATTGAAGTTCCTGTGTGCATTTTACTATAGTTTTTACAGCTTAAAAGATACACAATATTGGTATTTAGAGGTGACTTTGTGAGCTTTTTCTATAAAACCAAAAGTGCTGAATCATGTTTTCAGCAAACTACTTATCTAGTTTATGTCCTGAATATTACCGTAGTATTTTTTTCTTCGATTTAATGCAGTGCGTCATGCTTATCTACGCATCATAAAATCGTAATTTAGGTGCTGTAGTCGCCTTAAGTATACATCAGAGTCTGAGTCGCGTTCTGATACGTACCTAAGATTTGTCAAAATTATCATTCGGACCCGGGCCGTTCCCTTCCTTACATGTCAAAAGGTACTTTTCCTTATAAGTCAATTGTAAATTATCTGTGTATCACATCCGTATCTTCGTTTACGGTTTTTGGCTAATCGTTTACGGCCAGCATTACGGCCGGGATGAATTCTTCCAGAATTTGGGTTACTGGCTTTATGACCTGCTAAAAATAGGTTTTTATTGTCCGTGCCATTTCATCTAGGCCGTTTGGCACTGTGATTATTGCTGCTGGTGTTTTATTTGGTGTTTTTATTTTAATTTTAATAGCTTTGTTTGTTTTATGATGTAATGTGGAGATCGTAACATGTGGATTTGGGATTAAATGATTTTAACAAATGACGTCATGGAAATGAGGTAATTTGGAAGAATGTGAGCGAAATAAATCATAATTGCATCATGTTTATTTGTAGTGAATTAAAAACAGCATTGTAAATCACCTGATAGAAAAATAACTTTTTTTAGTACGAGGCAGAGACAGTTGTCTTTTCGAATTTCCAAAAATAAATATTTTTAATAATTTACTTTGTACTTATGGCCGCACATCAGGTTACCCCATGTGAAAAAGCCGCCCTGCTTTCAGGAGAAATAAAGATTACGGCAGTTTTTGAATTATTTTTGTACTTTATTATTTGAAACAATATTAAAAGCATAAGACTCTTCTAGTTCACGCCTAGCTCTAAAGAGCTCTGAGAATTAAATAACCGTACTCTTCAGACGCTTTTGTTAAACACGACAAAACTTCAAGGTTCATCTCACAAAATGGCTGAGTACTAACGTCTCACGCTAAGTAAAAGACAGGTTTAAAAATAAAGCTGAAACTGCATACAGCTCACTGTCAGTACAGTACAGTAACGACGCAAAAGACTGCAAAAACTGTCCCAAGACGCCGCGCGCCACTTTTAAGTATGCTATCATATTGAATCCAATTAAAAACTAAGTCATTTTGGCCCAATAATCAGCAATAATGGGGCCAAAACAACTAAATTTTTATCTGGATCTTAGAACTCAAATGTTACTTCCTTAATAATAACGCATTGAACTTGTCTTGTTTAGGTTTTGTTAACATCCATTCTACCCCTGCGGTCTGTCAAAGACATAAAATCGAGTCTTGAACCAACGTTGTATATTTTATCAGTAATTAAAAGTGCTGAACGGTAAAAGTGCTGTCTTACGTATTTCATGTTTCTCTTCAATAAACCGTACCGGACGAGTGTTACTTTATATTAGTTTTGTAATTTACTTAACCATATAAGAAGGACAGGTTCTTAGGTGTATCTTGTTCTAAGTACAGATATGATCCGCTATATGATCAACTCAACTCAAGATTTATGGAAAAAAACTAGAACTGAGTATAGAAATCCTACTAAGAAGTTTATTTTTTATTTTTTTTAATTATAAGATGGGTTAACTCTTGACCTCAATCTTGACCATAAAGGTCAAAAATGAGGTCGAAGATGGAGCGAGTTAACCTAGAAAATGCCTATAAAGGTACTGGTACTCCCACGCACCGACGGAACACAGCAAGCTGTTTGGCGTCGGACTTCGGTGGGAGGGTGGTCGCGAACCAGACGGCCCTTTACAGAGCCTAACACACCGTATGAGACCACAGGATGACACCTCAGATTCAGAAAAAAAATGAAGTGTCGTTGCCTGGTATGGATACTAGGAGGCAGGTCTCATTTTTGTTTCCTTAGTCGCCTCTTGCGACACCCACGAAAAGAGATGGGGTGGTGTTATTCTCAACCGATCACCATACGGCATTTGGGGTTTATACGCCCCTGTAGTCAGTAAACTTCCTGGTATTAGATAGAGCCTCTACTGTTTATATTATTACGACGCCAGTAATCTATTCCAGACGGTAGAGTTCAAGTTAACCAGTATAGAAGCAGTTAAGTACACATTAAACTCTCGTTAAATCTAGCTTTAACATTTTGTTTCAGTACTACCTTAGTCTTTAGCTGTAAATATTGAAAACTATTAGTAGCTTTCCCAGTTTTGAATTTTTTTATAAATACTTATGCTACAATTAAATCTGCGATGAATTATAACGCCATGCACACGCAGTTTGCGACAATCGCTGCTTGATGTCAAGTATGCAATTTGACTCGATCGCAGACTGTCATTTATGCAGGTTGTCACTGACGCAGTAATGTTTCATAAACTCATAAATCACTTAATCAAACTCGATTAAATCCTTACAAGGGTCCGCTAAAACCTAAGCATGAGTGGCTTGATAATAGGCACCGCACGCCATCTTTTTACACGAAACGAGCGATGGGCATCCTTTTATTGTTTAGGGTCAGTTCACACCGCGACGCGACGCTGTGCGCAGATTTTAATTGAGCCACTCAAAATTGAATTTTAGCGAGGCACAGTCTTGTACTGGTCCACGACATTTTTTGGCAAAGTCGATTGCCACGATAAGGTAAAGAAAAGCAAGAAACCAGAAAGGTAACATAGATGCGTGATATAATTTTGTCGTATGTATCTCGTTCTCGTTTTATCGCACATCATCAGTTCGGAACAGGGCCCCGACTCTTTCAGTTGTGTGTCGATGGAATGGAGGCCATTTTATCTGTTCAGGTGGCGAAATTAAGAACTATTTAATTTTCATATAGTTGCTGACAACCACCCCGACCAGCAGCGCCACCGCTAACCGAAGTAAAGTTGCAAACGACCTAGCAACTGAAAATTCAGTTGGCGGTGGCGCCACCAGTCAAAGCAGCTGTCATTAGATGTATGACATTTGGATAGTTCTCAATTTCTCCACATGAACGGATAAAACGGCGACCATTCCATCGATATACAACTGAAGTTACAGAATCGGGGCCCAGGCAGAACGACATTGACATGTCGAAATGATGTGTATGCTAGCTATGATTATTTTTTAAAGAGACGTGTTTGTGTGTTAGTTTATATCAAAACTATGTAAAACAAATCGGTATTACTGTTGGATTTCCTAATAAAATAAAATAACATTTTTACTGCTAGTACTTCGGTTCATTTACAAAGTTAAATAATACGAAATCGATCTAAACATTTCTTTTCCTCTCGTATGAGAAGTTCTTTTTGAAGTAAATTCTTTGCAAGGTTTCACCGAATCACATTGCAGGGGGTTAACTTGTGAAGTGTAGTTGCAGCATAGTGCAGTCTTCATCAAATTGCATTTGCTAAAATCTGAAATCATCTTTTAAGTTTTGTGGGATTACGAGTGGAATTTCATCAGTTTTCTCGTATATTTGGTTTACCTTACTTGACAATGATTATTAGCTTTTTAAGACTGCTTGTGAGATTTAATTCTGTTTAAACCACGAAAAAGGTGTGGTTTTGCAATAGGCATAGAAATAAGTGTTTTTGAGTGACGCAATGAAGTAATACATTAATAGTTAATTTTTCACTTTAAAAAAAGGATTTATTCAAGCGACTAAAAACTGGGACGGTCCTTCGTATAGTTTAGTTATAAAATTAATGTATAATTATATGGGTTGACTTTAATAACTAATTTAAAGTCATGAATAACTTTAGGGGGTCATAAACAACTTTCGCCAAGGAATCTATATGAAATTCCAAAAAAAAAAAAAATTCGACCTTAGACAATCAGATGATTGTACCAGTTGTACGGAGAGGCGAAACATTATTTTCAAGTTTTGTCCTAATTGTTCAGTGTCGTGGGCTGATCCTTAATTTTCGCTTACTAATTTAAAGTCATTCAATAAACCGTAACTATGTAAAATAACCCTAACCAAACATCACAGTCCTCTGAAAACCGGCGAAACGCAACCCGACTACAAATAATGTGCTTACATAAATCTTCTAACAACGTACAAGGGATTTTTTTTGCAGGGACGCAAATAAGTTTGTTACGGCCCGCTTTTCCGCCTGCTTTCCAATAACCTTGTTTACCCGCCTTTGCTTACGACGTTTGTTATAATGACATCTCTTTCTTTCGCGTTGATTTTTACTTTATTTTTTTAATGAACTTCTGCTGTGTTTGCTTCAAAGTGAGATTGACTGAGTGAGACTGACATAGTCCAGGTTACACACCGGGTGTTTTTAAGGCCATAATATCTTAGCTTTGCCTGGTGGCGCTGCTGGTCGGGGTGGTTGTCAGCAAGTATATATGAAAATTAATAATGTATATATGAAATTAATTAGTATAGGTACTCGTATATGAAATTAGTAAGGGATAGAATCCGAAATGAGGTCGTCCGACAGAAAACCGGAGTGATGGATATTATCCAAAAATGTAGCAAGCTGAAATGGCAGTGGGCTGGCCATGTCTGTCGTAGAACCGACGAGCGTTGGAGTAGACAGGCTCTCGAATGGAGACCACATCTTGGCAAACGTAGTGTAGGACGCCCCCCAGCCAGATGGTCAGATGACCTAAAAAAGATAGCGGGTAGTGGCTGGATAAAAAAAGCGGAGGGTCGTGCAAAGTGGCGCACCTTGGGGGAGGCCTATGTTCAGCTGTGGACTGCAATAGGCTGATATGATGATATATGAAAATTAAATAGTTCTAAATTTAGCCACCTGAACAGATAAAATGGCCTCCATTCCATCGACACACAACTTATGTTACAGAATCGAGGCCTCGTTATCTAGTTAGAATATCGAAGTTCTATTTAGACAAAGTTGTGGATTTTACTAAGTTTCTTTAGAAATAATCTTCAATTTTCTACGGAAGGTAGTCTTCTATTGTTGAAGGCCAATGGCCGGTAATCTACTGGTCACTTTAGGGAGTGTTAAGGCAAATTTAACGGTGGTCTAAATCGATTTGACTGTGGAGTTTAACCGATTTGATACACTTACTGCTCTGATGATATTATGGCTTGTATGTGTCTATTATTACCGTGTAACTTTGGCCATGAATAGTTTTTATTTTTTAAACGCTACACATTCAAAGGCCCACACTAAGGTTTTCCTTGTGTCGTGGGTCCCTTGGAACACACATTAAGAAAAACACAAAAATTTGCTTTTTATACAAACATTAGCCCCGACTGGGAATCGAACCCAGGACCCGTTGATCAAGAGGCAGCGCCACCACCACTCGTCCAAACCGGCCGTCAAATAGTGATGGTTTGTTCGTGTCAAAGGTGTTTTAATATTTAATACGATAATGCTTGTCATTTACTTATTATTTATTATTGCGTATTACTTTAAAGAAAAATAAATAGTAATAGTAGTCTAGTAGTAGTGTAGTGTAGTGTAGTAGTAGTTTTATGAGGTACCTCAGTCTGACAACACAAGCTTTAATATCTTTAAAATAAAATGAAAAATGGTATAACCTCTGACATTTATTCCGTATAACTTTTACTTTTAAACGGCTGAACCGATTTTAATCAGATAAAAATAAGAACCATCGCTATTACGTCAGCTTTCAAACAAAAAAAACCGCATCGGAGTTTGACCATTCATATAGGAGCTACGATGCCATGGGCAGATACCTACACAGACATACAGATACACACGTCAAACTTATAATAACACTCCCCTTTTTTATCGGGAATTATAAATCAAACATTTCAAGCATTTTCAACTGTTTGCTTACTTCATACATACTTAAATGGCTTATTTATTTAACTTACAATAATTTTACCTGCAAAAGAGTATTTAACAAGTAATTTAGTAACACGAACTCATAAACCATAATTTTATACCACAATTTATACGATAGATGTAATACACATTTTCGTCTAAGAAGACCCTCGAGTTTCGAGTGCTGTAATTTAATTACAACATCTTCGCATTCGACGTAATTGAGGCGAGTGATTTACCACCGTGTCTGCCCCTTAAGACATAGCGCACAGATGACTCAGCGTGGCTTCTCCTTAACGAGTAGCGCGTTCGAACATTACAAATATATTGTGTATGTAAATCGTTTATAATTGCACCTACATCAAATAGAAAAAAAATTACAATTCAACCATTCACTTCTAAGAAAAAGAACATGGTAAAGGTAACTTCTAAGTTATTTATTTTTTGCAAAACACAAAGCAACAGATTGAGAAAGCAAAAGTGTTTTCAAAATAATCAGTATTTTTTACATTTGAACACATTTGACCACCATCTCGCAGGTACAGAAGAGCGTCGATATGCTAGAACAGGCTCGTAGAACGAGTTTTCCTAGAAGGCTGTATGACGAATTTTATTATTTTACAAAAAAAAATCGTACAAGGTTCAACGCTTTTCTCACGTTTTTCTTATCCTCTGAACAAGGGTTCAGAGGCAGAAACATAGTTGTTTCTGTTTGTATTTGTTTTCCCTGTTAAGTTAAGAATTCCTCTTTTTAACCCCCGACAAAAAAAGAAGGGTGATATAACTTTGACGTGTGTATCTGTTTGTGGCATCGTAGCTCCTAAACCAGTGGACCGATTCCGATTCGGTTCTTTTGTTTAAAAGCTGACGTAATCGAGATGATTCTTAGCTTTATTTGATCAAAATTAGTCTAGCCATTTAAAAGTTATAAGCAGTAGAATTTCGGGGATGATACAACATTTTTCATTTTAGAGTGATTGTCATATTTCCATTGGAGTGTGAGTCTTCAAGAACTTTTAACAGTCTAAAACATCTCATCTGTGTCCTCGACTTAAGGGCTGTCGACGTCGATAATTTAGTTATCGACTAGAAGGGGATCGATTTGTATCGTTTAAGACGTGTCAGACGCCTTGTAGATGTCAGGTTAAGGCTTTTGTACAACGGACGTTGATTGTACTGCCATGTTTTTATGAAGGGGTATTAAGTAAACACTATTGTGGAGAGAAATAAATAAATCCCTTCTAATATTATAAATGCGAAAGTAACTATGTCTGTCTGTTACGCTTTCAGTATTTTTCGCGTAAAACCGTAACAGACAGACAGAGTTACTTTCCCATTTTAACATTAGTTGGGTTTAATAATAGATCTCAGCCTTGACCAAAACCTAGCGAAGATGCGGTCGAAGATGTACTAAGCTTACCCACAAGATGCCTATTCACTCGAACTTTAAAAAGATGGTCCACTGGTGTTTCAAATTAAGAAGTTTTAGATTTTTAAAAAATTATAAGGAAGATTTAGTAAACTCTTAGCAGTAAATCTAAGACCGGACAACATTTTATCATGTTCAGTCATCGGAGAAAAGGTTTGGAAACTTGCCAAGGTTCATAGAGAGCGTACAAAGTGATTAACATAATTCCTTGATTATCAGATGGCGGCTCTGTCTTCTTTTATACCAACAATTTACTAATTAATAATGTATTTAATGTATTTTATTGAAAATATCAATGTTTTCATGAATGGTCTCGTTTTATATTGGGTGTAAAGGACAGCAAAACTGAAACTATCGTTCTGAATGATTTTCCAATGGAATTTTTCTACGATTTTTTTTGATGATTTGTAATATGAAATCCATCCATATAATTATAAATGCGAAAGTAACTCTGTCTGTCTGTCCGTCTTTCACGCCTAAACTACTGAACCGATTTTGATGAAATTTGGAACAGAGATAGAACAGAGAGGACATAGACATAGGCTACATTTTATCCCACAGTTGGGCACGATATAACCAGTAGTCCACGCGGGCAGAGCCGCGGGCGGAAAGCTAGTTTTGCAATAAAAAACAATCACAACAGCGTAAAATACGAAAATCAGCAATGTACATCGCAATCTGACAGCAGCGCAGTGGCGCAGGGGGAATGCGCGCGGGGCGCGTTTTCGCGGTACATTGCGTAGTGCCAAAGTAGGTTAATAAGTAGGTACAAAGTAGGTAGGTATTTTTTTTAAATTATAAGATGGGTTAACTCTTGACCTCAATCTTGACCATAAAGATCAAAGATGTGGTCGACGATGCAGCGAGTTAACCCAGAAAATGCCTATAAATGCACTGGTACACTCACGCACCGACGGAACACAGCAGGTTGTTTGGCGTCGGACTTCGGTAGGAGGGTGGTCGCGAACGAGACGGCCCTTTGCAGAGCCACCACACCGCATGAGACCGTAGGGCGACACCTCAGATTCAGAAAAAAAAAGTCAATTAAAAACAAAGGTATTATAGACGTTCTTATGTAATAATTTAATTTAGTATTTGCATTTTATATAGCCAAATTACACTTAATTTCTCACAGAAAAATTGAACCATAATGGAACTTATTTAAAAAAAATTCAGAAGTACGAAAAACAATCTTGGTGCTTTATTCAGGCACTAGGCACTAAGAGGATTCCGTTCCGTGCAGTCTAGACTTAACACTTCAATAGTTGGTTATAATGAGAAGCTTCAACCGACTTTTTAATGAATCGTTTTTAACGAAAAACTAGTCGGTTTTCTTTGGCCATTGTACAATCTCTTTTGTTGGATCTCTTTGAGATTGGCATTGTCTTTTTTTTAATTAAGAAGTTTTTATTTTTCGAATTGCCTATCGAACAATGAACGCTTGTTTCGATGAAGTAATTTTATATTCAATCTTTTTGTTGTAGTGTTATTACGGTAAATTATGAAACAAAATTAAGATGAACCCTTACTTCATACCCACAATTGCGGTTAGCCAACCCATTTTCTCGGATTCGGTTTTAATTTCAATAAAAAACGCCATCTTTACACAAAATGACCGCCACCTGTCGCCTTTAAATTAAATACAGCATTACAATGAAGACTTCTTTCTTTTTTTGAAATTCGAATAAAATTATTTTATTATTAATTCCACTTTTTATCAGTTCAGAAATTCAAACTTTGAATCCAATCATTGAATTTTAAAATCACTAGACGTCTCTTTTGTTCTGATAACATTGCCACAAGTAAAAAAAACTAAAAGAAATGACACTGATACTACGTTCTATCTTTGAACGACTAAAATGACGCATCTCTGGCCGTTTGCTCCGTAGAGTTTTGTTGATATGGGTTTTTTTTTATTGCCTGCAGGCACAGGAAGCGTATTCGGCCGAAGTGTTTACAAGCCCTGCTTGTTTGGGTTCGGTCTTTGACTGCGTTTTTCGAATGCATAGCGTTTTGGCGCGAACTCTCGAGGATGTCGTTTTTTTTCGTTCTCTCTAAGTGCTACACAAATAATGTTGAGTGTTTTTCGTCTTTTAACGTGGTTTGTTTAATTTTATGCTGTTTATCAGGGTAAATTTAATTTTTTTGTGCAAAACGTAAGATGTAAATTAAACCCCTATTTCTATCTTTAACACGTCAATAACCGTATTTTTGACCCCCGACAAAAAAAGAGAGGTGTTATAAGTTGACGTGTGTATCGGTGTGTCTGTGGCATCGTAGCTTCTATACGAATGGACCGATTTCGATACGGTTTTTGGTTGGAAAGCTGACGTAATCGAGATGTTTCTTATGCTATATTTGATCAAAATCGGTTTATCTGTTTAAGAATTATAATTATAAGCGAATAATGAATGTCGGGTGATATTTTTTTTTAATTTTAGAGCTATCCTTTAATAAACTTATTTAATTGTAGCCAATTCTGCTTTTTGACAGTTTTGCAGTCTCTAAAAGGAAATGTCACCGCTTGCATGACAAAGAGATTATGTCAAAACTTTGAAAGCGCAACAAAAACTAAGTCCCCAGTGAACCGACTCGACGTTACTTGGACAAAAAATACAATGCTTTTTAGGGTTTCGCGGGCGTTTGGGATTTTATTTTGCATAAAAGGTACCTACAGGTATACTACGCGGGGCCATCTCAGATAGAATGATTTTTATAACTTGTCCATTAAGTTTTGTCTCACTATGCAAATAAATTATGCAATGAACTATTATTCACTTTTAAGACCATTAAGCTTAAAGTGCATTGTTACTTCAATAAGAAATGAAATATTTTAGTTTATTTTTCAAATAAAACGTAAGAATTTTTTTTGGTTGATTTATTTAATATTAATGACGTCGGTAAGACACTATCAAACCGCACAGGGTCTGAATCTGCAGTATTTTTTTTAAACATGGTTACTAACCAATATTTATTTTGTTTACTCCTGAACTACGGTGATTTATCAATTTAAAACCTGCAGAACAGAACCGCCGCTACACACCCAGGCTTACTCGTCGCTATTCGTTTTTTCACATAGTTATAGCAAGAAATCGTGAGGTTGGTTTAGTTCGCGCTAATCGATGTTTTTCTTTGTCACGAAATAATGGTTTCTAATACGACCTTGTGGCAGAGAAATCGAGAAAAGTATTTAAAAGAAATGTGCCCTTTTTAAGATTATTAAATAAATATCTTTATCATCTTAAGAGGAGAATAGGTACTTGTGACTAATATAAGTACACCTATGATCATTGCAAATTAATCGTTCTCAATGAAAAATATAACCCTAAAAATCTTCATTTTTTTTCAAGAATTTGTCTGTAATTATTACATGAATTTGAATTCCAAAGAATTTTCTTTATTGTTGTCCCAGGTTTGAGTTAATTATGTAGTTTCGGATTTTTTGTGTGAAAAACTTCAGTTTAGTACTTGGCTGGGCCTTAAATACTAAAGCAGATTATTTTCCCTTTGAAGTTTAAGCGTCGTTTTATTGGCCCAATCTATTTAAATTCTCAATTGAAAGTGTTCCATTTACGATTTCACTGCCGATTTTTTTTCGTATTTGACATAAATTATATTTTGATTTCTGTTTATTAAATATAGATTGAAAAGTAAATTGTTTTGATTAAATAAAATGTAATTTAAATGTAAGTAAATGAATTACTAACTGGCTTTACCTTTAGAAATTAGGTAAAAGGTCCTCTTATCCTAATTTTTTTGCGGTTTCTTCTTTTTAAATTGGGTACGGGTTCACTCTTCACTACAAGATATTTATCAAGCTGACCCAGAGGATGCCTACTATTCACACGAACTTAAAAAATATTTTGCTTATATGAGCCCGGAAATACAGACTCAGGCAGATAATTTCCTTAGCGATGCGCTATATGAAAGACTAGCATTCAGCTCGGGACTTCTTTACCGTGGGAATTCGGGAAAATTATGTAGCCTATGTCCATCGGGGATAATGGTGAAAGAATTTTTCAAATCGGTCCAGTAATTTCGAAGCCTTATTCAATGCAAACAAACAAACAATCAAATCTTTCCTCTTTATAATATGTATAGATTAAGAGAAGCACTCAATATGGATTTGAGAAATCTCTACAAGGGTGGTACCCCGCGGTGCATCTGGACGTCCGGTAGAAGAAAAGAGAAGGCGGTATGAGCTCGTGCTGCTCATGAGCACACTCCTAGAAGTAAATCTTGGACTATCGACCAAACAATCTAATAACCTTGCATAATATTTAATAAAACAAAAAAAAAACGAAACACAACACGCTAATACTACGACAGGTATAATCTACGCCGCCATCTTGCATCTTGCTCTAGCCTGTCCCAAATCAAACCAAATACCACTGGAATAACGGAAATAATGTTAGTCACGTTTTTATCTCATTAATGGTTGGGCTATTTATCTCTAGATGTCGTCTGTGCGGCCACCATTAATACATGTCAAAACGGACTCTTCTGTCGTCGAGGGAAGCGTTTCCATTGTTTCTTTTCTATGTGTAATTACGAATTCCTTTAAGAAAATATAAACAAGTTTGAAGTGTAACCTAAAAATAATGTAAAACAATAAAAACCTTATTTATTTTAACACTATACCGTTGTCGTAGAAAAATAAAAGTAGTATGCTTTAGTGTTCAATCACATTATCTAATTTTTTATTATCATTTCATTTTTGTTCTGTGAAGCTTGACTTATCTTCACGGGCTTGATGTCAATAGTATTATAAGTAAGTAGTAGAAAAGCAGAAATATAGTATGGAAAATCGAATTGATTTTTTTCTTGACTTATCTTCACGGGCTTGATGTCAATAGTATTATAAGTAAGTAGTAGAAAAGCAGAAATATAGTATGGAAAATCGAATTGATTTTTTTCTATATCTAGACAAAACAAAAACTATGTATTATTTTGGGACAACTTGATTTTGTGGTCATTAATCAATTAGTTATTAAGGCTCGTGCCCCTTGGCGTCGAGATGTATGGACTGATGACGACAACAATGACGACTTATTTAATACTTATTAACTTACCAATGAAAAGAAATGTACGGGTTGCACTCCGGGAGTGCCGGCAGAAGTGAAAACTTGAATAATATTACTTCCTTGTGGTCTAAGAAGTTTTCACTTCACCCTCCGTCTTACGAATTTTCGACCCTGACGCGAGTTTAACTTTTTTACCCATCCAAAAAGTGCACAACGCCGCTAAAGAAGTTTTCACTTCAAAAATACATAATAGTTTAAAATACATAAAAAGTTTTGTTCTGTTAAAGTTTTGGAAAAAAAATCGTATCTTAAGAACCAATGGGCACATTCGACGCCAGATCTCTTGGGAGTTTTGTATTACGTTTTGTCCACCAACGTTTCGATTTCGAACCACTGGGCTTTGTCTTTTTGTTTAAGGGTTGCTGTTTGCTATTGTGTGGATTATAAGGGTTTTATGTTTTATTGCTTTTCAATTGTTTTTGTTGCTAGGGTCTGTCTTGGAATTCTTTTGAATATAGTTGTTAGATCTTTTCTTTACTGAATGAAATGAAAAAGAGTTACTTAGGTAGTCGAACAGTTCAATGAATAGAAGTCTTGTACAGTCAAGAGCAGCTCACGCTTTGCATTACCAGTTTAAGCTGAGCTCTGATTTGTACTGCGCGCCATACAATGCAGGGCCGGTCCAAAGTGTAAAGCTTGACGTGCTCTTGAGTGTACAGTCATATAATTGTTCATGAATAAATGTATCTTTTAACTTAGTAACATAAAACATTATATAAAAAGTTAGATGCCATTGTCCGGTTTCAAAACTCTGACACCAGGGTTAGGCAAGTTTGCCACATACTTGACTATACCTACACGATAAGAAGAAGAAGATGGCATCACTTTAAAATAGTTAGCGAAGCTTTAGGGGGTGATCCTCCCTGTGAAACTAAACAACTTTCCCTAAGGAACCTATATAAAATTCTCTAAAAAAATGTCGTCTTCTCGTTCTAAGGCAAATCATCTGAAAGAAGTGATTTAAAAAAAAATTCGAGCTGTGTTCCTTTAGGAAAGATTTCAGTTTCTTGGGCTTATTCACATCCTTAATTTTTGCAGAAATGATTTTTTTTGGGGCATACTGTAGGAGCCTAGGAATTGTTATAGGTCCACCAACCCGCACTGGGCTAGCGTGGTGGACTATGGCCTAAATCTCCTCCCTATTTCCAAGAAAGGCCCATGACACTCAGTAGGGACGTATTTTAGGCTGATCTACTACACTAATATTATAAAGAGGAAAAATTTGTGTTTATATATTTTTGTATGTAACGAATAGACTTAAAAACTACTGAATCGATTTCAAAAATTCTTTCACCACTAGAATGATACATTATTCCTGAGTAACACAGGCTACATAATTTTCCCGGATTCCCACGGGAATGAAGTCCCGAGTGGAATGCTAGTAAAAAATATTTCATCATCGCATATGCACCGCTTTCGCCGATTTTCCGTTTTTACACCCCGCCAACCATTCGCCGATAGCACCGTGACATTATTCAAACTACGTGGCATTTACATAGATTCCTGAAAAACTGTCCGTCTGTAACAAACGACAGCGTCCCCTGCAGAAATGGCGGGCCATGCAAGTTGCTATCTAGTCAAGAGCACCTTTTGCAAATCTGTCACTGTTTCTTATAGGGATGGCTGCCAGGTTTAATAAAAGAGTGATGTTATATCTCTCTTTTGGTCGGTGTTTGAAGTTCGTATATTTCACTTGACACTGATATTTGTATAATATTATCGACATAGTATTTGATATTAAAGCTAACTAATCTGATAGTAAGTTTTATTTGATGATATTAATTGGCATGACCTGCCTCACTCCCTAATAATGATCATCTTAAGAATAGAAACTGTCGATCCGAAACCGGCTTTAAGAAACTGTTTAAAATTGTGGAATTGGGTCATATTCTGAGTTTCGTTTCTGAAAACGGAAAACTTCACTTACTTGATACAGGGACGATACAATATCCGTGATGATTTATTCTGCGTTACCTACATCGAACAATTTCCAGTGATCTAATAGGTGTATGTTTCTTTATGTATTTCTTCAAATTAAAATATGAATAGTTTACACCATTACGATTCTACAAAATATTTTGAATTGACTAAAGTTAGCAAAACAAACGAAGCGAGCTGATATAGTGATATGAGATATTAATTTGCATATCTCTTCCAGTTTATATCTCTCCATCACTCTCCAACTTGAGCCACCACCTGGATAAAAAAGCTACCCTCCTGTACTTCGGGAGATAAGATGTAAATTACTGGGGGGTGCCGAAAAGAATTTACTCAAGCGCTGCTGCTGAAGCGAATTAATGTTTCGACAGTAACCGTTAGCTCTAATGTTCGATCATGGATGAAAACTTGAAATATGGAATTATTTTTATACTAATTTATTGTTACCAACAACTTGCTAGTACCTTAGACTGGGTTTTTGCTGCCGTGTGTTGGTACATACAGGTGTGAACGTGAAAAATAAGGAAAGAACTTAAAATTAATTGTTAAGTCAATTTTTCCAGTTTTAAATAGCTTAATTTAAAGAGCTTAAGCTGAAAGTCGAAGGTGTTCTCAACCCGACATTTTGTAAATAAAATGATGAAACAGAAAAAAAATTACAGAACAAGGATGGAACTTTTTTTTAGAACACATCGCTGGATCTCATATTATGGGCTGCATTGACTTTACCTATTTTATTATAAACTTGACATTAGTAGCTATATTATGTAAAAAAATAATTTATTCTAATCTTTCAAAGCCGTTATTTAAAAAATAAACAACGGAACAAAGTTTGAGTTTCATCTATTATGAAGAGATCTATTTCGGGAGAACAAATATAGAACTAGTTATTCAAGATTCAAGACATTTATTTGACACAAAACGTAGTGTTATACAAAGAAAATAAAATAATATAAAATATAAAACACGGGATAAGTACACATACAGAAGACGACAAAACAATCCTTACTAATATTATAAATGCGAAAGTAACTGTCTGTCTGTCTGTTCGACAATTTATTTAATGTACCTATCAATTTGGTCACTTACTGGGGGAAGATGTCAAAATTGTGTTAGATCTGCACAAAATGCACACTAAGATTTACGTTTACTATAGCTGATGATATTAGCTCTTAAAGATATCACCTCCTTCGTAGTTGACGAGAGACGAGGCGGCTAGCGGCTGATGTTCTCAATAATTCATCCCACTCTTTGTTTAGGACGCATAATCAGCTCGGAGAGTTGCTTCATTTCCCCACTGAGAGGTGGGGTATCTGTAATGTTCAGTAACGCTACTACAATATTGTCTATCTACAGGGTAACTTTAAATTAGAGTAACTTTAGAAACATAAAAAAACAAGTCTTGTATTTAGCTTAATTCTGCCCTTCATAAGCTAGAATGTTGTTATTGCTTAGAGTATCGCAAAAGAGGCAGACATACAAAAAAAATTAAACAAAATTCTAAGTGTCCTAGATTTTTTTTACCTTTTTTATTGGCAGCCCCTTTTGCGACACACTAACCGAAAAACGGGTAAAATGGTACGAAAGAGTATTTTTTTTCTTATTCGGATAACATCAAAAAGTGAAAATTGACCTCGAGTCAGTTAACGGCATTCTAGCTTATGGACGGCAGAATTATGAGGGCCAGCTTGTTGGTATACTATGGCCTAAAACCCCTTTCACTCAAAGTCAAAATACCTTTATTTCATAGAACATTACGGTCCGTATTACAACGCGACTCAGAAGCAACAGTCGTCTTTGTCATTTTGATAGTGAGAGAAAGTGACAATCAATAGTAAAGTATTAAAAAAAACCCACACACTCAAAGGCCCACACTAAGGTTTTCCCTTGTGTCGTGGGTCCCTCGGAACATACATAAAGAAAAGACACAAACACCCATGACCCGAGAACAAACATCTGCCATTTTACACAAACTTTTGCCCCGACTTGGAATCGAACCCAGGACCCCTCGATAAAGAGGAGCGCCACTACCACTCGACCGAATTCGGGCCTTAGGACGTTAATTAAAATAAGTCTAAATAGTGAAGTACATTAAAAGATTTAAATACATACATACATAATCGTTCTTTTGACTCTACCGACTCTACGCTTATTCGCAAAGTTGCACTGTTTCATATAGCGGCTCTTACACCTAAAGGGTGACAAATATAGGCTGATGATAAATTACCTAATGTACTGTAACATCTGTGTTTATATATAGCCGTCGAGATTAGTAGAATGTATAATGAATTGTGGACGGGTTCCTTTAAATTGTGGTTTTGTGGATATTGATTACCTACTTTCTGCGGGCGCAAATAATTTTTATGGTTGTCTTAATTAATGTTCATCTTTATTTAAAAAGAGTAAATTATTTTTAGTATTGCATTTCATAACTTATTGGCCACAAATCGATAAAGACGTAGCTTAGTGACCATAAAAGTTTTTTTTATGTTTTTTTGTTATGGGATGGATGGATCAGATGAGGATGACGATAGAGCGAGTAAACCCAAAAATGCCATTAAGGCACTAGTACTCCCATGCACAGATGGAACAAAAGCTATTTGGCGTCGGACTTGGATAGGAGGGGGGTCGCGAACCAAACGGCCTTTTACAGAGCCTACAACACCGCAAGTGGTGATGTAATTAGATGTCAATGCCAAATAGCTGAGTTTAAGGCTGCTTTTTTTAGAAATGAAAGCACAGAAGGCACTCATCCGTAGAAAATAAATTTAAACCACGAGTTGTCTCAAGCTGATTTTAACTTAATCTCAAACATACTTACAAACTTACAAAAAAATTTTTTTTTTTATAACGTCTCAATAGCTTTATACCAGGGGTGGCCAACTTTGTTATACCCAAGATCCCCTGTTTACTAACGAAACCCTGTGCGATCTACCAATTACATACTTCTTGAAATCTTAAATGAAACAGCGTAGTGCAGTACACAATCATGTAGTATTTCTTTATTATATTAAGAGAAAAAACATAAATCTGAAATGTTTTTTATTTTTTTGCCTTGCCACGATCGACTGGACTAACAGTCGCGATCGACCGGTCGATCGCGATCGACCGGTTGGCCACCCCTGCTTTATACAGTTAGAAGCACAGCAACGTTTTGGTTAAATAAAATAAACCAATACTATTAATTTATTGGAAAACAGACAGACATGATAATTGCATAGAGTGATGTGAAGACCCACAACCTATACAAATACATACCCATACCTAACCTATGCCGGCTATCAACATATCAAACTCATACATACATACAAACATACATGCAATCGTGTCACAGTCAATCTGCTGACTAAATAGTTGTATTGCCTAGGAATTATAACGTAAATACTACTAGAATAGACAAGTCAAAATTAAGTGTAAAATTTTTAGCTGATAAGATAAGATAAGATGACTTTATTTGCTTAAAACATGGTATAACAGGTGTTACAATAAGGTACAGAACTCATGTTTTGCCGTATATGAACAGCATGCAAAATGTTGAATTAAATTAATATTTTTGAATTAGTCAACAGTAGGCAAGTCAGAATTATATTAGTAACTAATTATTATTTAACAATTCTGTAATGAATGAATGAATGAATGAACTTTATTGCAGTAAATGTGCTTTTACAGATGTTTCATGTAGAAAAAAAAAATGTACAGACTTATCTTTTTTAAAATAGTTTATAAAATGTCGCTTATCCTTATCTTTACTACTTAGTATTATAAACGCAAAAGTGTGTATGTATGGATGTTATTCTCATTAACTCTCAAACGGCTTTGATAAAATTTATTACGGAAGTAGCTGAAACACTGGATTAACACATAGGCTACATAATTTTCACAAATTCCCACGGGAACGAAGTCCCGGGCGAAAAGTTACGAGTAGTTAATAATTACAGCCAAGTCCTAGGATTCCATTTTCTACTCCCAACAATATGCTTGGAAAGAGCTACCAGCCGGAGTATTTTGTCTTTTCTTTTAGACGGAGATCCCAGAGCCGCCAGACCTTACTTATTTTCTCATTAACCAAATGTGTGGAAAATAGTAGTGCTAGTACGTACTAGTAACGTATGAATACCAGCTAACCTGGGCCGACGGGGCCAATTTTCAGCTACTAGGTTCTGAAGGTACTTCCGCAAATTGCTCACTTGTCTTAAAGTCTGGGTGCTATAAAAAGTATTGTTATAGTTCCCTGAACATCATATAATATAAATTAATAAATAAAATAAATAAAAAGCACGGCTCAGATTGTAGGTACAATCGTATAATTAACTTCCGAACTGTAAAGCGTCCGGCAGAAATTACAGCTGACGGAAAGTGTCTGGCGGTGTTGATCATTAATTTTTATATTCAAATAATTATATTCTATTAGCAGCCTGGCCCCGCGTTGCCGTGGCGCCATCTGTTAGAGATTTACGATTAATGACAACGATCAACATTGATAATCAGTTTATTGTTAATTATAAATTATTAAGGCCATGAATCGAAATAAAAACTATCCTATCTCTCAAGTTGGATCAAACTGCACACGGTGTACAAATTTGATTAAAATCAGTTAAGTAGTTTAGGAGTCCATCGCGGACAAACATCGTGACAGGAGATTTATATATATTAAGATAAGATATCAGCAGCCAGACTTCAAGACAAGTGAGTAATTTTTGGAAGTACCTTCAGAACCTGGTAGCTGAAAATTGGCCGTCGGCCCAGGCTAGCACGTATTCATATGTTAATAGTACACATTAGCACTACTCTTTCCCACACTTTTGGTTAATGAGAAAATAAGTAAGGTCTGGCGGCCCTGGGATCTTGGTCTATTCCACTCTTAGTCTAGTAGTGCGACTTTAAGCATGCTAAAATTATTAACTGAATGTGTGTCTGTTGTTTGTCTTTCCTTCATGTCGTAAAGGAGCGACGTGATTTTATGCGCAGCGACAGTTAAAGGGTTGAAATTGACATATGCTATTGCCACATGAACAAAGTCGCGGAGACAAAGCTAATGATTTTACGATTTCATTTCCAGTGATTTTAAATCTGTGGTTCAGGTAGTGCTGTCATCGCCACACATGTTAGCGACTCAGCACCCACAGACGCAGATAATGAAGCCATCTAATCGAATTGTAGTTAATCTTGTGCTAAATTGCAAGCGACAGAGCTCTGTGAGGTTAAGTGTAGCGGAAAGGACAGATGGGTGACCGCAGCGCCGGACACCAAAATGGGTGGCCGCAAATCATTTTTTTTTTAAATGACTACACTGTTGGCCACTGATGGCCTTGACAGCTTCACCGAGCAAGTGGCGAGCGCAGATGGCTCTCAGGCCAAAAAAAATTAAGTAACAGGCCTAAGGGCGTCCCCTGTGGGGTTCGAACCTCGGCTTAGGGCGTTACTGGGAGAGAGTTTCCGGAAAAGTTATATGTCCTATGTCATTTTATGTTATTCCCACGCACTTCCTTAGTCGCCTCTTACGACACCCACGGACAGAGATGGGGTGGTGTTATTCTCAACCGACAACCGATCACCGTCACGGCGGAGAAATAAAGAACGTTCTAAGAAATAAAGTTATTTTTGACTTTGTCACTCAATGTAATATGGACGAAGTCACGGGCGAATAGACACATTCAGGTAGACTAAATACATTACCAGAATGACCGGGAAAACCCTTTAGAATTAGTTAATGTATTAATTCAACTAATTTCCATGTTTATTGGTCACTTTTATGGGCATTTAGAGTTATTAGTTTGTCCAGAGGAAGCATAATTAATCGGGGCAAAATTTATATGGGAGACTTTTCTATCTTGTACAGAGGCCAGCGTATCAGGTTAACACACACGTGCATTCTGTTCTATTACGATAAGAACCATTTAGCAATGAAAACGGGGTAACTTGATGCGCTGGCCTCGTAGTATCATCCCGCGTTTCTGTTTGAGATTTTATATATATTTGTCATGTGTGCAAAGAACTGTAAATAAAATAAAATATAAATAAAATAATAATAATTTCATTCATAATTTCTCTGTCAAAAAAGGTAGAGACACTAGTCGGATTTATTTATGCGAGTACTTTAAAAGCAGTGATAGCCCAGTTGGTAATGAGCCAGACTTGTAATCCGAAGGTCGCGGGTTTAAATCCTGGTGCGGGCCTGTACCACTAAATTCGTCTTTTCGGATTTATGTACGGATTTCTAATTATCACTTGCTCAACGGTGAAGGAAAACATTGTGATGAAACCGGCCCGTCCAAGAAAATTCATTTTCAAAAGACGAGCGGTCCACCAATCCGCATTGGGCCAGCGTGGTGGACTATGGCCTAAATCCCCTTCGTGTTCCGAAGGGAGGCCCCTGCCCCTCGGTGGGGACGTATATGGGCTGATCAGAAACTTTAAATTACTAAACTCATCAAAACTTTAAGCGATTTTACACAAGAAACTGAAAAACTTTCCCAAAGGAACCTTGTGATATTCTCAAAACAATTTATTTTTTTATTTCCAAACACAAGCAAATCAGTTGATCACTTAAGTTAAGAGGAGATTTTTTTAACATTTCGGCCTATGTTCTTTGGGGAGAGTTGTTCAGTTTCGTAGGCTGATTTACAACCTCAATTTTATCTAAAAATATCTCTTAAGCCTGTGAAATATTGAGGTAATAATAAATAGGACAAAAAACATATTTTAATAAGAACTTAGTAAATAATAAATACCTAAAGATATCTAGTAAGTATCTTTAAGAACTAGTATATAGTAAGAACAATAACGTGTTATCAATTCATTATAACACACACTGTTAACTACATTAATCGATGAACTAAGAAGCTCAAAACGGACCACTTATGTCGCATAAAATTACGCCATTGTCCACTGTGTGGCTATTTGGCCGAGTGCATTGTGACTTGCGACCCTCTGTGCATAATTGATAAAGTACAAAGACGGCTTTGTTTGCGCTATCGGCCCACTGTGCAGGACTTTAGGTGTCGGGGACTGATAATGGTCTCATTCATGGTTAGATATGTGTGTGAAATTGTGCAATATGGCGATACAGGATAGGATGCATTTATTCAAAATTCTCTTGATGAGAGCTATTAATGTAAATATACCTATTTACCATCAATTAATCTGTCACTAATATTATAAAGAGGAAAGATTGGTATTTTTGTATGTATGTATGTTTGAAACGAATAAACTCAAAAACCACGGGACCGATTTCAAAAATTCTTTTACCATTAGAATGCTACATTATCCCTGAGTAACATAGCTACATAATTTTCCCTAATTCCCCGGCGGAAAGCTAGTGTCGTAATAAAAATACTAATGTTCAGCTTAACAAGAAAGGTAAAAAGTTAAAAAAAAGTTAAAAAGTTATCTTAGATCTGAAAATAACCCGTCTGCTTTAACATTCTCTCCAGCCGGGGATCGAACGCGAAATTGTCGGATAAATATTTTCGCTTTACTAATCCGCTCAAGGATGCATACTTTTTTCAACGCAGTGTAACCTTAACTTAAGAAAAAAATTCAGTTATAATGAAAGTCCACAATAGAAAAAATTCGAATCCCTTTCTGGCCGCTCGCAAACTGTATCATAGCCTCCGACAAAGCCCAAAAACTTTTCTACAGACTTTAGGGATTGCCCTCAACGCAACCTAAACCAATTTAGGTAATTTACTTCGGCACTAGAAGCATCTAACACACTAGAAGTTACTTGGCAGATGAAGAGAGAAACTTGGAAAACTGCTGGCTAGATTATTTCATCGCCTCCATTAAGTTTATTGCTCTTGTAAGCGATTTTCTCTTATACCTACCAAGGGAGGATAGAAAAAAAGGAGTACATTTTTTTAGAAACATTTAGGACCTGACTTTGTCAACTACACGGCTGTAATTTAAGCTTTGAGTATGTAGTATTTGTAATTTAAGATACTATTGAAAGAAATGAGATCCAGCACTCCTTTTAACTCACTTATCTCTTTAGCACTAACGCAAGAAATGAAAAATTCTTAAAGTATGAACCTCTTTTATTATAGAAAAATGTAGAATACTAGGTTAGACTGATAATACCAACAAAGGCTTTGAATCCAGTGCATTTTTCTTCTATAGAACTTAATTTAACTTTGTTGAATGGTCCGGAAATCTTAGATAGTTGAGAAGTTTCTAAATCGGAAACCTTCTTACTTTTATAGGTAGTTTACACGTTTTAGTTTATAAGGAAACTGACATTGTAGGCAGAGCATCCGTTGGTCACAGAGCAGTTATTAATTCTAGAGGTATAAAATGATCTAATAGATCTGTAAATGAAACATTGATGGGTATGGTTGCTATAGGTTGTTATGTCAGCTTTTCGCATAAAATATTACAAAAAGAGACGTTTTTACTCACTTTTACTCTACGTCCAGTACAGACCCACAAATTTTATTCATTTAAAAAAAATATATATAAAAATGACTGTTTCTAATTAAATTATATTGATGTGGTGTCTGTAGCCAAGATTAGGTGACACCATTTTTGAATTTCAAAGCCAGTCGTACTTTCAAAGCATTCTTAAATCCCAGATATTGTAAAACGCGCTAAAATGCCTTCTATTCACCCCCTTCAAGCATCAAACAGTACATTCAAAACGGGCCCGATATGAAAGTTTTACAAAGCCTAAAGTTCTCTCACGTATATTCCATTTTTCTGAAAAATACACTGCCTGAAAAGGCCGTAGGAAAATAGTAATTACAAGTTCTCCGTTCGCGCCGTGTGCTATTGTGAGGAGTACAATAGTACTATTGCGGAGGAATCTTTTTGTCCGTACTATCGGGAGTTTGCACCCACTGTGCACTACGGAAACATATCTCTGTACTTTATAGGCAGTGAGGTAAGTCAAAACTTGGTTTTTGAATGCTGCAGGATTTTGTCAGAATCTTTTGAGGACAAGAACAACTTGTTTTATTTTATTTTACATGGCTTCCGTTTGCTTTCTACGCGCGTCTCGCTGCTGAGCGGTGTTAGACCACTGTTTATTAATCTCTGAAAGATGTGCCAAATTTGAGAAGCAAAATGAACAAGATCTATAAATTTAAAACACGTGTGCTACTGATAAAATCTATTGTTATGAACTTACTTTCTACATTTTAATATTTTTTAAACGCTTCCCGCGTAAAGGGATATAAAATCTATGCAGTAATGATTTGTTGCCAGAAGTAATATCTTTTTAAGGAAAAAATATTGACAACTACCAAACAAGGAACCATTACAATTACAAAAAGGTGGCAGCACATGAAGTCTACATGATCTTAACAGGACCAATTTTCAACCACAACTTAAAAATTCTGAATTTTTATTTTTTCCAAGTTATATCCTTTTTATCAACATCTCTATGTATTAAGGGAGTCGTTTATTGACAAGTTTCGCGAAATTTTCGTTTGGCCTTCGCCTACGTCTGCCCCTAGTGCGATAGCCAGATTGAATAGGTTTCGAATTTTTGCGGATTCCTCTCAATTTAAGTTCTACAAAGATATGAAAGAACTTCAATATTGAGTGCAATGAACTTTGGAAATGTCGTAAGTTACTGCTAGGGACTTTTAACTTGAATTTACACACAATACGGTGTTTAAGGTGAGTAGACGGAAAATAAACAGTTATAGTACTTACTGGCTTTATGAAAATTTATTTTCGAAAAAATATTCTCGAAAAAATTTAAAAAGAAATTAACGTTATATCTGAAACGATCTTTTTGTTTTTTGAGCAAACAAATGTTATTAGACTTACTTTATTTTAATAATGTTGCTTCTTAGACAAACGCTCGAGGCTTTTACCTTAGTGCAAACTTTTAAGATTCCTAATATAAGTAATAGTTTTTTTTCCACATCTGTTTGGTGGTGCATTTATTTTTTAACGCAGAGTTAAAAAAACTCTATAAAACGAACAAATTGTTTTTAAACATTTTTACTAGCTTTCCGCCCGCGGCTCCTGGTTATATCGTGCCCAGTTGTGGAATAAAATGTAGCCTATGTCCTTTCCCAAGGTCTAATCTATCTCTGTGCCAAATTTCATCAAAATCGGTTTAGTAGTTTAGGCGTGAAAGACGGACAGACAGACCGATAGACAGAGTTACTTTCGCATATATAATATTAATAAGGAAAAATTAATAAGGATTATATGATGGGTTAACTCTTAACCTTAATCTTGACCAAGGTCATAGATGAGGTCGACTATGGAGCGAGTTAACCCAGAACATGCTTATTAAGGCACTGGTACTCATACGTACCGACGGAACACAGTAAGCTGTTTGGCGTCGTATTTCGGTAGGAGGGTGGTCGCGAACCAGACGGCCCTTTACAATGCCTACCACACCGCATGAGACCATAGGACGACACCTCAGATTCAGAACAAATTGAGGTGTCGTTGCCTGGGGTGAATTAATAGGACGCAGGTCTCATTTGAGTTTCCTTAGTCGCCTCTTACGACACCCACGGAACGAGATGGGGTGGTGTAATTCTCAACCGATCACACGGCATAAAATGTCCATGATAAACATTTGAAATTCCTGTTTCTGCATTTACAAACTGACAAACAAGCTGGAATGCATTTCACGTGGCTTTACGATATCATTCACGTCATCACCCAACAGTTAACGGGTTAAACCGTGAACAAACGATCTAATTATAAACCAATGCGATGAGACAGCTACCAAAACCAAACTAGAGCTTAAATTATGACTTTTGTTGAATTTATGAAGACAACTCTATTAATAGTTTTTATTGCATTTTTAACGACTTTTTTTATTTATTTCAGGTACTTTTTTGCTGATTCCTGTTCAAGATGTAATCGCTTATTAAGAAGCTATTAAATAGAGGTAAAATTTAATCATTTATTTTTATTGCCTTGTCTAGACATACAAGAGCACGAGCACACTGTGCAGTTAAAAGAAAATTAAGTATAGTTTATTTTAAACGCACTATGAAGTAAAATCTAGCTTTAACTGTTCAGTTTTGTACATTAAAGTGACCTTTGAAAAGCGACTGTTCTCGGCATAGCTAACATGGATATGTGATTTATTTATTTTTAGTACGTATCTCGTTCCGCCGTCACGTTCTATCGTATAAAGGCAGTATAAAATCGGCACGAAATCGACCTAACGAAATTATGTCACGCGTCTATGTTAGATCGGCCATATGTGCTGTTGTCTGCACATTAGTTGTTTGTTTTTGTTATCTAAGAATAGATTCAATTTTTATTTGTGACTAGCATTTGGACTTCGTTCCCGGGGGAATTCGGGAAAATTATGTTCCTGTGTTACTCAAGGATAATGTAGCATTCTAATGGTGAAAGAATTTTTCAAATCGGTCTAGTAGTTTCGGAGCCTATTCAATGCAAACAAACAAAGAATCAATCAAATCTTTTCACTTTATAATATTAGATTCATAGTAATTCTAGAACACAATCAGCTTTTTGTTTTCTTGAGATGTTAACTAATCCTAGTTATAAAAATTACATTCGGAAAATTGCAAGACAAACAAAACTATAGACAACCGACAATAAAGTCGATACTCGGTCACCGCACAGTGGGCAGTTACCGCAAAATTCTCAGACAAATCCGCAGTAAAATTCTCAGGAAAACCGTATCTGTTTTTAACTTGCAGGCGGCAATAATTACAGATATGTGCGTTAGAGTTCGCTTACATCTACTTACTGCTGTCATTTGGCAGCAGAAACTGTCCATTACCGTTTATTATTGAGAATCCTTTACGAGAATATGAGGTTAGTAACCATGCAGTTTAATTGGCTAGAGTATTTCATTCGATTTCATTTTTTACTGTGTTTTGAAAATTATTACGATTTTTTGGTGTATCGGTAATGTTTTTGCTTTCAAAGAGTTAAGTATCGACCTCAACTCTCACTAGAAGGTATATTTGACTAGGTATATCCAGAAAATACACCAGTAAATGTAGTTTAGGATACACGATCATTTTTAACTGTTTTATAAAATACATTTTTGAATAGAAAATTGCGGCCTTTGTCAAAGTTATAGTTTTAATAAATATACTTTAAGCGTATGCTTTTTTTTTCGCAATCTTTACATTTTATCTTTATCTTTATAGAGTTTTTTCAGAGATTCAAACTTTATAAGTTTGGCGAGTGTATCTTTGTGTCTATTTTAGTGCAGTTTTCTTTGTTTGAAATCTGACGTAATCAAAATAGTTCTTAGCTGTATTTAATCAAAATTGGTTAAGCTAGTCATCTAAATGTTATAACCGATTAATGTCGGGGTGACATATCATTTTTGATTTTAAAGTTATGATGTCTTAATTAGTAAGTCGTTTTGATTTTTAATAAGATAATTTTAACAGCTTTAAGTCATGTAAATCAACGGTTTACTGAATAAAACATTAACCTAAAGCCCCAATCATTATAACAAATGACTTAATTTATGACAACTTGAAAACAAACTTAGTTTTAACAAACCGCCGAGACCTAAAGGTCGAAAGAAGTAACGAACAACAAAAAACATCAACACGCTACTTAATACTAATAAAATTTTGAGAGAACAACACCTAAGTGGCATTTAAGTGTCAGTCAACTGGTTCTTGAGACGTTTTGGATCTAAGTGGTTCGAGCATGGAGGTAGACCTGTTTGCTTCGTGGCCGGTTATGCGGGTTGCCATGGCAACTCTACCTTTTTTTAAACGGGACGATGCGTTGCATTAGTGCATTTTTAGACTGTACTTAGTCGGTCCATAAGTACTGTCACAAGCTTTAAATTTCAAATTTAGAACGGGTAAAAAAAAACTGAAACACATATTCGAAATTTGAATATTTGACGATATTAAAAGCACTGAATTTCTGGAATTTTCTTTATTTTCCAACATGGAGTGGACGCGAAAAGACGATAAAGTCGCAGTAATCGCGTTGCACCGCTGCAGTTACGCGCCAAAGGTGATTTTCAAACTGCTTCAAAATTTGAGGTTCGTTTATCATACCATAAAACAATTCAGTGAGGATTGCAGTATAGATGATAGAAAGAAAAGCGGTCGTCCTCGTACAGTTCGGACCCTAGCGGTCATCAAAGCTGTGAAGGCTCGAATTGAGAGAAATCCCGTCCGGAAGCAAAAGCTGATGGCCCTGCAGATGTGAATAAGTAAGACCACAGTCAAAAGGTTATTAAATGAAGACCTTGGACTACGCACCTATCGAAAAAGAACAGTACATCTCCTTAATGCACGTCTGAAGAAGATCAGGCTAGACAGATCGCGAATGTTGTTTAAGCGGTACGCGGGAAAAAAGTACAGAGAAATCCTCTTTTCGGATGAAAAAATTTTCAATATCGAGGAAAGCTTCAATAAGCAAAATAATAAGGTGTATGCGCACAGCAGTGAGGAAGCGAGCTGGCCTATTCCAAGAGTTCAGCGAGGTCATCATCCTTCTTCAATCATGGTTTGGCTGGGAGTCTCGTATTCGGGCCTCACAGAGATGTTTTTTTGCGAAAAAAGTGTGAAAACCAGTGCTAATGTTTAATAAAACACTGTCCTGATAAACGTTGTGGAACCTCTCTCACGCACAATGTTTCAAAACTGGCATTGGGTATTCCAGCAGGACTCTGCGCCAGCACATAAAGCAAAGAGCACACAAGACTGGCTCGCGGCGCGCGGAATCGATTTCATCAGGCACGAGGAGTGGCCGTCTGCTAGTCCTGATTTAAATCCATTGGATTATAAAATATGGCAGCACTTAGAGGCGAAGGTCTGCTCTAAATCTCATCCCAATCTGGAGTCTCTGAAGGCATCCCTTCTTAAGGCAGTGGCAGAGATAGACATGGAAGTGGTGCGTGCCGCTGTTGACGACTGGCCACGCAGGTTAAAGGCGGTTATAAAAAATAAGGGCGGTCATTTTGAATAAATAAAATGTTATTTAAAACAGTATTTTCTAGGCTTTCATTTGGTGTATAAAATATACTGATAGATAAGAAGTTAAATTATTTATTACAATAAATGTATGTAACAATACTTATGACCCGACTAAGTATTTTGCGCTATTGACTCATAAATATTTTATTTAACAGTTTATTGTAAACAGGAAAAAACACAAATATTAATACAGATAAATAGAAAAACGAACACAAAAGGCACAGCTTGTTTTTTTAAGAAATTTCTTCCAGCAGACCTGGGACAGTGAGAGGCGTAAAATAAATAAAGACAGACGTACACAATTAACCAATGAAATCTAAATACTAATATAAACATACCTACATACGCTCACGCTTTTAATACAAATCGGGGCAGATAGAGCATCAGTAGTTCTAAAATCACTATATGCCATGTTTGACATGAATTCTGAGGATGTTTATAGGCTGTCAGCCCTTCGCTCACAATACAGCAATCCTCGCGTCCCATTTACTGACATTTACAGTATGATTGGGAAGAGTTTCTATTCTCCTTAACTCCCAGTCCAGCGCTATTGAAAACATAGAAATTAACAGTAATAAATGGAACTAAACTTTAGAGTCCAATAAATTAACTAAAAGCCAGTGAAACGTGAACGAAAAATTAGGCACACTTTAACCCTTTTAAATTAAAAGTCAGAAACAAAGTTGAAAACTACAGTCTATTAAAACGTTTTCTCTAACTTAGTTTTGAAATTAATATTCTAATATCGTACTTTCACGAACAAACGAATTTAATTTTTTTATTGCAAAACTAAAAAGTCAAAGTGCTTATTAATTACTACTTTAAGATAACCCAAAAATATGCACTAATGTGTGACTAAAATTTTCTCAGGTACTTGCTTCGCGCCTTCTCGGCATGGTGAATTTCCCACGATGCTCTATAGTCTTTCCACTATGACGAACACAAGCCGGTTGGGCAAAGTGTATCGCCTTAGTATAGGTTGTATACCCCTTTGTAGGCGCATTCCGATAGATACGACCACAGTGAAATGTGGATAACGAAGTATACTCATTGTGATTTGTGAGGCATTCGCAAGACGTCTCTAGATGCTGTACATTGCCTGGTTATCTCGATTTATGCGCCAAAACGCCAACAAATGAGGTGAAGTGTAAGTAATGGACGTGTTCCTAATAGATAAACTTGAGCTGCCTCAAAAACACAGTCGAAAGTTTTAGTTGAAAAAACACAACGGATGCACAGTGGTTTTTGACGCCAAAACCGGATCATTTGTCAAAAACGGTACATAAAGAAAATTACGTAAATAAATGCAACTTGTTTTTGCACTATTTCCTCATAACTCACATTCCGTTTATTATCCTTGAAGATAAAGATCTAAAAGGCAATGACCCGCGTAGAACTGACCTAGTGTATTGTAAACAAGTATCATACGTACGCCTGTATTTCTGTCGGGGTACGCAGAGCAGCGTATTGTTAGAATTCTAGAACCACTTTTACAGTATGCCTGGGAAAAGTTGGCTGGTTATATCCTTATTTTTTCTTCCACTTCCAGTCCAGCGTAAAAGGCGTTAGTATCATATGGCTTCAAACACATTTTCGACCAGACACTTCACTCGTACCACTTACAATTCTCAACACGTCGATACACAAATTTAATTTCCGTACGAACGCCTTTTGCGACTCTTTCAAATCTTTAAAAGCAAATCGAAGCTCTTTTAACCGACGAAAGACTTTTTTAATTTATTTTTCACTCCTTTAGCACAACGATTGGCGTGCGAATCTCATGTTATTCGCTTTAAAATTTGGTTGAAACATTTTTTAGCACGCAAGCGGTCAGAAAAAGCGTACTTTACGCGTGACAGATAACGTTATTTATTTTGAGAGTTTTATTTAATATCATTATCCCAATCTGTGTTTTTAAGGCCGTTAATGCTTGTCGGGATTTTTTGGAAGCCTGTTTTATATGACCAGTGTTTTCTTTACAAATGTTGCTTACTTGTTTGTAGAAGCTTTATGTGTTTTACCCGAATTTGTTTAGTGGTGCTTACATCCATTTGGGATGTTCATTTTGATGTAAGTGTCACAATGTCAACGCATCCCATTTGTATTAAAATGTGAAAGTTTCTCTGTTATACACACATACGTAAACACACCTATATTTTATTTCGGCGTAGGCAGGAGCATCAAGTGGTCGTAGAACACGTTGACAAAGTTGCAGTGTTTATTTGCAGATAGTTATTCCTTACTAATTATCTACTGCAGATTTCAACTTATTGCTTCTTATCTTATTACTCATCATTCATAGATTTATTTTATTTTCCAAATATTAGGATAGTTTTGGGGTTAGTTGACGCTGTGTCAATTAAATAAAAGAGAAGTTACTCCTTAACTGTAATTAAACTACGCTTGATACATTTTCATAATCTGTTTTGGATTTGTCCATTTTGTTTTCATATTTCTAAATATGAATGTATATATTTCTTTGTTTGTCTTTTTTTACAAACTTCGTTTATAATATAAATTTTTTATTGTAATACGGGCTGGACCCACATGGTCAACTACTTAGTTGGAGGAATAGAGGATAACATAGGCTACTTTTCCACTCGAAACATGTCGCGAGCGGAAAGTTAGTACATTTATAAATGTCAGAGTATGTATTTGTATGTGTGTGTGTTTGTGTGTGTGTAAAACAGCCCGTCGAGCATTCCTACGTCTAGCCCACATGGCCTAATAGCCAACATCCTGTCATCGCGACTTCCCCGCCGTAATACAATTTACTCTAATCACATTACTACAGTAATGCTATCTACCGACACACGTAATCCTTTTAACTGTGCTTCCGATGCTAGTTTACAGGCCTTTTTTTAGTTCTTTGAAGAAACCTAATGAGGTTTTCGAAGCGGTTTCTAAGAAATTAACAAATTCTTTACTTGGGGTAACTTAAAATTAAGGACATGAAATTAGCTCACTAGACTGACTAACTTTCCCCGAGGAACATAGGTTGAAATTTGACTAAAATATTTCGCCTCCAGGAAAGTTGTTCAGTTTTATGGGAATGTATGTATCTCTTAAGGTCCTTGTAAGGATATTTTTCCGTTGAATACTTTTCATAGCTCTAAACGAGTTTTTATGAAATAATACTCATATTTTGTTCATTTATTTAAAAAAATATGTAAATATGTAATTTCGCATAAAAATTATTACAAAACTTGCAATTAATAAAAGCAAACGATAAGGTAGACTAATTTATCTACCATTTTAAAAAGACCCTTTAATTTATTTTTTCGAGACACTACATCATTCTTATTTTCGCTATATTGCAGAGATAAATTCCCTAAGATTAATATCATCTCATAACGAAAGTTATTCGTCAAACGAGCTTAGTAAAAATGTCATTGTATTAATCCCATTGGTGCGTTGACCCTAAAATTCTCATCATAATATGTTGAGATTTACAAGCGATTTTTTTCACCCACACAAACTGTCTGTTTAAGCTATAATCCTATTGTCTGATATTTAAATACAGAACGCGTTGTGCGGAAACTATTGTTGCTTCTTTAAAATTCATAAGACAAAACATTGTGTTGGACGTATTATCTGAATAGGCCGAGAGTTGGTGGCTTAAAGTATAATGTATTGCGTCTTTTGAGGGTGTAGAATATTTTAAAAAAATTGCAGAAATTATATTAAAGTAATACTTGAATTACTCGTACTTCATCTCAAACAGTGATTTCAAACAAATTATTTGAATTCCATTCGAAGCTGCTACAATTTTTGTGTTTGTATTTTGTTGTTTTCAAGAAATACTGTGCTCGGCGAAGTCGCTCACTAGTTTCAATGAGAAATAAAAAAACTGCTCAATAAGTATAATTTATGCCATACAAAAATCTAATCTCTTCAGCTAAGCCCACAGTTTAAAATGGCCTGCTGAGTCCACTACCAACATCAAAATGCGGCAAACCTAATCTCCACACTACTAGTCCTAACCCTATTATGTAGAACATATTATAATCTCGAGAAACGTTTGTACCACCGTGCATCTTAGATCTAAATCACTCGTTTCTTTGGGTGGCAAATGTCGCTATAAAATGTGCTGTATCTGATGCATTTTGTTTCTCGGAACGCCTTGAGTGCACCCGGCTTTTTTAACGACTTTTGTGAGAAATGGCATAACCATTTTAAGTGTGCGATTAAGAGTTTAATGATTCTTGAATTCGAGCTTAATTGAGATTTTTGAGTTTTTTACTAATTGCGAAAATAAATTCGCACTTTTGATCGTGAAATTTTATTAGAATGTATTTGTTTTTGTATAATTGCTACACAAATAAATTAAGTAGCCAAATTACTTGATGGAATTTTGACTTCACCACGAAAAAAAAGTTAATACTGAAATTTAGGAAATATCGCTCGCAATTCAAAAACTACGATTGCAGTAATTTCGTATCCACAAACTACCAAACGCATCTGAACCGATCAGTGAGGTTAAGCAACGTATACAGAGGCAGGGAACCTGATGGGTGACCGGTTTGAAAACTCTGACACCAGGATTAGTCAAGTATGCCACACACTTGACTATACCTACACGATAAGAAGAAGACCAAACGCATTTTACCATTCTGCTTACACATGCACCACTGTGCAGCCATATATTTTATCGCAACGATTTCTTCGAATCTCTTATGCCGCGGTGTCAGCATTCCTTACAAATATTACTTTGTTTATAGTCCATTGTTGTTTTCGCTCGTAACCTGAAACGGGCCACTATTTGTAACTCAGCATTGTATTCTAAAGTTTATTGAGGACGCGACAAAGTCGGAAATAGTAATTGGTTAATGAAATGTCAACAATACATAGTTAGAGAAAGTTGCTTGAAAATACGTTTTCGATGTTTTGTGTTATTTTGTATGTAAAGGAACGTGCGGGGAACAGTGACTCGTTCGCGAATGATTGTTGAACGGAATAAACTTAAGTGTAATTTTATGTTTGAAAGGAAATAATCTAAGCACGGTATAGCCACTGTTAAAGTTAACAATCCTATTAAGACTTAAATACAAAAGTTGGTGCCAGATCTGTTTCTTCACAAAATTTATTCAATACAGATTTATTAAATTTGTTCTAAATTTTATAAAAAAAATATTTTTAACGCTACTGAATGTAGCGCAGAAAATCCACTCTATACAGTAGTGTGATAAAAGTAAAAAACACTCAACAACAGTTCCCAAAAGCAAAAAAGCCGCCAAAACCACAAATACTTCATGCGGTCCGCGTATTTTATTACCACGCACAGGAGCGGTTTCAGGAAGTCCTTTTCATTGTATTTTTTATTTCGGACTCGCGAGGTTTTATGTATAACTTTTGTCATCATTGACCACGTAAGCTTTTTTTGTAGAATTTCAACAATGTCTTTTAATAACACTTTCTTTGATATTTACTAAAAATACTGATACGGAAGGTTTAGCTATGGCCACATGGTCAGGATTACATTCAGTCAGGTTTTCATATGACGAACAAATTCAAACAAATGGTGTCAAAGATTTCATCCGATCTGATTCGGAACCATGATGAAGCATACTTTAATGGCAAACTCGTAAGAACCTTTTATTCATGCCACCTAAAACGAAAAATGTTGATAGCTACTTGACAGCATAAATCTATATCTATCTTTACTAATATTATAAAAAGGAAAGATTTGATTGTTTGTTTTATTGTATTGAATAGGCTCCGAAACTACTGGACCGATTTGAATTTCACCATTAGAATCCTACATTATCGGAGATGGACATAAGGTAAATGATTTTACCGAATTAAACGAAGTCCCGAGCGGAATGCTAGTATTAGATAAATGATTGAAAGTGATTCTTAAACTATGCATAGGTTTATTTTTTTCACTGGATGCTTAAGCCTTTTATTCACAATGTAGGACAACCTTTGAGTCCCATTACTTATTTTTTAATTTTTTTTAACATGTAATTCTCAAACCGACCCTGCGCAACAGTTTTTATAGCACGCTATATACAACAAATCGACATGGGCATTAAAATCGGACGAAACAATCACAAATCTGTATTCGATCTGTCCCGCTTACACCCACGCTATGAATACCGAAGTGACAGAGAGCGACGTATTATCGCGATGCTTTAGTGGTGTCGGATTTACCGGTATTTTTTAATCGGTATTTGTTTTTTTTTTACTTTCTAGCCTTCGCGCGCCAAATGCACACATGGTGTGCGAGATTACTATCGCAAGCGGCGTAAATAATCGCGTGACGGATTAATTGCTTGAAATGTTGAATCTTAAGTAGCAAAATGTATATAGCTTTTTAATGATACCAACTCCTGGGCAAAAACATTTCCAAAAAAACGGAAAATATAGGTACTTTATGAACAAACTTGACAGGCAGTTTCGCCATCACAGTGTGCAAGGTAAACCGATACTCGAAGACCTTTAAGTCTCTGAATCCACGGCGGGATGAAATCAAGACTAAAAATGGGTTAGCTAACAATTTTCACTAGGCATTCCAAAATAGCATTTCGCTTGTTTGGTAAAATCACAACATTTTATTTCATATTATTACAAAATTACAGAAAATAATTATGACCACAAACAACCTGATACCAAACCACCGTGCAAGATATATCCAAAATACGTTTTTTTCTCCACGACATTTACTTAATCCGATGAATTATGTCACAGCACGCAGTAAAATTGCTGACTGGTTATAAGTTCCCCATATTGCCTCCGTCCTATCGTTTCATATTTTTGTTATGTGCAATAAACCTTACTGCATTGTATTTTATTTCTTCCTTGCGTCCGAATCAGCCTGACTTTGTTATATCAGATATAGAGGATGCCCGGGACTTCGTTCCCGTGGGAAATTCGTAGTATAAAAGGTACTTGTGTGCCGAATTTCAGCTTTCTAGGTCCAAGGGTTGGCAAGTGTCGTTTGGTCTTAGTAAGTACCTTTTTCTTCATATTTTTTAGTAGATAATAGTACAGCTGCATATCAGCATATCGCTGTGTTTAACCCATGCGTTGCGATAAGAACGGTTTTTCAATGAATTGCGGTAACTTGATGTGCTGGCCTCTGTACCTAGATAATAAATTAATATCTAAATATATAAAAGGAGAAACTGACTGACTGACTGACTGATATATCAACGCACAGCCTAAACGGCTAAACGTAGGCACTTGAAATTTGGAAGGGACGTAGCTTAGGTACCGTAGAGGTGCACTAAGAAAGGAATTCCCGAAATTCCCACGGGAACGGGAATTAGCGGGAAAACCCTTTTGTATGAAAAATCTAAACCGCTTAATACGCTTGAAATTTGGCATGCAGGTACCTTAGTAAACTCAAAGCTTCGTTGCAACAGGATATTGTAAAATTCCCACGGGAACGGGAGTTAGCGGGAAAAAACTTTTGTATGTAAAAATCTAAATTAACACGCAAACGAAGTTGCGGGCATCAGATAGTGTCCCAATAAAAATCCTAGTCCGAATATACCGATAAAATTAAAAAGTACCGGTACTATAATCGAAGCACTGTTTATAGCCCAGTGGGTGCAAGACAAGATCGGTCCAGTCAAAAAACATTTATTATGCGCCATCAATTTTTAAAAGCTTGTGTAACGCGACACCGTCGAAAACAAACGAATGTCTGAGACAACCGTAAATGTTTGTTAGTTTTGTTCGGACACGCGCACAGTGGGTCGAATAGTCATTTTACCTGGACATAACATAACCTTTTTTTTTGTTTCTTGCAGAAGGTTTACTGTGTTTAACAGCCACTTAAAAAAAGCTCTTAAGTCGTTTGATTAAGTGTAAAGCTAATATTTACATGTCACGCTTAAGCAATTTCTATTAAGTTAAGACAAAAAAAAGTTTTTTTTTAAATACAAAATTACTTTTTTTTACTTTTAAAGAGCTAGTAAAACTAGTAAACGGCTTTTAATTTGACAGAAATCAACCCTAAAGTGCAAAAATAATAGCAGGTGGCAAGGAGGCGGCCATGTTTTTCTTCTTTTTTTTTCTGTTTCTCATGGCTCAGGTTATTAGCACAGAGGAGTTTAATGAGAGGATACCTCAAGATAATAAACTGATATTATATTAATAGTATCCTTTAAAAAACGAATTAAAAAGAAGCTTTATGTTACCTTTAAATGAAAGTAGACTTTTAGTGCTAATTTAAAAGCATTAGTGTTATAGCCTAGGAAACTGAGACAGGTTTTATAACTTAGTACTTTTTGAACGATCTGAGCTTATTGGTTTTTTAATACAGCTTTTTCAAAGCCGACCTTTTTGACCCCCGACAAAAAAAGAGAGGTGTTATAAGTTAGACGTGTGGATCTGTGTGTCTATCTGTTGCATCGTAGCTCCTGAACGAATTCACCGATGTCGATGTGTTTTTTTGTTCGAAAGATGACGTAATAGAAATAGTGCTTAGCTATATTTAATCAATATTGGTGCAGCCCTTTCAAATTTAGAAGCAATCGAATGTCGGAGAAATATTCACAAATAGTTTTTTGGGAATTTTTTTTTTTGGCATGAATAGAGTTTTTTGAACCCTCGAGACACAGGGGCCTGACAAATTGTCCTAAAAATACTTAAGTACAGGGAATAAGACATTTCGCCGCTTGTATAGTTCAGTTGGTTAGAGCACCAGGAGACCTAACCCTGTGGCCGTGGATTCAACTCTCATTTGCGAGAAAAAAAAATTATATCCCAAAAAAATATTTTTGAACATCTTATAGTATAAAAACGCCATCAAAAAGTCATCTGCGTATTTTATTACATTTGTTAAATTTACACTTTAAGTTACCATTACCAACCCTATTAGTAGTTAACATTTTCAAGTCAATAAAATGTTCCACGGATTAAGTTTCTTTTACTTGCTTCATTTTTAATTTCTCCTTCCCGTAAAGCACATCGGTAACCATCAATATTTTTATCACCTCCATCATTTTTAATTTCTCAATGCCAATATTTTTTTTTCCATCGTCAGTAGTTTTTATTATATAGGTATTATTTTATGATGTTACATCTCTATAAAGTGGTTTAAGGGTTCCGTACCCAAAGGGTAAAAAATGGGACCCTATTACTAAGACTCCGCTGTCCGTCCGTCCGTCTTGTCAGTCTGTCACCAGGCTGTATCTCATGAACCGTGATAGTTAGACATTTAAAATTTTCACAGATGATGTATTATATATATAACAAAAACTATAACAAAAAATACTAAAAAAAAAACAGAATAAAATAAATATTTAAGGGGCTCTCAAACAACAAACGTGAGTTTTTTGCTCGTTTTTATAGATAATGGTACGGAACCCTTCGTGCGCGAGTCCGACTCGCACTTGGCTGGTTTTTCAGTTATAAACATTAATTATGACAAGTTGTCGTTTGGCCAGGCTTAAAAGGAATGCAATAACCCGACCAAAACCGGCATAGGTAGCTAGTATTATAAGTATAAATAAAACCTGTATGTTTGTGAGTATGCGACGCGCTTCGTGTATGCAGAGGCACACAGCCAGTGGTTCTCAATAAAACTTTTTTTAAATTTTAAATAGAAGTCAGTTTAATTTTTAACAGTAATGTCAAAAAACTACATTGTTTTCAAATATATGTGAGGAATTATGGTTTTTATATTATAAAATGTATGTTTTTACAAAAAATAAGTATATAAATAGCATTTCAGCCATCTAGCACCCATAGTGATTGGTAGTATATATCAGTTATCTTGCCTTGCTGTTTTGGGAATTGTCTAAGAATATTTGTTACTATTTAAACACAAAACATATTTTCGGCTTTGGGTTAGAAGAAGTAGGTATGTCAAATTTACATTTAAAAAATTAACGACACCCCTCAAAAAACTTTACAACTTTGAGAACCGCTGAAATAGCACGTAAAATGCGTACATTAACGTGTAATGGTGCAATTACAGGCTTAATTAGTGAAGCTTGTCGTTCGTCAGGTTTATGATGGACCTTGGGGCGTAGGCAGGGGCAGGCAAGTTCTGTGTATACGGCTTTAACCTCTCGGGGCTCGATGATTCTTGGCAGTTCAAAGAATCTAAGGAAAGAGAAATAAATATACCAAACCACGAATAAAACAAATTATAGAATTGTTTGGTTGACATTTTTTTTATTGTGAGAAGAAACGATTTTGACATTCTGTAAAAAAAACAGAATTTTTTTTAACGATTTTTTTTGTGATCAAACTTTTTTGTATCAATGGTTTTCAGTAGTGTATAATTTTTTTTAAAATATTAGCGCATAAAGCACTGCTAATTTAGTCTGAAATAGTTTTTTTTTTCAGATGATAATAAGATTGATAAGATGTTTTTTTTTATGGTAAAAAATTACAAAATACGAATTTGTGGAAGATGAGATTGTCCTAATATTTTCTGCATAACTTCATTTAATAAAATAAACCATTGTCACCATTATAATTCAACCACCATCGAGACGCCATTAATTAGTAGAATAGACACCCAGTACTGATAAGCGGCGATAAGTCTGTGTATCACTTTGTATAAAGCGTCAGGGTTTTTAAATGCTAGAGAAAAAGCGCTCTATAATTAAAAGTTTCTAGAAGTCTCAAGTCTTGGTTATTTAATTAACTTAGAGTGGAGGAGGGCCATTCCCATCGTTATAAAAGAACGTGAGCGCATGTGAGGGGTGCTTGAGCTTTTTCTTAAATTGTAAATTAAACGAAAACTGAGTATAACCTTTTTAATTCATAATATGTAGAGATTGAAGCAATGTTATTTACGTTACCTAACTATAGGACGCTCAGGACTTTGTTCCCGTTGGATTTTTTTTAAATCATTCTTTGGTCCTTGCCTACGTTATAGTAGGAACCTTTGTATAAAATTTCAGCATTCTAGGTCTAAGGGTTTGGGCTGGGCGAATTTATTTATTTTACTTTAAAGAGTCTAAATACTGAAAGATTGCCTAGTTAAAAAATAGTTTTTAATTAAATGCTCACTGAAAGTCAGGCCCGTATAAAAGAACGAGACTCAAGTCTTGATCTATACTTGAGTATTGATTGTCTTTTTCTCTCACTATCAATATAACAAAGACGACTGCTAATTAAGTATAAATCAGAGTCTGAGTCGCGTTTTGTAATACGGACTTAGACTTATAGACCGAGCTCCCGTTGCATGAAACGCTACCTCACGAGGTGGTAGCTCAGAAATGTAATGTAGTGATACTACTTAGGAGCACTGGATTTTAGTAGTTTCCCATTGCATATCCTGGAAGAAGTATTTTTTTTTTACTTCTTGTTTAGATCAGGTGGTAAAATGAAACTGATACAGATCGATTGCCCTGAACGTGCCGTTCATGAATATATATGGTTGCTTGCAATCAGCCTGGCAGGTTTTCTAATCAGCCACCTAGAACAATATATGTCGAAATTTTGTCGAGGTGGCTCAATAGAAAAACTGCCAGGCTGAATGCAGGCAACCATTTATATTCATGAACGGCACGTATAGGGCAATCGATCTGCATCAGTTTCATCTTGCCACCTGATCTATACAAGAAGTTAAAAAACATACTTCTTCCAGGATATGCGATGGCAAACTACTAAAATCCAGCGCTCCTAAGTAGTATCTATCACTACATTACATTTCTGAGCTGCCACCTCATGAGGTAGGGTTTCGTGCAACGGGAGCTCGGATTATTAGGAGTTCAGGCATTTATGCCGAGTGGAAATCACTTTTTGTACAAACCTTTGTAACCATTGTTAGTACATATTTACTAACTATTGTAATATTTGAATTTCCTTACTTTTTCCGGCAGAACACTGCCGCAGAATATGGCCCACTTAACGTCACGTTCCAAATTTTCGAAGACCTGTACTTACCAAACCGTGTGGTGATCGGTTGAGAATAACACCACCCCGTCTCTTTCCGTGGGTGTCGTAAGAGGCGACTAATGAAACACAAATGAGACCTGGAGGCTTACCATGATCGCTTAGCGCGATCCAATTTAGGACCTAAACAAGTCTGCAACGCTTTTTCGTACCATGATGGCTTATAAGCGATTCAATTTTGGCGCTGTTGCGATTCAAAGGCAGACCAGCGACAATTTTTTTTTTTCATTCAATTTTGATTGCTGAAATGTCAAAATTGTCAAAACAAATATGGCGGTTCAAATTATTTTTTTAGCAAAATAACATTAAGTGAAGTGAAATTGGATACTAATAGAACAAAATGTGGAAGTAAGTAAAACTGGAATATTATTATGTGGTTTATTTTATAAGTAATGCTCATGACGTGTGCATATAAAAACGCATGCGTACTTTATTTTTCAGATGTTCAAGGAATGTGATGCTGATGCAATTTTGAATGAAGCCTCCTTGCCCCTTGAATACTGTAAAAGATGCTCTTAAACTCAGTGAAGACTCCGTGTTACAATAGCAAACTGTGTCTTTGTTGTTAACGACGCGCGATATAGCGCTGACCTATAATATTCGTCTTAGAGTTGACTCTCACGCTGGCATTTTTATGTAAGTTCATAACTTATCATTATCAGATTTTGTGACCATAAGTAAATTTTGAGGAAATTAACCATTAGTATCTACGACTTTCCACGGAGCCTATCCATTCAATTAAGTAAAACAAACAAACTGAGCTTTCTTCTGTTGCTCCGCTCGCATTGACTACAAGTTGTGTTTTGCCTAGCAGTGGGATAAAAAGTAAGCTTTTATTCATTCCCAAAGTTTGATCTATTTTATCAAAATCGGTTTAGTGCCTTTAATTCAAACAAACAATCAAATAACTAGGTACCTACCCTACATATATTTTGTTTGACTTTAGTATGATAGTATAGATTCAGCCCACGAGGCATATATTTTGACTTTAGTATGACAGTATAGATTCTGCCTGCGAGGGGTAAGCTTTATATCGTGTCCAGCAGTGGGATATAAAGCAGCCTATTTTCATTCCCAATCCAGGACCAATACTCTGTATCTAATTTCATCAAAATTTGTTTAGTGGTTTTGGAGCATACATTGAAAATTGAAACGAATACTTAACTTAATCAAATCTTTCTCCCTTTGTAATATTAGTTACATTATGTAGGAGGTAGGTAGGTATGTAGGTACAGTCGAGAGCACGTCACACTTGACACTACCAGTTTAAGCTGAGCTCTTATTTATACCACGCGCCATACAATGCAGGGCCAGTCCAAAGTCCAAAGTGTCAAGCTTGACGTATTCTTGACTGTACATAGATTGAATTCTGTACTAATTTATTCATTTAAGCAGATACTTAGGTAATTTATTTTTTATGTTTTAGATTTGGATTGAATCATCTTCCAGCTACAGATGCCTATTGGAGCAGATTGCATGTAAGGACCTCTTCAGCTGCTATGGTTTTTCCCAAAATTATCAAAATACTCACCAACATTGATAATGTTAAACACTATAATAAATTTATTGATCAAAATATTTTGGAATTTTAATTGCTCTAAGGTATACCTACTAGTGAAAGAAAAACAAAGAACATAGGTACCATCTGCCAAATCTTCCTAGGCTTACTTTACTGTAACAGACGGTATTAGCACCAAGAGGGTCTTTTTTTGTATGTTGAACATATCATATCATTGCAGCACCCCTCACACCACTGTACTTACCTACTACATCATTTAAACTTATTCATGATTATCAGAATTTGAATGTGAAAATAGTGCTCATGATTGAATGCTGTAAGTATATCCCATAAATAAATAATATTTAACTGCTGTTGATAAACCTTTGAATTAAGAAAAATAGATGTTTAAACTTAATACTTCTTTATTAATTATAAAGATGTATATAATACTACTTCTTTGCATATTCAATTTGTATTGTAGACAATTCTGATATCTTAAGTTCTTACATGAAAGTTTTACAATAACGGTGAGTTTTATTATAAAAACCTTAAGAACCGTGACACTCTGTCTATGTCTACCCCTTTGAGGCTTATAGGTGTATAATAGGTTTTTAAGTTGTAAAACTTTTCATTTACTTCATTAACAAAGATAAATAGATAAAACATTTATTTGTCACTTTAACACACAATTACATCTTGTAACAGCACTGAGTTGAGTACAGAATGTGGTAATTTTGTAGCCTTTCAGTAAATCCTATTTGAAGCTGCACCAAGCCAAGGCAGATTACTGGTTCTGATTGAAATTGCCTTCTTCATTAATTCTATTTCAGCCTCTGCACTACTAATAATTAGGTACAGATTTAATTTTCTCTTTGTAATCTGTAACAAAATAAGTCCCAATTACTAAGTACTTAACACAAATTATTGTTAGTAAGCACTACCCTTTTCTCTTAGTTTGCTGGTCGGCTCTTTCAATAAACTGCATTCTGCACCCTCGAGTAGCCCTTATTGTGCAGTTGATCATTTGAACCATGACCCACCTTAAGATCATTTTCTTACAGTCAAGTAAGTACCTAGGTAAAAATTCATTTGTACATTCTGCTAATGACAGCAAAGAGAACCCTACTATATTTTAGATTACAAAGAAAAAATTGTCGAAGTATGTATGTACATCATTATTTTAAAATAGGTAAGTACCTATAAACAAGCTATATGACATAATTAAATAGTAGGTACTTGTGAAAGTTAGAATGGAAATAATCTGTGTAAGAATTTATGAAGTCGATTGTAATATTCTTCTAACACATTTATTTCTTTAAGACTTGGTCCATCTGTACCATCAATACAAGTAGAACAATGACTATACTTCATATGATTTTGTTTGTTTGCATTGAAACAGTAGGTAAAAAAGTGGAATATATCATGTTATTTTTATCTTGCTTACTTACTTATTTTTCTTGTTTGTTTTGTTTATCATGGCATGGCTCATTTGGGTTGATTATTAAATTGCCTGGATTGTCATCAGTACCTTTGCATAGGTAAGTACCTATAGTAAGTAGATGTTTAATCAAATCAAATATATTTATTTCTGACTGCTGAAGCAGTAAATCTACTTTTCTATTTATTTCGCCTCTGACAACTGCCTAGTTAGTTGATGTTTGCCACTTAATGAGATGAGTCCGATAAATATTGTATAGCAAATGAATAGTATTCTGTAACAAAAAAAAATTAAAAACAGATTACTTACTGAAAGTCTCACAATTTTTATAAAGTCCAACTGACCTGTCTGACCCTGGAATTTGACAGGATTAGACCTTTCAGTTTTTCTCCCATGTAAATTAGGTTAGGTACTTACTCAAAAACATGTCATTTTAACTTGAATACCAAAACTTTAACTCATTGCAAAAATGCGTCAAGTGTAGATTTAATGATGTATAATTGTATTGGTCAGTGGGTCGGGGTCGTGTTAGGTGGGAATTTCAGTAGATTATTCATAGTTTGGTACTTAAAACTACACAGCATAAAGCAAACATTGCAGTAAGTAGTGGACCCAGATAGGTACTATCTTCTAGAACAAATGGTACAATCAATGAGGATATAATCACTACGTTTTAAATACAATCATTATGTTTTGTTAAAAATGAAGAGTAAAGTAATTTAAGGTTAAAAAGACAAAAATCTAAAATTGTTTTTGTTGATATATCAAAACGAAGGTTCCGCTGAGCATCTTTTATTTAGTTGCCCCCAAAGAAGCTTATCTTTATTAGATATTCTCCCTTCTAATATCCCTAGACCAACTCATTTAAAATATATTTTATCTTTAGTGTTCACTTCTTTAGTTGAGACCTTATGTGAGTATATTAACTCTAATAACATTAAGTTATAGGTTACCTATTGTTACTTGACCTAGTACCGTACTAGCTCTGATAATTGTTGTGTTCGTTTTTTTTTTTAATTTAAGTTAGTTAATCAACAGCTTAGCTTCGAAAAACAGTTTTTTATTTAATTTTATTAAAGTCTTGCACGCTCATAGCGCCTGTAATAGTCTCGAGTAAATTGGACTCTCCCAAGAAAACTGCAACCTTTTTTGGAACCTGACATTGGCCTAATCAACAAAGGAGAGCCATAGACAAGAAATTGAATTGAATTATCAAAATGCGTGTGTTCAAAGTACTTGTTTACGTAATTCAAGAGAATCTTTTTTTCTGAACTTGATTATGATTACATGTTATTTTGGTTAATTTTTTCGTACCTATTACATAAAAATTAATATTTTGTATAAGCTTTGATAATCAAGTCTTTATAACATTGAAACTCTAAATATTTTTTAAATAAAATCTTAAAATAAACAGAATTATGGTTTCCGAACGCTTTTTTGATTATTCTCATTTGGCGACCATTAGACTTGAACTGTCATTCAGAAGGGGACAGAGCTGTACTAGGAAGCGAAACAGACTGATCAGTTACGTGCAAGTTACGTGTTATGTTAATTCTTTAAGATATGAAGACTTTTGCCTATCGAAAATGGAGAAACCAAGAAAAAAAATGGACCATAGACAACTGAGCAGTTCAAAAGCAGTGCCATCATGGTACCAATTTAAAAAACATTTCAATTGCGAAGCAGTTCAAATTTGGATCCTAAACAGAAATGCTTTTAAACGATCATGGTAGGTACCCTGGCCTCTAGTAATCCATCCCAGGCAACGACACTTCATTTTTTTCTGGATCTGAGGTGTCGTCCTATGGTCTCATGCGGGGTAGGCTCTGTAAAGGGCCGTCTGGTTCGCGACCACCCTCCTACCGAAGTCCGACGCCGAACAGCTTGCTGTGTTCCGTCGGTGCGTAGGAGTAACAGTGCCTTTATTGGCATTTTCTGGGTTGACTCGCTCCATCGTCGACCTCATCTTTCACCTTATGGTCAAGATTGAGGTCAAGAGTTAACCCATCTTATAATAATAAAAAAAAACCTGTACCTACCAAGGAGGATTTAATGAACGCCTCGGACAGTGCTATCGCTGTGGCCAAGAACTAGGCAAAAAAAAATTAAGCGTGACGAGCCATCGACTTGACCCGTAGAAGAAGAAAAATTTTCTTTTCTTTTTAACCCATGGGAAAATTTGGCGAGATTCTTGACCACAATCTAGCTCAGAGCTTAGGTATAGATACGATCGAGGTTGTAGCAAGCCTCACTCGTAAGGACGGCCGCAACTCAGGTTACCACACGCGTGCACTCTGTGCTGTTGTGATAAGAGCAGTTTTGCAATGAAAATGGAGAAATCTCATGCGCTGGCCTCTGTACTTAACAGAATTTAATAAACAAAATTCCCTTACGAGTAATTCCATCCGAGTCTAATGAACTGACTAAGCTGAGTATCTATGACGTCACAGGCACAGGCAGGGCCACAGATTTATGCATGGCAACCGTTCCTAAAGCGAGACCAATCGGTTGCAGTAAATTTAACGTGGAGTATTACCGTGGATAATCGAAGCGCTCATTTCGTGGTTGAAAAAACGGTAGATAGTGTTTTGAGATTGTTTGGGTCTTTGGAAACTGATTGGCCATCGTTGGCGAGTATACTTAAATGGTAGTCCACATACGTCTCTAGCGAGAGGCACGGGCCTCCCTTCGAAACACAAAAGGAAGTTTATCGATGTCCCGAATGTAAATGAATAAAAATATCGTCTACAATAATTTTATTTCAGAACTATAAAATTTCTTATGGTTTTGTGATTATTTCAGAAACAAAAAGTTTGCCTTAAAGTTTGTCAATAAGAAAATAAGTACCGTTTAAAGCTTAATCTTAAAAAGCAGTTATCATTTTTCGTCGTTCAGACAATCAAACGTTATTAGCACAAATCCTAAACATAAAAGCCACTTGTTGATATCAACGAAAAGGTGTAGGTACATCTAAAAATTTTAAATTACACCTATCTACAGTTTTTATTTTACAACATCATTGATTTCATTGCACTCTTGCGCATACATTTTTCCTCTCTTTTTTGTTGGATTTCAAATTTTATCGTGCATGTTAATGAGTCCTTTGGGGCTGAAAAAGATTTTAAAAGTTTGGAAAAAATGGGTTTTAAATATTTTATTTTTATTATTGATGGACAATGTTTTGCGTTCAAAGCAACATAAATGTTAAAAATTTACTTACTTCTGTAACTGATTGATCCTATTCTAGTTTATGTGTGAAGCAATGAGGTTGTGTACAGCGGTCACGGTGTTTTAAGTAACCTTTTATAGATGTTCCTGGGTTGGTATAACGAAGGTGCGAAAACACCGGATTATTGTTCTTGGATCTGAGTGGATTTGTATCGCATGGGACCCACGATGTAAGGGAATCCTTTATGAGTATTAATTATATCAGCAAAGATTAGCTTAATATTTTATTGTATTTCTGGTACTAGCAGAATATCAGCGCTACAGCCTCGCCGCTGTAGCAAATGCTGAGTCAGCGCCTTTTTGGATGACAAACACTGTTATAATTTTAGTTTTAATGTTAATTTAGATTACTGTGTCTCCTAAATAAAGTTTCATTCATTCATTAATTCATATTTTTCAAGTACAAATTCACAGTCGAGCTGCTGAGTATATAGGGTTTCATTATTTATTCCGGAAATACAACAATACCATTACATTTATTGATTTCAATCAATCCAAAGTCAATTACAAAATAATTAGCCGAAGCGGAAGTTGTTATTTTAGGGTAGAAATAGAAACATTTCAAAAAACGTAAATGGTCCCTTTGGCTGAATCGTGGGTGAGAGGTTGGCAACCCATCATATAAAGACAGTTAAGCGCTGGCTCTCATTATTCCGAATCGATCACTAAGGTCAAACAACATTCTCGGAGGCAGGGAACCAGGGCTGCGATTCTGTAACTTGTGTGTCGATGGAGGCCATTTCATCTGTTCAGGTGGCGAAATAACTATTAAATTTTCATATATTTGCTGACAACCACCCCGACCAGCAGCGCCACCGCCAACCGAACGTAAAGTTGCAAACTACCTAGCAACTGAAAATTCAGTTGGCGGTGGCGCCACCAGTCACAGCCGCCGTCATTAGATGTTACGAAATTTGGATAGTTCTTAATTAAGCCACCTGAACGGATAAAATGGCGATCATTCCATCGACATACAACTGAAGTTACAGAATCGGGGCCCTGATTTGACCATAGTGACAAATCAAATCACGTTTTCAAGGTTAGGCCCCGGAAAACTTGACTTTGATTGCGCGAGGCAGGGCACCGCGCAAAGGCTTCCTCGCCCTGTCGTTTCAACGCTCTTTTGACATATGACTGAGCTGTTTTCACGTTGGGCTTGAGCTGCTGACTGTACCAACATTTCTCCACACTCAATCTGGAAATCTTAATTGAACAGGCGTCATTTATAGCACTAGATTGTGACATAGATGGTTGCTACGTATTAATTACTCGTATCTTAAAGGATCTCAGCCAATTATGGCCAATTAGACGATCTTAGGGATGTGATAATGGTGTGTCTCTTTCTAGAAAGGTAATGTAGAAAGAGATAGATGTATAGAGGTGTTTTAACGGGAAGCAAATTTAAGAATAGATATACACTTGCGCGTAAATATATTTTTCCTTCAACTACTTTTTACACCGAATAAGTAGTGGAGAAAAATAATTTTTTTTTATCATCTATACTAATATTATAAAGAGGAAAGATTTGATTGTTTGTTTGCATTGAATAGGCTCCGAAACTACTGGACCGATTTCAAAATTTCTTTCACCATTAAGAATGCCGCATAGCTAGGGTCCTATTGGGCATCGTTGTATGGAGACCTGACCAATTTTGCGTCGAGCAATGCCACTTGGCATGGCTATTCTACAGGTCAAACTGAGCTGAAAAAGCCCGTTAGCCAACCTTGACTCCGCGACAGGGGGGAGGGGGAGGGGGTTAAAGTACCGAACTCCCGGCGTTTAGAAAAAAAAATCTAGTGGATGTAATTGAGGTACAAAGTCAAGTTTGGTGTCGTTTTCGGATAAATCAAAGATGGCCAATTCATTGGCCATCTCATTTTTGTATGTTTTCATAGAAAAAAATAAAAAATGCATAAAACTCTGCATTCCAAGTGTTAAAAAAATATAAACAAACCCCAACATTTTCAGATTTTTATATGGAAGACGGTAAACAAAAAATACTCACTAATGGCTCTTTAAATGTAGATTACAAAACCATTAACATCAAATAACTTATTACCTTATGGTAATGTAAAAAAAATAGAAAACTTATTGCGGTATTCAAATATCTCAATCCCGGCGCTCGGGAAAAAATATATCTAGGGGATGTTATTCAGGTAGAAAGTCAAATTTGGTGTCGTTTTCGGATAAATCGAAGACGACAAATTTATTGGCCATCTCATTTTTGTATGCTTCTATAGAAAAAAATAAAAATAGCTACAATTGTGCATTCCAAGTTTAAAAAACTATAAAAAATCCCTTTATTATCAGATTTTTATATGGAAGATAGGAAAAAAAACACAGTTAAAGCTCTTTAAACTTAATTACCAAAACAAACAACACAATTATCTTTTTACCTATTATTAATGTAACAAAAATATATTATACTTATGTACGACCATGTTCAGTGCCATAGTAAGAAAAGAGCTAAAATGCAATTAATCATTTGAATGTGTCGATTTACATATCATATAGGGTGAAATAGAAATAATTGCGACTCTTGAAAGGAAAAACTAACTAAGCGCCACAGGGCTAAATTTACAGAAAAACAGTTTAACTTTTGCTTAAAAAAATAGGTACATTAATTGTTTATTCTTTCAAGTCATTTTTTTCATTTCAAGCGTCAATCTTCATCCTTCGAACCATGAAAGTAACTTCATGAAAACAAATATTTTCTTCAAAAATCAAAGCTGTGACAAATTTCCATTACCTGTTACAATGATAACACAGAAAAAATACCACTATAGCAGATTCTTACACAAAGCAATAAAAAAAAAGAAATTTTTTGACCTGTGTAAAACGGTGAGGATTTGAACGAAAAAAATTATTTGCAGCCACCACCACATTTGCACAATTCCGTGCATTTCAACTGCCGCTTAAAACAGTTACATCTTGTGCTGCAAGATTTAACGCACCTACATCTTATAAGTTCTAGGCACGCCTGAGCAGCTATGGCGTTTTGGGTCCAAGGTGGCAATCAAGTTTCGTTGTCAGGTTCTTTTTGCCAGCCAAATTCAGAAGGGCAAGGTATGGTTTGCTGTTTTATAAGGCATTGCCCCCAAACGTGCACGCCCTGAAAAACTGCCCTTAATATATGTTCTTTGAGAGCAGCTTCTGTGGGAGGTTTTTCAATTAGCCTGTCCTTTTTTGTGAACAAATACTTTCGACATTCATTCACCGTCTCTGATGGGCACGACCTGTCAAAAGTAATATTAATTAATATAAATTTAATTTTTTTTTGTCATGAAATATTTGTTGTATTCCTTACCTATCATACATAGTGATGATGAATTTTTGAATTTCAGGGTCTGCTCTCTCATAATCTCCTTCATAAAGGAATTTCAATTGTGCAAGTGTGGTGGTAGCTGCAAATATTTCTTTTTCATTCAAATCCTCACCGTTTTCACAAGTCAAAATATTTCTTTTTTTTTCTGCTTTAGTGGTAGGTATTTTTGCTGTGTTATCAATGTAACAGGTAATGGAAATTCGTCACAGCTTTGATTTTTGAAGAAAATTATTTGTTTTCATGAGTACGTTCATGGTTCGAAGGATGGAGATTGACGATTGAAAGGAAAAAAATTACTTGAAAGAATAAATAATTTATGTACCTATTTTTTTAAGCAAAAGTTAAACTGTTTTCCTGTAAATTTAGCCCTGTGGCGCTTAGTTTTTCCTTTCAAGAGTCGCAATTATTTCTATTTCACCCTATATTATATGTAAATCGACACATTCAAATGATTAATTGCATTTTTAGCTTTTTTCGTACTATGGCGCTGAACATGGTCGTACTTAAGTATAATATATTTTTGTTACATTAATAATAGGTAAAAAGATAATTGTGTGGTTTGTTTTTGTAATTATATTTAAAGAGCTTTAACTGAGTTTTTTTTCCTATCTTCCATATAAAAATCTGATAATAAAGGGATTTTTTTATATATTTTTTAACTTGGAATGCACAATTGTAGCTATTTTTATTTTTTTCTATAGAAGCATACAAAAATGAGATGGCCAATAAATTTGTCGTCTTCGATTTATCCGAAAACGACACCAAATTTGACTTTCTACCTCAATAACATCCCCTAGATATATTTTTTTCCCGAGCGCCGGGATTGAGATATTTGAATACCGCAATAAGTTTTCAATTTTTTTTACATTACCATTAGGTAATAAGTTATTTGATGTTAATGTTTTTGTAATCTACATTTAAAGAGCCTTTAGTGAGTATTTTTTGTTCACCATCTTCCATATAAAAATCTGAAAATATTGGGGTTTGTTTATATTTTTTTAACACTTGGAATGCAGAGTTTTATGCATTTTTTATTTTTTTTCTATGAAAACATACAAAAATGAGATGGCCAATGAATTGGCCATCTTCGATTTATCCGAAAACGACACCAAACTTGACTTTGTACCTCAATTACATCCACTAGATTTTTTTTTCTAAACGCCGGGAGTTCGGTACTTTAACCCCCTCCCCCTCCCCTCTGTCACGGAACCAAGGTTGGCTAACGGGCTTTTTCAGCTCAGTTTGACCTGTAGAGTAGCCATGCCAAGTGGCATTGCTCGACGCAATTTTGGCACACTTTTCCCAATAGGACCCTAGCTAGCATTATCCCCGAGTAACAAAGGCTTAATAGTTTTCCCGAATTCCCACGTGAACGAAGGCTCGCGCGGAAAGCTAGTATAAAATACTAGTAAAAAGTTCCTTTAGGGTTCTGTAGTAAACTACGGAGAGAATATAATAAAAATGTTAACCCTTTCCCAATATAACTTTTATATTCAAAAAAGATTCAAAACGTTTATTTGACATTATATCCGTATCGTTTACTACAAAATTGATTTATCAATGGTGTAATGCATCATTGCACCAAAAAAGTGCATAGGAAATGGATTTCCTATACATGCAACAATAACTTTGTATAATTGTCACCTTTCCGTCTAACAATGGCCTATAAATCTGATATTAAAGCTTTAAAAAAACTATTCTATGCTACAAACTATTGATACTACTCACAGTGAAAATACCATAGAATACGTATATAAAAGCAGTTTTTTTTTGTTAAATATAGATAGAAATACTTAATCGCATACTTCATACATCAATGCGAAAGTTTGTGAGGATGTATGGATGTTTGTTTGTTACTCTTTTACGCTCAAACGGCTGGACCAATTTTGATTTTGGTAAGGAGTGATAAGGAGTCGGACGGAAAGCTAGTTCATAAATTAAAAAAATAAGTAGACAAGTCATTCTAATAATGCCTACACTTAAGTGGGCCCAGTTGCCAGGGTAGGACTGGACTCTGGGCTCAGTCTCAGACTGAGATAAAATCAAAACATACATAAACAAAGTTACAACTTATTTTTTATTATTTTGATAAATACATATCAGGACAATGCCGTCGAGAAGACGATCCTTAATATCTAATTCTCCAGTCTGAATCTCGAAATAACAACAAAGTTGATAAATTCTAAAAGTGTGCAAGGGTCGCTTTATCCTCTAGTTAATTAATAAATGGTCTAAAACTATTATTCCAGTATCCGTGTCGCACACTATCACATCGAATTCTTGCTCTACCTTAATTTATATTCCGAAACTTGGCCCGGAAACATTTACTGTTCGGCTGTAGCAATTTTTCATCATAATTACTTGTAAAATATTTATAGGCTATTGTGAACAGTTTTTATTACCAACCGTTGTTCGGGCTTAGGAATAATTGCATAATAATATATTAAATATAATAATTTCGTTTCTAGCAAGATTTATTGGGCCGTGGTTGTGTGATTTGTGGCGTGTTTTGATTTGTTTATGCTTTTCGGTTGGGTATATTGCAACAGTAGGTTGGTAAGATAAGAAATGAAGAAATGTATTTATTACAATAATGTATTCTTATTTTCGCTAAAGAAAAACAAATTCGACATAAGGCTGAACCGCAACTGAATTAAATATTTGTTCTTGCCATTCTTACACTCACATTGTATATAGTTTTCCTCCTGGAACTTCGTTTCCATGAGAATCCAGGAAAATTATGTAGCCTGTGTCACTCGCTGATAATAGAGCTTTCTATTGGTGAAACAATTTTGATAACGGTCCAGCAGTTATTGAGTTTATTCGTTACAAACATTCAAGAATACAAATCTTTCCTCTTCGTTATATTAGTTATACAAAAAGCTTTACTAAGTCAATTGTATATTCTTTAAGTCGAATTCTGATTACATTTTCACCATTCTCTCAATTTAATTTATGCGAACTGTAAAAATATAAATTTCCCAAAATTCATCTCGTTCCCGTACCGTACCGTGTTGTATAAAACAATTTTAGTCTAATTATTTCGCCCTAGGCCAAGTTATAGTTAAAGTCATGTATCGATTTATGCCGACTACCTTCACAATGATAAGTTTGGATCTTGATACCTATTGTTAAACTAAAATATCACTTATTTGCCGTGGACTATTAATCTAGCTTTCGACTTTATTGTACAATTCAGTGTTTCTGAGGCTAGGTACTTATTGAACCGATTCGTGGTAATCGGTTGAATATCGGTTATTACAAGGTTGTTGATTGTTGGTTCTCTTTAGTAAGTTCTCACTAGGTTGACTGGGAGAAATCCCCTCTTCCTATTATTGTAACTTGATTTGTTTGCATTTTTATGCAGCTTTTTTGTTTGAAAGTTGAAGTAATTAAGACGGTTCTTAGCTATATATGATCAAAATCGGTTCAGATTGTTATGAGTTATAGGCAATCAAATGTCGGGGTTGACACAAAATTTTGTATTTCAGAGTTATTTTTTCAGATTTCAGATTTAAGGTTAAGTTTCTTTTTTAGATTTCGACCTTTGTTTCAAGAGAATTTAGTTTTTAGTTCTGATTCATATCTTTCATTTTTGCTCTCTAATTTAAAGCTAGCCATTAGAAATTCATGTGTCGACATACACTTTTATAACAGTCGTAACACTGTTAATACTGTTTACACGTTAGCTCCACTACTGTCATCATTTCGCGTCTGATTTCACCTCATTCCAAGTAAATGCCTGGTATAATTAGGTCTCTGACTAAAACACTAAGAATAGGGCGAAATGTTTCGTTTGTTACACAGGAATTGTTTTTATTAGAAACACACAGAATGGATGCCAAAAATAGGTTGTATGCCAGCTTCAACCATAGTACGAGTACTAGCTTTCCGCCCGCGGCTTCGCCCGCGTGAACTTCGGGAACCGCGTGAAGTTTTTTCCCGCTAACCCCCGTTTCCGTGGGAATTTTGCAATATACTGTTGCAACTAAGCTTTAAATTTACTAAGGTACCTGCATGCCAAATTACAAGCGTCTAACTTAAGCGGTTTAGATTTTTCATACAAAAGGATTTTCCCGCTAATTCCCGTTCCCGTGGGAATTTCAGGAATTGCTTTCTTAGTGCACCTCTACGGTACCTAAGCTACGTCCCTTCCAAATTTCAAGTGCCTATGTTTAGCCGTTTAGGCTGTGCGTTGGTCAGTCAGTCAGTCAGTTAGTCAGTCAGTCAGTTTCTCCTTTTATATATTTAGATTATAATGGGTTTTAACTACAGTTTTCGATTTTATATGGATATCCGATATTTCGTGTTAAACTAGAGAATTGTGAAAATCTTCAAACTACCTACATTAAGATTACTAAGTTACAACGTCAAGGTTCAAAACGATAAGGTATTCGGACTCAACCATCAATATGCCTACTAAAATAAAATAAATCGTAACAAAATAGTTTACTTAAAAATACTATGTTGTTACAAAGAAATTAAACTAAGAACTGGTCTTCTCTTATAAAAGAACTCTAAGAGGCAATATACTATAAATTTACTTTTTTTTTTAATAGCGACGCCGTCTGTAATAGGACTATTTTTACAACTTGCCTACAATACAAATGTATACGAAACGAAATTAAATCCCATTTATTTACCAATACAGAACACAACAAAAAAAATCTGTATAAATGTGTGTAATTTGTCCTGTGTACAATGAACTTGTTTTGGAAAACTGTTAAATAAATAAATTCAATACTAACATATCTTTGTACAGCTACATCATTTCACATTTACATGCTAGTTAGAAAGAAGACCTAAATACGCCAACACTCTAATTTACCCGTTTTATGTCCCTACCCTCACATATAGTCGTAAGTGTCAAAATTTCATTTTAATTTTCTCTTCCTCTTACCCAACATACAACATGCCTTGCTAAGTAGTCCCTGAACACAAAATATTTTTAGCTCATACTTGCCAGCCGAGTAAAATGCTTGTGTTAAAAACACCTAGCTAATCAACCCTAAGTTTAGGGTTGTCTGTCCTTACGAATATAAATACCGATTTTTTATGTAAATCTAGGCTAAAGGGCTGAAATAGAACTGAAAAAATAGTTCTCAATAAAAACGTAATAAATAGAAAATCACCTATTTCAATTTCAAAAATACCCAACGTCATTTCTGATTAAAATCAAGAATAAATTGCTTGTAATCTACTTAAGTACTCTAATATATAGCTTTTAATTTGAGACCCTCAGGATACAAACAAAGACGAACAGACACATACACTTATTTATTACACAGGAAGAAATAGTCATTTGTTTTTTACACAAATGTTTTTCCCGAACGGGAACGGAAGATGCTACCATCGACTTAGAGGCACAGGGTCACCAAAAACCTATCTAACTTATTGCCACTATAAAATCTCTGGGAGTGCAACCATTAAAAAGTCGGAATTCAAATAACCCAGTATCCCACTTTGTCTCCCACATCCCGTATTTCCTAAACATCCCTACCCTGTAATGCTTACAACAAAACGCGCTAAGCGTAAAGTGCGTACCCGACATCAAAGAGCTGAATGAACTGTGAATGAGTGAGTGAACGAGTGAGCGACCTGAACGGACGAGTGAGTCACATGCTGGACTGGGTAGTGTTCAACAAGGATTATGTTTTATCATGCTTCGTTGTTTTGTGTAAGGTAATTAGGATTGAGGTGGCGTGTGGTCGGCCATATCAGGGAAGTGTTTTTTGTTTTATTTTTTAAGTGTGAGTAATGGAAAATCTTTTTTGGTAAAGAGATAGTCCATTTAGGGGGTTGAAATTTGGTACGTTGCTCACTGCAACATGAGAAGAGCAAACCAATGCCGAATGGGCAATCGTTCCCTTCATCATTGATCAATTTTAGTGCATCTTAAATCCCTGCATGTAAAACTTGAATAAGAGAATTTGGACTAAGTTATGTTGAAAACAAACGCTTTGCATTCTCTAAATTTCAACGGTTTACTTATGTTATTTAAAGCCGGCTTTTTAAGTTGTATGAGAATATGAGAATCTAATCTTTTAAAATAGGTACAGAGGCCAGCGCATCAGGTTACTCCATATTTATTGCAAAACCGCTTTTGTCACAACAGCACAGAGTGCACGCTGTAGTAGCCTGAGTTGTCCGTACATAATAATTAAAAGTGAAAAACGCAATTAAAAAACTAATGTCTTTTCGTAGTAAAGTTTTAGTATCCAAGAGAAGGCAGTAAATAAATCCTTTCCCCACATTATCTTGTAGATACACAGTCGATAGTAAATCTCGAATTCAATCCCAACTCGACTTTCACTATCGCCAAACCCCTAAACAAACAAAAGCGATTGCGTTAAAAAAAACCTTATTCGTTGCCGTCTATTTAAGCATTCTAAATAAGTACTCGGTCAAAGCGTTCTCCTTTACATATATCGTACAGTAGACTTAGTAACATTTGATTAATATAGTATTTTAAAACGCTTACCCACAAGATTATTTACAAATAATTTTAGGGAAGGAAAAATTTTCAGCGCCAATGGGACATGAACTCACGATGGGGTCGTGGATTAGATCTCATTGATGCTCTAATCAACTGAGCACGATATGCCTTGAAGTCAAACGGCGTTATAATGCCGGCTTTCGTAGTGCAAATGGGTAACCTGACGTGCTGCTGTCTGTAAAATGCGGCGGCCTTATTGCTATAGAGCAATTTTTTCCGGACAACCGGAGGGTGAAGGAACCATACAGAAGGCTTAGTGCTTTCTTCACGACGTGAAGAAACAAAAAAAAATGTCACATATTTGTAACGAGTAAAAATAACTTACTCTCGCATTTGTGTATGGCACACTGTGTTACCAGTTCAATTGGCTTGCGAAACCGGCGAGAACGAACAAATAAATCAGCTCATTCGTTCGTTCATTCATTCATTCTTTCCCTATTGGTCCGCTCTACCGTAATGTTTCAGTAAGATTCAGTGTAAATCACTTATGAGATCAATTTATTTTACACTTTTGATGATGATTGTTAAATTATCAAGTAGCACGTGGATACTGCACCTCTCGATTGAATAAACCACAACTAAACCGTTCAAAGATGTTGAAGCATGAATCGATTTTGACTTGTAATTTTAATTTCAAATCAAAAATCAATAAAATCAAAAATGTTTTTGTTTCAACAATATTACACAGTATATGTAACAAGCTGGGGCGGGGCTACTTTTTAAGCAAAAAGCCTGTGTTAAGAAGCCCCGCTCTTCATAATGATTCTACTTACATTTAAGTTTAAGTTTAAACCACAAAGTACTTAGCAAATATAAATAATCACTTAGTTTCTTGCCAACACTTAGCAGCGCGTGCATGCGAGAGCGTGCGTATGTGTGTATGTGTTTTGTGTGTGGGTGTGTGCGTGTTATTTTGATTGTGTGATTTTTTTCAAACATTAAGTAAATTTAAATTAGCTAGCGAAACTTTGGGGGGAGATTCTCCCCACAAAACTGAACAACTTTCCTAAAGGAATCTATTAGAAAATCTAAAAAAAAAGTTTTCCCAAACTAGGCAAATCTGCTAACTGGCACAAGTTGAATGGAGTGCCGAATTTTTTTTGTCATATTTCGACCTATGTTTCTTGTGGAAAGATGTTCAATTTCCTGGGTTAATTCACATACTTAAAATTCTCTAACTAATATAAAGTCACGCATTATACCATACAAATATAACTATGTGTTGAAAGGATCTCTAATCGCCATTTTGTATTTGTTTGGTTCAAGATTACTTGAATTGGTTAATATGATCTATTATGTTGGATGCAACTATCAAATATTTGTAGACCAAAGTACCTACTTAATTTTTGCCACATTTGATCGCCCGAGACTGTCCATTTGACTACATAAAACAGTTGATTGTACGGTGAACAAAAAAGTAAATACCCGGTCTTGAGTCTCAATAGGTATTGCTCTTGAAACGCACAAAAGATTCTTTTTCTGTTCCATGTTAAGTAGGCGGCGGGATTTTAGATGGTAGCGTCAGCAGAAAATGTGTAACAGATTATTTTGACAGTATTATAATATGAACTGGCTCAGTGAAAGTATCTCTGAAATGTCATAATAAGCCATTCATGCATATTTTGTGGCTGTCTAAAAAATGGCCGTTTACCTATTCAAAATGAAATGATATAAGTTCATTGATATGGGTATCAATGAATACTTAGAGCAATATAAACAAATAGCAATGATTTTTTTTTATTTCAACAAATTTATACAAAGCGTGTTTAATTTTAATCATTTTATTGTTTGTTGCAGGTAAGCGGCGAATCTGTGATCAATGGAAACGTATACTTACGAGCTGAAAAGACTTAGGTCAGTATTACAGAACGCGACTTAGACACTGATCTATACTTGAGTAGCAGTCGTCTTTGTCGTTTTGATAGTTAGAGAAAGAGATAATCAATACTTAAGTATAGATCAAGACTTGAGTCTCGTTCTGTAATACGGTTCTTAAAGTGACCTACCCTCTTAATCAAACTCAGGTACGTATTTTAGCCGTTTAAAAGTTATATTGCGTATAACTTTTAAACGGCTAAACCGATTTTGATTAAATAAAGCTAAGAACCATCTTGATAGGAACTCTCTCGTTTAGGAGTTACGATGCCACAGACACACAGATACGCAGACACACAGATACATACGTCTAACTTATAATAACAACCCACTTTTGCTGTCGGGGGATAAAAATGATAAATCGGTACCTCTTGCATGCTTACGTCACGATTACGACTTGCTGACTGTATAACATAATAATGTTAAAGTATGTTTATTCGTCTTTTTTTGTTGGTCCTGCTGACTGTACCCCATCAGTCGTCTTACCAAAGGGCCGGGGACGTCGTCGAACAAAGGTAGCAGAAACCAATTTGTTACGTGATAATATGCCCCCCCCCCTGCCGTACCGTGCCCTTACCTCACCCCCTCTGGGTACGAAATGAGTCTTATTTCAAGTGAACTTGCCCTTTGACAGAAAATTAAAATTTATTTTTTTGAAGGTACTTTGATTTTTCTTCTGAGTATTCGAATTAAGACAGAGTTGGGTTTAAAGTTATGGTTCCGGTTGATTTCTTTAAATAGCTTTTATGACATTTGTTACTCAAAGGGTTGTTAAAAACGCATTCCTTAGAAATTTTGAAAAATATTTTTTTATAAATTCGATTACAGTTTTTATTTCACCCTATAACCCTCTGAATTTATGTCAAACGTGGCATCAAGTGTTTTACAACCACTGATGCTCTGCCTACCCTAATAGAGATTATAGACGTGAGCATATGTATGTCTTTTCTAGTATTTGATTCATAGACATAGTTTCAAAAACAGGGTATAAGTACATATAACTATGTAACTCTATAAAAAAACATATTTTATCCTAGATTTATACAATATCCAGCATCGTACAAGTCAACAAAAGGTAAGTTCACCTAAGCCCCCCGCTATGACTAGGAAAATCTATTCCTACCCCCATTCAATTCGTCCCCTTGCCTTATAAGGGGTGATTTTGCCTTTGACAAATATTGGCCGAATCGAATATTACGACGCAATATCACCGAGATGGGAAAATGATGTACAGATCATATAGCATAGACTCTAATTCTTTAAAAAAAAGTTAAATAAAAAGATATTTACAGCTATAATAATAATGTCCTAATTGCAGCAACATTTTGGACCATATGTTTGTTCCTGAAACCATTTAAAAACCTTTTCATTCTTTTTATTTTAATAATTTATAAACAATGGGTTGAAAGAAAGAAATCCCCTTTTTATAACGAATTAGTTCGCTTTTGACCACAATCTAGCCCAGGGATAAGTCCGCCTTTTTACTGTTTTTCTTATAATGTGTCTTGTGTAACTTATGCTCATGTACAATGAAGAATAAATACATACATACTACTCGTATTAACGAACGATAATGAATTACGCCGGTTAATATGGGCTTAAAGATAAATATAATATATATTGACACAAACAGTAAGGAAAAAATTATAACAATCAAGAATAGAACCAAAAAACAAACACAAGAATTTAGAAAAGTACATACACACATCAAAAAAAGTTTGCGATCACTTGGAAAAGTGCTAATATTTTTTATTGTAGAAGAATAAAACTTAATCACTTTTTATCTTTTGATTCCTTATTTAAAAATATGAAATTTAAATATAAAATAATTTCGTAATTCAAATGTTTTTTCATTTAAAAAGACAATCAACCCTTGCTTGCTTTCATTCAGAAATCTGACATAGTCGCAACTTATTAATATTTTCAATTTATTCAAAAAAAATTAAGTTGGTAACGATGCCGAGAGGATTAACTGCAGTTTTACGAGCCAGAATTCTAACTTTAAGTGGAGACGGCTATTCCACGAGGGAAATATCACGCAGAGTTCATGTATCCCAATCCTGCGTGGTGACCACGTTGGAGAGGTATCAGGGCATGGAAGATTTAGCTGATCGACCTCGCAGTGGTCGCCCAACTGTTCTTACTGCAATTCAGAAGCGATATATCAGATTACTGGCTGCCCGTGACCCAACAATGAACGCTACTAAAATGAAAGCAGAGCTGCGAGCTGCCACCGGCCGCGAAGTTAGCACCCAAACGATTAGAAATTGCTTACACCAAGCTGGATTACGAGCAAGGAGATCCTGGCGAGCATCTCTGAACTCACAGCAACGGAAGCGGCGCAGATTGCAAAGGGCTAGGCTCCGTCAAAATGAAGAAATTGAGGACGAAAGCATCTGGCAGAACTGCTTCTTCGTTGACGAAACGCGGATCAGTACACATCCAGATAACCGACGTGTCCGTGTCTGGAGAAGACCTGGCGACTCTGAAAGGCAGAGAACTGCCACTGGAACCGTTCAGCAGGGCGGGAAATCAGTGTCCTTTTGGGCCGGGATAATGATTGGGGCTAGGACGCCCTTAATCCCGTATCAAGGCACCATGACCGGAGCCATGTACAAAACGATTGCAATCGATGGATACGTCAGACCATTCCGCATCAACCACGGGCGCCAATTCATAATGGTAGATGATAATGCGCCCGCACATCGAAACGGACGTGTTGATGCTGCTCTCCAGCAATACGACATCACCAGGTTAGACTGGCCTGCCGGCTCGCCTGACTTAAACCCGATCGAGCATGCGTGGGATGCTCTTAAGCGAGCTGTTTGGAACCGTCAGCCACCTCCGCGAACAGTGTCAGAAATCAGGGCAGCTGCTATTGAAGAGTGGGACAGGTTACCACAAGAAATGCTAGATAACTTAATTCTTAGCATGCCCAGAAGGGTTTCCGCATGTGTGCGAGCCAGGGGAGGAGTCATTTTATACTAACTATTAATTTTTTCGTAATAAATTTTGTTTGTTTTTTCATTAATTCAAATTTTTCATTACATTACATTTAAGCCAAAATTGCAATTCCTAGCTTTTGTTAATAAAAAGTAAATAATTAATCATGATTCTTTTATTTACTTAGTGCATTTTCATTATAAAATCATAAAACGTAAACAGTTTCTTTAAATAATTTATATTTTAAAGAATACACCTGATTTTGCTACTGATCGTAAACTTTTTTTGATGTGTGTAGGTACGAAAAGGTCCCTAACACATACAAACAAATACATTCATCACGAATAACCAAAGTAGACGATGAAAGTGTACACAGAAAGCCACAGATTTGGTGAGTTATGAACCTTGAGTCTATACCCTTAAATCTGTGTACTTTGGGGGAGTTTCTTACCGTTTTATTGGAAATCGCAATTTGAATATTTCTCCTTATAATTTAAAGGTGTTTTAGCAAAATGCTTTCAAATTTAATTAGGTAGCTTTAGGCTTTGTTTTAATTGAAATGTAAAGGGCATTAAGTATATCAAATAGCAAATTAAAATTAATAAATGCTTTCATAACTTCTATTAAATTACTAAAAGACAAAAATTTTAGCTTTCGCTGTAGACATTAACAAGATAAAATAAGTGAGTATACCAAATAAATTTAAAAAATCAAAAATTTAAAACTTGCTGCCATTTTTTTTTTCAAAAAAAAAGGTTTTTTTTTGGACAAAGCTTATTCTGAGCTTTGGCCTTTTTGTGTATTTGTACCTGTAGTTGTTTCGTATGTTGTGTGTATATTTTAAAGCAATGTTTGAATAAATTCTTTGTCTGTCTTTCCGTCAGATTTAAAGCAAATTCTCACAAGATAATTGTTGTAGGTCAGTAGTTAGTTGAAATGGCAGTAAAGGGAACGGACCTATTGTTGAAATATCTAATCTATTATCAAATACCGGAGGAGGCATGAGAAGTAAGTTAGATTCTGATTTAAATTTAGTATTGAGAAGTTAGGTTCAGGGACTACAGGTTATATCGTGCCCAACTGTGGGATAAAATGTAGCCTATGTCCTTTCCCAGGCTATAATCTATCTCTGTTCCAAATTTCATCAAAATCGGTTCAGTAGACAGACAGGTAGACAGACAGAGTTACTTTCGCATTTATATAGTAATAGTAATATAGTATATAATATAATATAGTATGGATTGTATAATGTCTTGATGTCTGGTAACTCATAAACTGCTGTTTGTTTTTATCAAATATCACCTAGAACCATCTCGATTACGTCAGATTTCAAACAATAAAAACCGCATCGAAATTGGTCCATTCGTTTAGGAGCTACGATGCCAGTTGCCAGTAACAGATACACAACTGAAATGTTGTGTATCTGTTACTGGCAACTTATATGAAAGATATTACTAACATAGGGTTGAGAAAGTGACAGATTGGTTGTTCTTCTGACTTCATATGTTACTCCCAAAATATCATACACACATATTCATTATTATATATATATTTTAGGCCTTTACATCTTGACAGATGTAAAACTCAATGCCTCAAGTTAGAGGGCCGAATCCATTATAATTTGAACCTTACCACCAAGATACTTGTGTGGATTTTTTATTTTTATTATAAGATGGGTTACCTCTTGACCTCAATCTTGACCATAAAGGTCAAAGATGAGGTCGACGATGGAGCGAGTTAACCCAGAAAATGCCTATAAAGGCACTGGTACTCCCACGCACCGACAGAACACAGCAAGCTGTTTGGCGTCGGACTTCGGTAGGACGGTGGTCGCGAACCAGACGGCCCTTTACAGAGCCTACCACACCGCATGAGACCATAGGATGTCACCTCAGATTCAGAAAAAAATGAAGTGTCGTTGCCTGGGATGAATTAATAGGAGGCAGGTCTCATTTGTGTTTCCTTAGTCGCCTCTTACGACACCCACGGAAAGAGATGGGGTGTGTGATTCTCAACCGATCACCACAGGGCGAAATGCGTGTGGATACTAATTGAGAAAAAAGTTCGAAATAAGTTAACAGGATCTTCAATCTCTGTCAACCTCAACGGGACAAATGTGTGAGCTTGTATGTATGTATGATTTACAAAACAAGAAATTAATTTAAAAAATACCAAAAAATCGGATATCTTTGAAACTTGCCGTAGAATATGTTCACATATAGATTTATTTTAACTAATAGGATATATTCAAAATCATGTACGGTCAGCCAGCAACCAAATTTAGAATTACAGGTCTAATATCACCAAAAAACGACGTGCGTCATGTTATTATCTAATTCTAGAAAGGTGTTCATTTACTTGTTAGCTCGTTATGAAGTTACCGAAATGTACCAAAAGGACAATTAAATTGAAACAATCCAGTTATTTTCCAATACAATTTTTAAATACCAGCTATATTATCTATCACCCAATTTAAACAACAGAGCCTGTCATTAAATAATTGTGTCGTTTTTATTTTTGCCTTCGAACAACCGTTTTTTATGACAAATTACTGGTTCCATTACAATTGTTCTCTTTAGTTCTTTTTTGGTACAAAAGTCTATTTTAGAATACACATACTGACGCCTATAATCCCTGTTAGGGTAGGCAGAGCATCGTGTGAGCCAGTTGGACATACATTCTGACGATTATTAGATGAAAGATTAGTGTAGTGGTGATATGTTGATAAGTTTTTCTTTCACTCCATTTTCGATTATTTTATGACGTAGAATGAATTTTATTTTCAAGCCTTTTATCAAATCGAAACCTGAAATTAGATGGTTTAAGTTTCTTTTCACTATTATAGCGATTTCTTCTATTGTTTAATTTCACAAGAAAAAGTTTGTAAGTACTTTCTTTAAAATACTTTAAAATTATGATGTGACATAATTTTTTTGCACCGAAAGCCAAAAGAGGAAACATATGTTGTGCACCTTGATATGTTGTGTACCAAGCTCACTTTCATTGTCTTTTATGTAAACTTTATTTTTTATAAAAGTTTGTAAGTTTAATAATAATAAAAATGTTTATTCAAATATTTGTATGTATTAGGAAGTAATCTCGAGAACTACTGAACTGATTTAAAAAATCTTTCACCAATAGAGTTATCTTATAAGCGGGTGACAAAGGGTACATAATTTCCTCGAATTCCCACGGGAACGAAGTCCCGGGCGGAAAGCTATTATAATACAACTTTTTTTAAAATTAGAATGATATTTACTTTATTTTACGTTTGTGTCGTCACTATTTTCATTATATACCCAAGAAGCACCGTCACGTGTACGTTGCTTAACCTCAGTTATCGATTCCAAATATTGAGTTTTTTAATAATATTTCACTGGTTTCTTAGGGTTACTTTACCTACATCATTGTTTCTTTCAAATTGTGCAATAAAATATATTTTATTGTATTGTATACCCGGCTAAAATTGCTATTGTTTACAGCAAACCGTCCTAAGTTTGCAAAAATTAATAATTTTCGAAACGGATAAAGTCTAACAGTTAAATTGTCAATTTGGGGTAAAGAAATTTGCAACAGGAGAGCGTTTTAACTCTTGGACCCAAAGCACCAATTGAGACCATGTGTGGTAATGAAAATGAAAGTGCCAGTGAGTTTGCTCCCCTCATTGGTAGCTTACATAGAGCTGTGAGGAGTTAATGGAGTAAAAAGCACTTGTTGTCAGGACAAACATACAATTAATTGATTAGTAAAGATTTCATTAATGTTAAAATATTTTATTAATTAATCCTTACTAATAATATAAATGCGAAAGTAACTCTGTCCGTCTGTTTGTTACGCGTTCACGGCTAGACTACTGAACCGATTTTGATGAAATTTGGTACAGAGACAGACTAGACTTTAGGAAAGGGCATAGGCTACATTTTATTCCACAGCTGGGCACGGCCAACGGGCCGATCATGAACCACATCCAACGGGGTTCGTGATTGTACATAATAATCTTACAAGAACTGTAAAACTCACGAAGCAATAAATGTTTGACTTCGACTACTATCTTAAACGTAGTATTTTTCTATCTATATACATATGCAAAATCCTGACTCACTGACTCATCAACGCCCAGCCAACCTTTAGATCTAGAAAGTTGAAATTTAGCGCAAAGGTTTCTTTTGTATCTTAGGTGAGGATTTTATGAAATTCCCACGAGATCGTAGTCCCAGGGCATCCTCTAGTAGTATATGAAATGAAATGTCTTTATTTGCACGGATAATGGCAATTACAATGATAATTATATTAAAAGAAATGCGTCTCATAATCCACCAATCGTATGGCATGAAAATATTCAAAATTTACAAATAATTCAATTAATAATATGTTTTATAAACCTTTTAGTCATATAATTCCTTAAGGGAATAAAAACACCTATCACACAGCCAGTTAAATATTCTCTTAAATATCGCGAAAGGTAAATCTGTTATACTAATGATACTGCCTCTTCTAACGCGTACCTACCTCCATACTCCCTAACCACAACATACTGAACATCGGGGGATCATAGAAAAGCAAATAATGTACCACATTGAGTAAATACCAAGCCCTTTTGGTACCATCGTTAATGACGCTGTTTGTTTGGGCCCAACTGGTTTTTTGGACCCGATAGTCGAAGGTTCTAGCTAGACCCTTGTGACATTTTTATCCTACTAATATTATAATATGGATGTTTTTCAATCTTTCACGCTCAAACGGCAGGACCAATTTTGATAAAATTATCTATGGAGGTAGCTGACACCCTGGATTAACACATAGGCTACATCAGTTTCCAAAGTCCCACGGGAACGAAGTCTCGGGTGGAAAGCTATGTTATATGTCTCATTATTCGAATTTCTGCGGCCTTTGTAAAATGATTGAGCTCTCACAGTTAAACGGGTATTTTATTTTTTTATTCTTGATTTTGTTTAGCTAAAACTACTTTATTACTTGTATTTCTTGTATAAACGCGTTTAGGCGCATAATACCAAATGTGCAAAATGACCAACAAAAAAAATTGTCCAGAAAGCAAAATGTAAAATTTTGTTCCTTGATGATTTTTATCGTATTAATTTCTATTTTATGATACTAACTGAGATACTCATATTTGAAATGGTTTTTTGACATAAAATCCAGTTGGATTCCTAATTAAATTTTTAAAAGTTTTCTTAAAATAAACACTGCCTAAATCGCATTCATTCATATAAATGTCAATCAGCATTTCTAACTTTAAACGAAACTTTTTCAAATTACAAATTGATTACAACTTTACCAAGAAAGGGTTATTTAATAATTCAGTTTGTTTTGAATTTCAATTAGGAGGGGTATCACAGTTCTAATTTTAATTATTCATGAAATCTAAACTTGCTTATAAGTATTACTTAAGATTTTATCTTTTAGAGTTACACATCGTAGGTGAGCGTACTCTATATGTGCATGTGCATGCATTACTTTTAAATAAAAAAAGTTTATTCCAAAAGTCCGATTTTTAAAGAATAGTATCTATAAGTTATACCAAACATTCAGTTAGTATCTTACCATATGACCTTTGAACGGCTGAACCAATTTTGTTCAAAAATAGCTTGGCACCATCTCGACCACGTCAGCTTTCATAAAAAAATCCGCATTAAAATCGGTCCTTCGTTTAGGAGCTACGTTGCCACAAACAGACACACAGACATACGCGTCAAAAGTAAAATGTCTTCATTTTGCGCCAGGGGTCAAAAAATCAGCACACGCTTTATTTGACTTTTCTATACTTTGACGTTTTCGAAGCTTGCTTTGTCAAAACGCGTCAAAGTTCTAAGTCTACGGACAAAACGCAACTTTGACATTTAGATACAACATGTTATTTGTTAGGAATTTTATTCTCATAACCTTCAAACTACACAAAATTCTCCTCTCAGAGTGTCACACACATAAATATCAAAGTATACATTTTTCTGACTCTCTGTCACCCTCCCAAAACCCCAACCATTATCTAGAAGCACCAACGCACGTGACATACACGTGCTTAGATTATTAGCTACTTCTTTTAATGACCAGCATACAACGACCTTTCAGTTCTTACAAACTTCAGCTTAAGTAAGGTATTTGTTAACTGGTCGTACAATACTGGCCACCCTTCAATTCTTTTTGCTATAACGCTTCCAAATTATAAAGGCCCGAATTGAAAGGAAGAATGTACGAAGCTGAATAAAAGATAAGGGTCTTTCTAAACTGGTCGTGACACCCTTTAATAGGTCTAAGTGTGACCGTGTGTTGTGATTGTATCTATTGTTGTTTTAAAATATTCTTTTAGAAAAAAAACTTGTGTATGTTTTAGGGAGAGCTGAGATTTTTACGGGGTTCTAACATCAAACTGGTAGCTAAGTCGTAACAGTTGCAAATATGCCTACTTATATTTTAGAATTAGCTTTTTGCCCGGGACTTCGTTCTCGTGGAAATTTGGGAAAATTATGTAGTCTATGTGTTAATCCAGGGTGTTAGCTACCTCTATACCAAATTTTAGCAAAATTAGTCCAGTCGTTTGAGCGAGACAGAGTAACAAACATCCATACAAACTTTCGCGTTTATAATAGAAAAGATAGTACTTTTTTATCCTTAAATGAGTAAGGATCGATTTGCATTGACTTTGCACCCGTTATGACTTCTCTATGACGGTGATAATCGCAAAAACAAAATAACTCTTAAATTAAAAAAAATATATTATCTATCACCTCCGACATTTACCGCTTATAACTCTTAAACGGCTGAGCCGATTTTGATCAAAAATAGCTAAGAAAGAACCATCTCGATTACGTCAGCTTTCAAACAAAGAAACGCATCGATCAGTTGATTCGTTCAGGAGCTTCGATGCTATAGTATGGGTCTTTTTATAATTCTAAAACGACACGGCAAAATTGTATTACCATTGCCTCCTATGTAATAGTAATACTAGAAGCTGAGAACATAGGGGGCAATGGTAATTATTTTTAATTGCCGTGCCGTTCGAATTATGAAAAGGATCAATAGACATATCAATGCACACGTCGAACTTATAACACTCTTTTTTTTTGGGGATAAAATATTTTTTATGTACACATCAATACACTGATGACACAGTACGGAAACTGTTCAACAGCTTTTAAAATTAACTTTATGAACTTTAAAAAAAGTTTTACGATGTTTTATTTTAACTTAACTTTTGTGCTAGATATTTTGTTTGTTTTATATGGATAGTAGTGTAATAGAAAACCCAGACACATACACTCACGCCTTATATCCCTATCGGGGTAGGCAGAGCATCGTATGTTTTCAAACCCCTTGACGCCACGTTTGGCATACATTCTTAGGGTTGTTTGATGGAATGTGTAACAATGTGTAACTTAGACAGTAATTTAATAGATTTTAGTGGTAACTTTGTTATCTTCTGTGTTAATTAAGCTGTTTTATGTCCAGTAGATTTACTTAATGCTGTACCTTTCCCTATTTGTTAAAATAAAATAAAATAAACATGAGTAAAGTGGTCATTGGTTGTCAGCCTTTCGCCCACTATACAATAATAACCTCATGTACTAGAAAAGGTTAATAAAACTTTTTTTTTGTTTTACCTAAGAGTAGGCATCAGAAAATTGGAAATTTAGTGATGTTTGTTTTGGTCAGGAGTTGAATTCGCAACCTTTAGATCAGTAAATATCATTCATTCATTACCAGCTCATTACCGGCTAAGCTATGAGGACAGTGAATTATTAGTTCCCCATAATATTTAGCTATTTTATTTCCGTATTCCGTCAGTCAAAAGGTCTGATAGGTTTTCCATGTACGAACTTTGTTGTTCCCCCCGAAACTTGTTCGCTACTGAATATGTTATTCGTTTCTGTCAAGTGTTGATTTCCGGCTCAACTACATATTATTGCTTTTAGACGAATATTTTCGTGATATCATCCAGTTTTGCGATGTTTGTTGTCAGTTTTGCGATGTTTGTTGTTGCAGGAATATTTTTATGCCAAAAAAATAGAGCAAGTGAAAATAGATTTTGTGTCAATGCCATTTGCTTTAAAGAAAGAAAGAAAATACATTTATTGCACTACACTGTACAAAACACATTATACTTACATGCTTTTGTTTTTCGATTAATTTAAAATAGTTGTTCCAAATTCAAATACTCAAAGATCTAATATCTTTCATCCATAGATCTACAGGCCTTTAGGTATCTCTCTTTCAACCTCTCGGGTGGTTAATCAGTCCATGAAACTGAAAAACTTCCCCAAAGAACATAGGTCAAAACACGAAAAAAATTTTGAGTTCCCATACAAACTTCATCAGCATATAGCGCATTTTGTATACGAGATCAAATTTTTTTTTCGTATTTTGACCTATGTTCCTAGGGGAAGTTTTTTAGTTTCATGGACTGATTAACCACCCGAGAGGTTGAAAGAGATTTACCTGTAGCCCTGTATACACTCACGGCTGCAGTCCCTTTTGGGGTAGGCAAACCGTCATATGGTGCTGGAACCGCTTGACGTCACTTTTGACATTCGTTCTGAGGGCTAATAATTAAGATCAAGATAAAGTATGGTCATGAATTTAAATGCCTTACACTAAGTATCATATATTTTATATTAATAACTATAATTCCACGTCAAAAACGTAAAAGTCACCGACTTCAATCCCAAAAAGACCATTTTTTTGAGAGTTTCCCTCAATTTCTTCAGGATTCCACCATCAGATCCTGGTTTCCTTACCATGGGACCATCCTTGGGATACTTCCTTTCCAACAAAATAGAATAATCAAAATCGGTTCATAAACGACGAAGTTATCCGCGGACATACTTAAAAAAAAATATACGGTCGAATTGAGAAACCTCCTCCTTTTTTGAAGTCGGTTAAAAAGTTCAACAAACAATATTGTATTTTTTTTGTGATTTCATTTTTGCATACCAACCCTGAACCAAGTACTATTTGAGCGTAATTGCGAGATGGTACAAACTCAACTCAGCTGGGGTAGTAGTTTTCTCCCAAAATTCAGTTTAAAAATGGCCCGTTACTCTAAATTCTTTGTGCCTGATTCAGCGAGTGACGTCATCCGATCACTCACCCTTTGAACTGCTGGAAAAAGCTCAACTGTGCCCAATACCTGAACTGGGCGTGTCGTGTCTAGAGCTTCCAGAATATTTAGCTGCATTTTACAAATTCCAGCAATTCCGGCTCATTTTTTCATTTTCTAATTGTTTTGTATCCACTAGCTGAACTGAACCTGAATTGATTTTTATTTCAAACCAGCGACCAGCGTTAGAATGTATCTCTATGTCTGTCTGTGGCAGCGTAGCTCCTAAACGAATGAACCGATTTTGATGTAGTTTTTTTGTTTTAAAGCTGACCTAATCTAGATGGTTCTTTGATATTTTTTATCAAAAATGGGTTAACCATTTAAAAGTTATAAGCAAAAACTACTTTACCAATATGCTCTGAAGAGCGTCACCTTAACCTGTTTCGTACAACGTGCAAATCTGCGGGCGAGCATGTTACATTGGATAGCCAGCGACCTGCGCTCCCTGTCTATATCAATACAATCACTGAGGTCCTCTCGAACCCAGTGCCCCAAGTATTTGAATTGCGTGACCCTGGACAGCGCGGTACCGCTGAGCGAGACTTATGGCACATGTGAGTAGGTTTTTGACCCAGCCTAGAGTAGCAAAAATTCGCTCACATTGTACTTCATCCTTGATTAAATTCAAGTTTTTCCCGAGAATTCTGATAATTGATCCATCCCAAATCCCGATTACAAGGTCCAACCCTAGTCATCCGGAATTACGGAACGAAGCCCTTTGTGTCCCGGGTTTTTATTTACTTTAGTACAGGTGTCGCCCACTTCAATATAGAGTTTGGAAAGGTCGAGAGCGGGCATTGTTTTAGTGCCCTTGGTAAAGGGATATCCCGTGAAATACCTTACCTTTGCCTCTATGTATGCTTACCTCTATATGTTTAATCCGGTGTACGAAAGAGTTCATCTTTCGGTCCTAGAATATAGTAACGACAAAAACAATGTTAGGGTCTTCACCAGATACAAGATTGAGCAAAATTGTCAATTTAATCCGTACACAGCTGGACACAGGCATCCCCCAAGGATCTCCTCATCGATCGGTCCAGCGGCTTCCCGCTATCTTTATCAGATCGTCGGTTCACCTTCCTACGCTACACCTTCCAGTACGCGGTCGCCACTCGAGGACTTTTCTGCCTCAGCAGCCATCAGTCCTAAGAGCAATGATCCCTCTTCGAGCTGTGTCGGTGAGCTTGGTTCGCCTGCGTAAATGAACACTAGTAAAAGATAAGTAATAATGAGGTTAAGCAACACACACCAGGGCAGCGAACCTGGAATTTATAAAAAACGTTTCCGTTCTTCAAAGGATAGTTTTTAAATCGTTAGTTCCGACTGTTATCTATTGACTTGATTAACATAGTCAGAGCATTTAACTTTAAAGTACGCTAACCGTGTAGGAGTACCCGAATGTAGCGAATGTAGCGAAAGTGGTATGTTTGGATCGTAGCTGGTGGCAATATGTGGTCTCTGCCTACCCCAATGGGACAAAGACGTGAGCTAATGTACATATGTATGTAATGTACGCTAACTTTATTATTATTATTAAAATCCGTTCTAAATTCAACGTAATTCTACTCTCAAAGGCCAATTATTGCTCGCTCAGATTTACCGCGCGTCGCTTCGCAAAACAGTGATTGACTGACACACGCGCCATTTTGTTTTTTCTTTTTTTTTAAATATTGAAACGCTAACTGGCTGCTTTGCTAGTTTGCTTCTGCCTGTGACAGAAAAGGGTTTGTTAAAAGGGGAGTCGTGGATACAGTCCAGGGAACGCTTCACTTGACAAAGGCCACTTTGTTCCGATCATATTCATTACGATATGATAGAAGCTGACGTAATCTTGACGGTACATTTAAATTGTTGTTTTTACGAGCCGACTAGGATCACCTCCTACCGAAGTCCGACACCAAACAGCTTGCTGTGTTCCGTCAATGATCCCTCTTTGTCCTATAAAATATAGATTTTTTCTATTCTATTCTATTCTATTCGTCGGTGCGCTGGATTTTCTGGGTTAACTCGCTTCATTGTCGACCTCATATATGACCTTGGTCAAGATTGAAGTCATGCGAGTTAACCCATCTCATCACAAAAATAAAAACTCCCTCTAGAAATGCCAGTTTCATTTAAAGCTAGAAGGGTACTATGTAAAGTTATGGCATGGAGTGATTGTACACTTTGTACAGTGCTTACCTTGCACATCGTCAGATCTGCTTCGTCGCCTAGATAGCTAGTTAGGGCTCGCACTTGACGAAAGATATCGAGATCTTGATATCTGATCGAAGATATACTTTGTCGAGATTGAAATATGTTTGAACAGAATATACATACATATATGACAAATTGAGTTTTAGATTTTGAAGCCATAAGACGCAGTAAAATTCTGTCCCTAGCATCTCATACTTAGGCGAGGGCTGAAAATCTGTATTGCCAGCTGACTGACGTTAAAACTAAATGATGTTCAATTTAAGAGAGGGCTCTTAAATGACATCTTGAACATCATACGGTTTTTTTAATTCATGAATCTGCAAAATATCAAGAATACTTACACTCAAATAAAACGTCTGCTTCTAAATGATCAAGACTATGCCATCCAATCCCAATGACCACTTAGAAATGTCCGGAAAAAAAAACTGTCTATCTTAATTTGGCAAAAAAAGCTGGAGACTAATTTAGTTAAGTGGCAACCCTAGTTGGATCTTATCTCGACGACAGGTACGCTTGACGTCGCTGCGTCAATAGAGACTCAAATCTTAAAGCATTCACATCTGAGAACATCGTCTACGTACAATGAGTTTCAAAAATGTTGAGCTTATTGGCAACTGAAGCAAGTGATTTTCTTATCAGATGACTTTTTTAATTGGTTGGTTAAAGACTTGAAAAAGTTCTCAAAAACATAAATTTTGACTTTTCTTTTAAACAGATAATCTTCTTATCGAATTTCATGTCTGGATTTCAAATTTACTCAGTACAAAATTAATGTGTACAGTACGCACACAGATAGTTGCAATATTATATTGTTTTGAATCACTTGTAAGGTCTTAGAAGTTCCAAGTGTGTGAAGACATACTCTGACCTTTGTGCTAATTAGAGATCTCTTCCAGGCAACCCTAAGCTATATCGTTAGTACTATTATTTATTCTGTGACTATATTCCTTAGCAACACCATACAGTATGAAATGAGGGCAAGCTTTGACCCTTCAGTGGGACAGGCTAATAAAAAAATGTATTCCTTACATATTAATTTTTTTTCCGAACTAACTCGCTCCATGGTCGACCTCATCCTTGATGGTCACGACTTGACCCACCATTTATAAAAAAATTGTTTTTATCCAAAGTGACATCATTTCATCCGAAGGTATCTAGACCCTTAAAGTTCTAAGACTAGAGACTTCGGTAAGGGAAGGAGGGAAAACGTTGTATCTTCTCTTTTTTACATTTGCAGTGTGTGGGGTTTGGTAATGAGTGGGTAGATTTGGACGAGTCGTGGCTGAGTTCAATGAGTTGGAAGGCGAAAGATACGGATGTATTCGTGTTTTTGTAGTATTGTGTATGAATGATTAGGTACCTTATTTCATCTTAAAATCCTCAGAAAAATTTGTCTTCTATTTTGAAAAAATATATTTGTTTTTAATTTTATGAGTCAGCTACTCTGTTATTTTTAAAAATATATAAAAACTTGCTTTTCACTAAAGAATTCGTACGCATGGAAAGTAGCCTATGTCAATCTTTAGCCCTCCAACTATCCCAGTAGAAAACATGTTAGACCTAGAAGAAAAAGCAAACCACCAAATGCACTTTCATAATATTGTATATAGTTACTATTGTATATAGAATGTATATGTCGGAAATAAATGGGCATGAGCATGAGCTTGAGCATGCATAAATAAATACATTTATTTTGCGTTGATCGTTGATTTAAAATTGCTTTAATATTTCGATCAAGACTAACAACTTAACGATATTTGTGTGCCTAAAATATTTAATCTTAGCCAGACCTTTTCCCAAACCGCTTTTCCGAAAATCTTAAATACCTTTTTTTTAATTTATTCAAGACTAGCTTCGTTCCCGTGGGAATTCGGGAAAATTATGTAGCCTGTTACTCAGGGATAATGTAGCATCCTAATGGTGAAAGAATTTTTGAAAGTTTTTTAAGTTTTTTCGTTACATACAAAAATACAAATCTTTCCTCTTTATAATATTAGTATAGAAGAAAATAAACCAAGTCAAAAGACACAAGTTACAATCATCACTAAGATCAATGTACACCAACAACATGCTCCGCAAATAAGTAACAAAATGTGAGTTACATCATTTGGAATCGCATATCCAAAGGCACTCATGACAGATGCACTATGTACGCTTGTATGTAAATAGTCACATATTTATGTATGTGTGTGTGTGTGTGTGCTAGAGCTCAGGTATCGAAGGATTTGTAAGTCTCAGACTACTTCGTGCATTTCTTTCTTTTTTTGTTTCTTTTTTGCGGATTTTCGCTTTGATATCGATGTTTGTTGATTTGTCGGTTTCTGTATAGGTACTTTGAGCTACTGGTTCGGTTTTAAATAAATGTTTGCCAAGTATTTGCCGTTAAAAAATTTCGTGCTTGTAATTATTAAATTCCAAAATGTGTGTGTGTGTGTTCCAAATGTGTGTAATTGCCAAAGGAACTCTTCTAAATTTGTGTGTAGTGTAAACGTGAGAAGAATCATTTGTACAATTTTTTAAATTAGAAAACTGACTTTATTTTTCGTTCGTTTACATAGCTTTTCCCCAATTACAAAACCCGACTCGGATTATGATCTATGCTTGAGTAGCAGTTGTATTTGTCATTTTGATAGTGAGAGAAAGGGACAATCAATACTTAAGTATTAGATCAAGACTCGAGTCCTGTAATACCTTGAAGGCCTAATAATCTCATCTATGCCCATAAACTCTATGTACCGTATAGGTAGACGACGAAGTTGGTAGACAGTAGCAGTTACCACAAGCATAGCTATCCCCGGCGAAATTGCTCCGAGATTATCTTGAATAAAAATAAAAAATTCTCCTTATAAAAAAGCTAGCGGGGCGTGCCTTCCCGTTTCAGATTAAACGCACATTCTGCAATATTTTCCACAAAAGGATACCTTAATCCCTAACAAGTGGGGAGTAAGCTTAGGGGGCGATCTTTGGAAACGCGCTCTTCATTTTCTTTAAAAAAAAAAAGAGAAACGATACCACTAATGAAAGAGGTTTTGTACGATTTGTAAGTTCGGAATTTGAATTAAATCGTTCTGGCTAGCTAGCTAGTAGGTATCTTATTTTATTTTACGTATTTTGTTTTTGAAATTCTTAATTTAATTAATGATCACAGCGGCGCGCTGCTGATTCAATTTTCAATCTTTTATAATCTTTTTCTTCTTTTTTAACCCCCGTTAAAAAGAGGAGTGTTATAAGTTTGACGTGTGTACCTGTGTATCTGTATGTTTGTCTGTGGCTTCATAGCTCCTAAACTAATAAACCGATTTCGATGCGATTTTTTTCGTTTGAAAGCTGACATAATCGTGAACAATCCCAGGAAAATACTTTTATGGATATTTTAGGTAAGCGGTGATAGCACAGTTGGTAATGAGCCAGACTTGTAATCCGAAGGTCGCGGGCCTGTACCACTAAATTAGTCTTTTAGGAATTATGTACGGATTTCTAATTATCAATTGCTCAACTCAACGATGAAGGAAAACATCGTGATGAAACCTGCCCGTCCAAGAAAATTCATTTTCGAAAGACGAGCCACCAACCCGCATTGGGCTAGCGTAGTGGACTATGGCCTAAATCCCCTTCGTATTTCGAAGGGTGGCCCGTGCCCCTCGGTGGCGTGAATATGGGCTGGCAAGAAGATATTTTAGGTATCACATTAACAAGCTGGTATTTATGTAGTCTATAAAATGTTTGATAGCTAATTCATAGAAATTTCGTGTTAATTACTGATTTCAATAAATTGAGACTTATCAACGAAATTCATACGTGCCTATTCTCACAATATACTACGAGTTTTATGCCTCAACTGCTCTATGTGAAATTTCGCACGCGATAACTATCGATCGTTTTTTGAATAGTCCTCTGCCATTTCAATATTAATATTCCTTGGTACCCCCCCCCGATGAAACTCATCGGAGTTTTTTTTTCTACAAGTTCTTTTTTTAAAATTCAGGCCTTTCATCGTGGCTTGTGATGCGGTCACTGATCTCTTCAAAGATGAATTGCTGTTGCAACGACATTCTAATTTTGAAATTTTCGAATTTTTCTGTTTACTTTTTTCTTGTTGATCATTCTTGACCGATTTTTCTGCTTCTATGAGCACTTTGTTTTGTTTTTTCTTGTTCTATATTCGAGTTTTGAATGATTTTTCTTAGAATTTAAGCTAGAACATAGACCCCGACAAAAAAGAAGGGTGTTATAAGTTTGACTTTTGTATCTGTGTGTCTGTCTGTGGCATTGTATTTCCTAAACAAATGGACCGATTGCAATGCTGACGATATCAATATGTTTTTAGCTATATTTGACCCAAATTTGTTCAGTCGTTAAATAATGCTCCTCTCGACTTTAGTTTCAGAAAAAAATCATCACTAGCATTAGAAACACTTTAAGAGGATACGAATATACTATTTCAGGCTTCACAAGATTTCTCAACAATAAATTACATAATTTCAAACCACATAAAACTGTTCTAAAAACTCTTTGCGCTTTTAACTGTCTTCTTGTAAGAAGTTTACTTAAATATTGCAGATTTATGCTAAACGTTACCGCGGCCGTTTTTTATGCGGCCATAAAAAGTTAACTCAAATTAACTCAGTTTAGTTTTACCCTTCTTTTAAACTCCTTGGGTTAAATTATTTGCTAGGATTAAGAATGGGATGGCATTTTGTACATAAATCTATTAATGTACAGACGGCCACACATCAGGTTACCTACCACACGCGTGCAGTATGTGCTGTTGTGATGAGAGCGATTTTGCAATGGCAAAATTGTATGACCATTGCCTCCTATGCACTAGTGATACTAGAAGCTGGGAACATAGAAGGCAATGGTAATACAAATTCTGTCATGCTGTGCCGTGCCGTGCCGTTCGAATTATAAAAAGGCCCCAATTTGGAATCAACCATTCAAAAAAACATTGATAGGTAAATTTAATAGTGAGAAGAAAAAAAAAATAGTCAAATCTATAATTACACCAGTTAATACTTAAGTGAGTTTTGAGAGAAGAACGTAGTATTTCTTTGAACATTTTAATTATTTGCATTTTTAAAAACGGAATTTAAAAGAAAAAGAATATACCATAAATCCAATGAAAAACCAGCCGCAAGCAAATGCTAGTCGATTAAGAAACTTTTTTAACCTTAAATATTAAGATTTTTAACATTTTAGGGGAGAGTAATGATGAACCGAGGGGCGGTACTTTTAAAATTGCCCATTAAATCTTTTTAGAAATTAAATTATGATAAACGAAGTGTTAAATCATATTCATAATTTTGTTATTAAGTGGTCATAATTAGCATATTTTGACGGAACCTTTTTAGTGTCCGATTCGAAATTTAATTTTAAATCGTCATGCTCCGATTTATTAACTGTTTTTGTTGGAAAATTAAATTCGGCTAATGTGTCTATCGTTTCTGAGTTTGAATAATAATTAGTATTTTAAAATAAGAATTTTCTCGAAAGATTTTTTATAGCAACTTCTGGACTGGCTCAGTTGGTAACATAAAGGTTGTGGGTTCGGAACAGATCGGTTCATAAGCGTTGTTTAGTAGAGGTATATTTATTTATTATATTATAACTTTGTTACATATAAATCATGCATATAACATTTGCGTATTTTTTTGGATAAATATGAAAATATTTTTTTAAGTTACTATAACGTTTTTCATGATTTAAATATTTTTTTCGAAATAAAAAGCTACACCACTTACTTCCAAATCCTCAAGTTAAACTTTCCAAACATTTAAAGAATATTCTGGTCCATTTATTCTCAAAACGGAGATATAAAAATTTAATTATGAAAACTTTAGGAGTTTTTCCGTGTCGCCTAAAGAGAACAAAGGGCCTAAAACCACCCTTTAAAGGGGTGATTTTCTTATTGAAATAATATTAAACGATAGAGCATCGATTTTCTTCACCCTAGCAGAGGCAAAGGCAATATTTCATTCAGCCATTTACAGTGTTGTTTATATTGTAAGCACCTCTGTTAGGAGCCGCTAAATATTTCCAGCCAATGAGTAATTCTATTTCAAATTTGTCTTCTACTTATCGCTTTTCTGTTGTTTCTTGTCTTTAGAGGCACTTAAAAATTATTACTAATATTATAAACGCGAAAGTTTGTAAGTATGGATTGATGTTGTTTGTTACTCTCTCACGCTCAAACGACTGGACTAATTTTGATAAAATTTGGTATGGAGGTAGCTGATACCCTGGGTTAACACATAGGCTACATAATTTTGTCAAATTCCCACGAGAACGAAATCCCGAGCAGAAAGTTTACTATAATGGGTATATAGGCGAGACTTTTTAAAATGCTTTTAGTAGTATTATATTTAAAGGTCCAGCTTTCTGATTAAATTTTTACTCGAAAACAATTGTATTTAAAAATACAATTCACACTGGCTTACCGTCCGAAGAGAAATTTCATTATCTATAACTACTGTCAATAAATCCACAATTTCGAAAATGGCAGTAAATAAACTGAATAAATTGGCAACACTGCATCGCTCAGAACGGCGTCCTAATTAAAAATTTACATTTTGAAAGGATGTTTTAATTCATTATTAAAATTTGCGGCGCCCGCGTTAACGTGGAAAACTCACATAATTCACGTCAAATAATGCATTATATTTGTTATTCACAGGGTTGCCAGAATAAAAGAACTATAATTGTGTTATTTGTTTTACGTTTAACATTTCAAAGTTATTTCTAGTTAGAAGCGGACATAACATTTCAGTTTTTTTTAATGATTATCCTTTTTCCCCTTTTAGGGAGGAGTATGTTGTCTATACTTTAGTGTTAGTTGAATAAAGTTTTTCTATTCTATGCTAATAAAATAGCTAGGTATAGTCGTATGGGACTCCCTGCGCGAGCGCTAGGTCTTGCTTATTTATTTCTAAATTTTTGTCGTCAAAATTATTTTATGCTTAGTAATTTCTGCTTAAGAACCAATTTCCTATCTGTCTAGCTAATATATCTCACCCCTAAAGAGGCAAGTGGTGAGTCACATCTTTCTCCCTAACCACCCCGCTATTGTTTTATTATGTAAACCGCCCCAAAAGCCTTTTTGTCCCTAATTCTTTGGCTGAAAGATCCCAACTTCTGAATAATGGTGTTTTATATAATTGTCTTTGGATGATACAGAAAAAGGGCTAAGATTAGGTTAAGGGCTTTTTTTCTGTTTAAATCTAGGTTTAAGGCAAGAGAAATCTAATTAGGAAGTTAATCTTTAGGTCTGCGCCTAGACTTAAAGGACGACCCAAACAATGCCTCAAAAAATAAATTTCACGTGAATTTTTAATCTTGCTTTGTGATTTTGGTCTTTAAGTTGAATGCTATAAGAACGGTAATAGATGACTCATCATTTAATATGATATTGCGTTTAATGTCTGACTACCTTGTTCAATACTTTATTATTCTGTATTCAAAATAATTCAAAATGATTTCAATTAATAGATTGGAAAGCTAAATAGCTAAGTAGAAAAAAAAAGAATTTGAAATTGGAAAACATTCTAATTTTGGAATTGTAATGTCACCCAAAAATAAACAAATTCAAATTAAGAACGTAAAGGTGAAATTTAGCATAAAATCTTTTTAATTTATTCCATACCCACGCATCATAGAGTAAACCCACATATGTATAATCTTATGTAGTTGTGATAAGGGTGAATTTGCATTGAACACGTTCCTTGTGTACCAGCATTTTTAAACTTACAAACCCTAAAAATAACAACGAGGGTATACCAAAGGGAAAAGAGAAAATTAAAAAAAACGATTCTGTGTCCCTACAAAGGGTAAATCAGAGTTTCATCCGTCAATTTGTCAGTTGGCTTTATTCACAAAAGAAATGTATTCCACCCACCTTCGTAAATCGTCTATAAATACAGTTAAGGATCCCTTTTGTATTAAGTTCTTTGATTTCTCAGTTCTTATGGGATAAAGTTCCTTTTGAAAGAGGCGAAAATTAGATTTTTAGTCAAGTTTTTTTTTGAAATGTGCAGATTCAAATCCGTGACTCATCAACGACCTGCAAGGCTAACATGGGCGCGTGAAATAATTTTGTCATGTAGATGTCGTTCTGCCTGTCCATACTGATACTATGCAATAGGAACTAGAGGGTGGAACGATAAATGATACGAGAAAGTTATCTGACGCGCCTTTGTTAAGTGTTTTTGAAAGATGACATTTTTCACCTAGGTTTCCTTTATGATGTAGGTAGACAAAAATTCCCACGTGATTGTTAATACCAGTGCAAAAAATGTGCTAAGACACGTTGACCAGTCCCAGTAACATTGTATGTATGTATGTATTATGTAAATTCTTTATTGCTCAAAAATAGTGTTATACAAAACATTTTGTCATTTTGTCACAATGCAATTATTCTTATTATTTTTGTTCAGTAAAATAACACTTTTACAATCGGCCAGGGTCCTAGGGCAATTGTGAAAGAAACCGGCGAACTATCCTGGCATTATCGAGCAGGACTGCTCTCTGCATCACGATGGAATCACTTACGTCTCTGTAATACCAAGCCTCTGAAGGTAATAAGCAAGGCTTTTATTATAATTACGTGATGTCCCACTGCAGGGAAAAAGCAATAATTCTTACCAACAGAAAAACCAACTAGGTATACAACCAACCATCTTTCTTACAGAAATAGAAAAAGCGAGAAAATTTACAACGGCTACTCCTCAAGAATCGCGCAAAAGTTCTTTTAAAGTCGTACCATAGCTCAGTACTAGTGAAGAAATAAAATTTATATTGAAGGTCCCATAAGAATTGCCACCTCCCAACCCGACAAAGACTTTAATCTCCAAATGTCAAGATTTTCCAACTCCCCTTCAAAATAGGACTTTTTTCTTAAGGCTATAGAGTTTAGAGTTAGGAAATCCCTTTTCCTAGAAACTTACAAAGTTATTTCGATCTACCCTCGTGTTATGAATAATTCAGGTGTCGTTTAATAACCGGGAGAGTTGTGCCACAGTATATAAATTATGCAGTATTGACACTTCGTGTAAGTGTTTGCCTGGAGTTTTGCTTGTGATGCAAACGACTTAATAAACAAAAACTTATACTGTGAAGTTTTATTTTAAAAGGTTTATTTTATTTAGCTTTTATAGCTGTTTGATTGTTACATTGGTGCTTTATTATTTATTTATTACTTAGTATTGAAGATAAAGTAATGGTTCTAGAACCAATTATGCTCGGCCCACCCCAAAAGGGATACGAGGCGTGGGGTGGGTATGGAGATAAATAGAGTGTAATATTTCCTTATTGTATAAGTATTTAGGTATAGTCAAGTGGGGCTAACTTGACTAACCTTCGTGTCAGAGTTTTTAAACCGCTAAATGGCCTCTGACTTGGTTTAATGAACAGTCAATCGACAACAACCGCCGCTTTAAAAAGCTCTACTATGCTAAATAAGCATTTTGATTCTTTTTCTCTTGTTATTTTGTATCATTACCTACTCTATTGTTTCCGGTGATAGCCCAGTAAAGACCAGTCGTTTAACCGGAAGGTTGCGGTTTCATCGCGATGTTTTTCTTCACCGCTAAATTTATTTTTTATGATTTATATATGGATTTCTCATTAATTATCACTCGCTCAGCGGTGAAGAAAAAAATCGTGATGTAACTGTCTGGTCTGAAAAAATGAGGTTTTCGAAAGGTGCGCGGTCCACCAACCCGCATTAGGCCAGCTTGGTGGACTATTGCCTAAACCCTTTTCACTCTTTCGAAGGAAGGCCCATGCCTCTCGGTGGGGACGTATTTGGGCTAATGACAACTCTGTTGTTTCCATACTGTCTATCATTAGCCTGTGGTTACACCCCGAGGGCGGTCGAGTTTTTGTCTCTTTCATATCTATTGACATAGAATGAGATGATTGATACTGGCTTAAAAGGGTTCCTCACGTGTGTAGTTTATTTATTACCTGTTCCTACATTGATCATTTGGAGACTTACTTTTATGTAAGTTTTACGACCCTTGTTAAGCTAAGCGGGTACGTAGATTGAAAGTTTGGGTTTTTAGGGTGTTAGTTTGAACATCGTTGTATTTGACGGTGTTGAACCTGTTTACTAAACTGAAAAGCTTCGCAAAAGAACCCATATATGTATAATTTTAATTATAAAACATATCCACTTATCCACTTCTATCACACTTAGACAATTTTGAACACAATACAAGACAAGATGGGGTAAATTTAAATTAGTTATACTTAAGGGTTAATTCTCAGCATAAAAATGAAAACAGGTAATACCTACCATGAAGACAAATATAACAGTTAAATCTTTACTTATTTACTAATATGTATTATAAATGCGAAAGTAAATCTGTCTGTCTATTTGCCTGTCCGTCTTTCACGCCTAAAATACTGAACCGATTTTTTTGAAATTTGGTACAGAGATTGGGAAAGGACATAGGCTACATTTTATCCTACAGTTGGATACGTTATAACCTGTAACGTATCCAACGGAGCCGCGGGCGAAAAGCTAGTACTACATATAGGCTGTAGTCTAACATTTACATTAAAAAATGATGTAGTTACTGTAAAAAACGCTTGCAATGTTTCCTTTTAAAGCTGAAACCAGACTGTTAATAAAAAAAAAATCAGGAATTAAATCCTCAGACAGTTGTTTCGCCTAACGTTAAATTCAGACGTCTAATTTAAAATTCCAATGAAACTACAAAAACAGCGTCAACATTCACATTTCTATCATAAAACTAAAACAAGTTTAATAAAGAATCTTTTTATTCGAAAGAAAGAAAAATATTTTTCATCTTTTCGTCTGTTTGCCCAGAAATACGTAGGTTTTTCCTTGCTGTGATTTATTCATATTTACTCGAGGTTTAGTCCTGCTTTTTAGTTTATATGTGTGTTCCACGCAATGTGGGAGAAAAACGGTGTTTTATGTGAGAACACTTGCTCCGTTTTTGCTGTAGACGTCACAGTTTCTGCATTTGGAATTACGCCAATAGTAATAGGACATTAGATTTTCATTTCACTTAAGGAATCTTCAATGCATAGTAGCCTACGCTTAACAAAATTTGCTTCATATCTATTAAAGCAAGAAATTAAGGAGGAAATAACAATATTATCAGTGATTTTGTGTAAAGGATCGGTGAAGAATATACCTAACCTACATTAAGCAAAGCTTTATTATTCAAATGTTGAGATAACTATTTCTGAATTCAAAAACTACATATATGCATGCATACATTCACATACATGCATATGCCCACGTCTACGATCCCTAACGGGGTGGGCAGAGTATCAGTGGTTTCAAAACCACTTGGTGCCATATTTGACATAAATTCTGAAGGTTATATGAGATGACACATGATGTATAGTCGTAAGAGGTTGTCAGCTTTCGCCGAGCTAAGCCCTTGCGTCTTATTTACTGACCTTTACAGTATGCCTCGGAAGAGTAGGCAGCTCGCACATTCTAAGTTTTTCTTTTACTCCCAGTCCAGCATAGAAACATGCATGCACTTCTCAAATATTCACAACAGAATTTCCTTCAACGCGATTGCATCTAACAACTTGCACCAGAAGCATTCTTTACGAGTGCAGCAAACACTGCAGATGTACAAAGCAGGTTACGTAAACAGAAACGCAATTTCGCCCCTACAACTACAAGAGCTTCAGACAACTTGAAACAAAACATTATCACTACAAGAAAAATAAAAACTGTTCCACACTAAAACAAACCCTTCTTGTTACAGGTACGACAATAATTCTGCAACAAGAGAAGTAATCAACACGTCCCAACAAGTTTTTACAAGTTCCATGCAGTAAATTTCACAATTGCCACAAGAAAGTTCACTACGCCATCTCTTCGTGCTACCCTGTTACTTCCCAACTTGGTCCTCCCGACGCTAAGACAGATTTCAGTTTTTACTTTGTAGGGTTTTTGTGCTGATTCCAGCTTTGAAGCTCGTAATAACGTTTCTTTTGGCTTTAAATTGCGAGATATTGCTGAGATTGCCTTTCGGTCGCAATTGTGGATTGAAGTAATCTTTGTTGCCAAAAATGTAACTTGGCAAGGTGCGTTTAACTTTTTTATCGCTGCATGTACCTGAATGCAAGACTACCTTTTCTGTCTACCGGGTTTATAATTCTTCCGTACAACTTTAAAACTTCAAGTTTAGTTTTTTTAAAATAAACCCACATCGACATCAAACTCACATCAAGTTATATAATTAGAACTAAATACCATTTCAAATCAATGTCTTAATGTTCTTAAACACAGTGTTACCTGAAATTCCCAATCACCAAAGCTAAATACATACTTGAAAGCTAACAACTTAAACTAGCGGCCAACATAACACGACAACTCTAAAGCCGGCACCTGCCCCGCACAACTTCTTTTAAACTCGAGCGCTCGAGTGCGGCAGCTTGATTAATAGCAGCTGGATTGTTACTAGTTTCACTTGGCTTCCCGTAAAATCGGGTACGTGCTTTGAAAAATTTAAAACTCTATAAAATAGTTAAGCTGTTGTTGATATAGACTGAGAACAGTATCGGGCCGAAATTAATCCCTAGAGAATTTATTGCGATCGAGTAAAGCGGTTTCATGACTTACATTTTTTTTTCAATTTTATTTACGAACTAACAGGCTATTTTTCATTGCCTATTTGACACATCAAAGTAATTTTAGAAGTTCATTAAGATTAATAACATAATCTTAATGAACTTCATCGTTCATTCGAACAGGTATAAGCAACCATTTACAAAACGCCTTAGCAAAGTCACAATGTACGTCCACTCCAAAGCTATTACGCAATAATGCTGACAAAAGCTACACTAGATTTATCAATAAAGGTGAAATTATCAGAACCTCTTAAAATTCGTGTAAAATATCAAAATTCCATTAACCTAAGTCTCACAAATGAGGTAATCGAACGAGACTATTACCATTACTCTTAATGAAACCGGCAATCTAAGTAATAAATAGTCGATATCAGTCTAACAAATGTCAAATGAATTCGCTAGTTTATACGACTAATCTTGAGGCTAGTTATCTATATGGCGTGTTAGCAGAAGTAGAACATTTGCCTTATGAATAAAACTATCAAGATTAGCATTTGAATCGACACGTTTTGGTTTGTACTAAAATATTATGGTGTGTCTAACGAACCAAACGTCATATCTAAAGTGTGATTTGGTAATAACGTAGAGCTGCTTTGGGTCCTAACTTTGCATTGAAATTATTCAAAAACTTTGTCTTATCTATTAATGGGGTCGAGTGCATTTAAAAGCTAAACTTTCCGATGTATTCCTATTTTGTATGTTATTTTATTATCAATGTATATTTCTGGTTCTATTTTGAGGAAAATAGGTTTAATTTATTCAAAAAGAACTCAAACTGAAGCCGCAATCTTGTAAGAGATATATTTATATCCCAAAGTGGTTTGTACATTAAGAAATTACTTCACATATCCAGAATTACTTCATCCACAAGTCAAGCCTACCATAAACCACCGTTTGTAAACACTGCTGTAGTATTTGCAATTCACGTGACCAATGTATTAGTTTCAGCTACAGTATCAATATTAAGACAACCAGTGAGCTAGGTAAACATTATTCGAGATAAAATATTTTGAAGTCTTAAGTTAGGTCGATCTATTTGATCTCTTCTTCTTTGTAAACGCCACACATCTCCATCCTCTGCTACTGACTCGATCTCTCAATAAGACATGACCGCAACCTTCTCTTTTATTTGCTTGAAATAGCTCCGACTAAGTCTACCCCTACTTCTCTTTCCTTTCCCTCTATAATGATTTTTATAATGTGGTGGTCTTATCGTATCAAATGCCCAATCACCTTCTCTCTTCTGTTCTCTATGGTTTTTAACAACAAACAACAAGTGTTGTGTTGTTGAGATCTGTTTGATATCTTCATAGAAATAGTTTTAGGTGATTTACCTAACATGAATGGTATTCTTATTCTGTGGAAGGCTTAACTGCACTTAAATATCAGTAAGCGCAACTATGTAGGCAACTAGATATTTCCCTTTACTTTATTGGCATGTTGTTGATCTATAAGGTTACCCTCAAGGCTACTTTAGTCTATTACTTAATAGATTATGTCTAACACTGAAACTTGATATTTAGATGACAATAATTTTAATTTAGGTGTATTCTAACCAAATAGGCGGGAATACCTCGTTTATCACTATAACATCATCAAAATTGGTAACTTTTGTGTCTTTATGCTAAATTTTTCGTGAAACCACTCATCAATAAATATAAATAAATAAATAGTTTATTTATTTTCTCTCTACAAAAGTTGGTGATGATACTGATGACAGAATTATTTGATTATCTTTTGTGAGAGCTGGTGTCCGTACTAGGAGAACCTGTGTTACGGAGTCACCGGGTGATTTGTCGTTTCTTATTTTTTGTAATAAATGGACCGTAACAAAAGATTTACGTAGCCATAGCTAAGTTTGTACAGTCTCCTCCAGCTTGTTCATTTCTGTACTGCACTTCTGCATTGTGTGAAGAGGTAAATCCTTGTTTCATTGTGTGGGAGAGGGACGGCGTGAGATAAGATTACTATTCATGTTTCTCATAAGTACGACATTGGGTAACTTAACATGGGTGGTTTGAATTGGAATCTTGTCCGTCTTGCATTTGACATCCTAGCTACATTAGTAGGTTTGAGTGCAAATATTATAAAATAGTCAAAGAAATCTTTTTAGAAACACCTCGATAGATTCGGTCGATTTATGCCATAAAATCCTTGAATTGAATAATTAATAAAAAAATAGAGACAAAACAGAAAAAAGGTTAATAATAGAAACGCTAATATAAAATTCTAATTTCGTTGATTCAGCGGGGTTCCCCGATAAGGTCAATTTCCATTGAATGATGTCTACTGCTGTGTTTGGTTAACATGTCTAGTTAAAATCACTTTGTGCAAAAGCAGTGTATGACGGATATGCGATAAATCGAAATGGTATTATCATCCATGGTAGATGATATGCCACCAGAAGTCAGAACTAAAATAATAAAAATAAGCTCTTGAAATTATTTCAGTAAGACGTAAATAATACTTACTCGTATAGTTCTTGGTTCTCACACAAAGTCCTCGTATATTTTATGCATATTAGGCTAAAATAGGAACATTCGTATCAAGTTGTACAATTAGAACGTACTTAGCTTACCTTATATATGCGCTATATACTAGAGTTTAGACAACAGCGGAAAAAGCTTGACTACTTAGCTAGGGTTGCCGTTTGTTGCTAAAATTGTTGCGGAACAGAATACATACTTTAAAATTATAGTCACTTCTGAGAATCTTTACTTCAAAAAAAAGGAGGTTCTCAGTTTGACCTGTATGTATGTATGTTTGTCTGCGATTATCTCGCCTTTGGCTGAACCGATTTTGATGCGGTTTTCAGAAAAGTATTTGTTACATTTAGGTGAAGGTTTTAGTATTTTAACCGACTTCAAAAAAGGGGGGTTCTCAGTTTAAACTGTATGTATGTAAAATAAAAATCAAAAAATCGTTTAAACTTTTCAGACTTCAAAAAATGAAGAGGTTATAATTTGCACAAAAATGGAAAACTTAAAAAAAAATAGAACCAACTTCAAAAAAGCGAAATATAAATACAATATAATTTGATACGCTATGTAGTACCTACCTACTGAGCTGTTTGAAGTCGGTGCCAAGAAAATTAAGTTTGATAGGCCACCTTCGCCTATTAAACTTGTTTTTTTTTTTAAATATGAAGGTTTGTTGCATAAATACCAAAATGATACGATGTTAATTAAGAAAATCAGATATTTTCCTCACCGCTAGTGATAATTAAATAAAAATCCGTACATAAATCCGAAAAGGCGAATTTATTGGTTTGACCGCACCAGGATTTGAACCTTTGAACCCGCAACGGTGTCAAGTCTGGCTCATTGAGAACCAGAGACAAACTGGGCTATGTAGCTGTTATTAAAACAAAAAATCTTATTTTTTGTTTCGTGTTCAAAAGTTTCCTGGTTGCTTGATTTTGTAGGCAACCCTATTTGTGACCTAGTTAGTAGTTCATTGTAGGGTGGAGAGAAAAGTCATATTTCCTGAAGTGCCTGTGTCATTGCGAGGTATGAGCTGTTTTTGAATGAAACGGTGGAAATAGGGTGAATGGGTGCTCTTGTTTTGAGAAGTTGGATAATGTTGAGGTGGTATGGTTTGGTAAATAAAAATCGGGGTATATCTGGCGGGATAGGTGGTGATCGTCACAATCCTCACTCAATACGTCCCCACCGAGGGGCCCACTATGCTTGCCAATGCGGGCCGGTGGCGCAGCCTTTCAAAAACGAATTTTCTTAGACATTCATCACGATGTTTTCCTTCACCGCTGAGCAAGTGATAAATTGATGAATGTCCATACATAAATCCAAAAAACGAATTTCGTGGTACAGGACCTGATGATGATTTGAACCAGTAACCTTTTCCTGTTACAAGTCTGGCTCATCACCAACTATAGGTTGTTTTCTCTACTTACCTAATATTGATGATGACATTTTCTTTGGAAAAGCGTCGAACGCCAATTTATTACAAAATCGTTTGAAGAGCTTTAAAACTAAGCTCTAACAATTCAGCTTTAAACCGAGTTCTAGAATCGTCTCTATTTAGAACATATTTTTCGTAATTAACTCTTTTAGTTAAGTAAGAAGCTTTGCGGCTCCCTCCAGCTAAAACGGGTTAAATTTATTTATTAAAAGCTTTCAAATTCCCGCTTGTGTTGCAATCTTGGAACACTAGTGCGCTCTCGCTACCAAATGAGGTTTTCTGAAGTGCGCTTCAATTTTTTTTTTTTTTAGATTTTAGAGGAGAAAATGGAGTAGTTGTGAGGTTTTAAAATGAAGATTTTTTTAAGTTGTAGTTAAGGTGTCAAGTGTCTTTAGTTTTGGTTTAGTTGTGGTAAGTTTTAGGTCCGTGTTACCAAACGCGACTCGAACTCTTGATCTATACTTGAGTAACAGTCGTCTTTGTGATAGTGAAAGAACGAGACGATCAATCTTGTGTCTCCTTCCGTAATACAGTGCTAAACTCTAATGTTGTCTCTTTCACTCTTGTTGATATAAACAATGATAGCATGACATTAAATTACCTCTTAACTTTAATTGACGTCTCTGAGTACGGCAGTTAATGTGACGTCGCATTACCGTGGTGACGTACCACCCCTCAAATATCTGAAAACGTTGCATATTTTTATAGCCTGAAACGTAAGTACTATTACATTGATTCTGTGGTATAGCCAATTGTAATATTGGGTGTTTTAAATTAGTTAGCGAAGCTCTCCATGAAACCACATGAAACTGAACAACTTTCCCTAAGGAACCTATATGCAATTCTCAAAAATGGAGAGGTAAAACAGTTTCTAAATATTTTGAAATAGTTTTCCTTGGGGAAAGTTATTCAGTTTAATGGGCTGATTTGCATGATCGTCAAAATAAAGAGTCGTGTGTGACTCTTATCCCCAACTCATTGACATCTTAAAAAAAATTCATCAAATTAACTTCGTATACCCGATTCGGCAGTGACTCTTCACACCCTTATATAAAATCAATAACTTCGACAATAACACCTATCTATATGACATATAAAGTACAATAACGTATGCTATAAATCTCTAATAATAAAGATTTCGCTAAGCATTAAGGGGCAGTCATCCGTAAGCATCAATATCATCGATAATCTAGGCAGGGACGGTTTTAGAAGGACGCCCAACATGGATCACACATATATTTTTTAGGGAAACAAAAATATTCGGCGCGAATGGGACTTAAATCTCTTGGTGGTCTAACCAACTGAGTCATCGTGTCCAATCATAATCACACTAATATTTATAAGGCTTATTCGTCAATGTGAGTTTGTGTTTGTTTGCATGTGTTCCCGCTTCACGCTCAAACGGGTGGACCAATTTTGATAAAACTTAATATGGAGGTAGCTGAGCCCTTGTATTAAGATGAAGGCTTCAAAATTTTCCTGGGTGGAAAGCTAGTAGAAAATAAAATATGAGTAAATATGGGTAAAAAAAATATGGTATAAAATGTGAGCTAGATTGTGGTCTAATGCGGTCTTGACTCACTGACTTATTCACCAATACCTAAGTTCTAAATTGTTGAACCTGGAAAGCTGAAATATACAACATTTCCCTTTATGGTGTAGACAATCAATAGGTAAGGAATGATTTCACGAAATTTTCACTGGAACCAAGTCTTAGGCATCCTGTAGTAATTAAGAATATTGAAACCCTAGAGCTAGCTCCTTATAGAGCTAGCTGTACAATATATAAAAAATATACTTATTCCCAAATCCATCCCTGTAATCTTTCGCATCATAACGTCCATTAATATATTTTTTTACGATGCGTCCCACATTTGAGAACGTCTGATATTAATAATAAAATAAGCCGCTTAATCACTGAAGTGATGGTGCAGTGCAGAGCTTGTTATTTGATTTAGAACTGGGGGTCGCAAGTTTCAGTTTTGCCCCAGTTTGTTTCGGATTTTGTTTGCTGAATTTGCTTACTGTGTTTTGTCTAACAACTAACAAGCAAAGTTGAGGTTTTTATTTGATAAATAAAAAGTAAATTTACTACTTAGATACTGGAACACAGTTAAAAATTATATTCTAGTAGAGATCTACCACACTGTTCTTCTGTTTATTTAATTACTTAAATGCCTGAAAACGCGTGGCCTTAATCCCCACGACTCTATATTTTATTTCATATTGAAAATCGAAGTTTCGCATGTGATAATTATTATAAAATTCGTACATAAATATGAAAATACAAATTTAGTGGTTCAGCCCAAAAAACAGGCTTTGAACCCGCAACCCTCCGGTTAAACCTGGTTCTCACCGCTCTTTAAGAAAAGTTTCACACGAGAATATCACATACACAGTTACACATTAATAAAAAGCACTAACCATTAAAATTGCTGCCGGCTAAACTGTTAATGAAACTGAAAAACGTTTAAATCAGTTCACTAGCCCATTACCATAAACATGTCTCAACAAATTAAACTAATAGTCAATCCATTGTAAACCCAATACAGTAATTACTATAACAAAGTATGGCACACTTCAGACTCATTCGATTTTCAAACGAACCAACTAAGGTTCCGCATTGAAATGTGTAAAACCACATACTTTAGAACCCGGTAACTGCACGCACGCGACACCACTCATATTATAACGACCCCTTCCTTTATAATCGCTGGAAATAAAATGTCTATCGATTGAGGGGGAGCTGTGTGATTTCTTCTGGCAACATCAGCAACACAAATAGCGTACAACCACGTCGGGATCAAAGGTAAAAAAAAAGGTAAAAACATAAGAATCTTAACCCGTGTTAGTATTAAATCATCTGTTCTAATCGCGAAAATGTATAGTGAACGTTTCAGGAACGTTTTTAGAAATCAGTCATCGCAAGAATATTGGAATTTATTTATTAAGTATTTCTATAATAAAATAACCATTTTACATTTTCATTTTAATCATGTAAATAGTTTTTTTAACTCTGTCTGTTCGCGAAGGCGTATGCAGTGCTTCTATTGTCTCTCAGCTTTATTCCGTGTTTCCGAAATTATAAAAAACAACAATGAAGTATGTACTTAATCCTAAATTAAGACTACTATCGACAATAAATCTAATAAGTTATAGACATGAAAATTAGAACGAAAGAACAATGAATACGTATTTCTAAACTCAAATTATTACAGGCGATACAACTAATAACTCGTAGATAATTCGTATGCATTCGGAAAATCGATAATTGCTGAAACACAATGAAAAAATAGAAGCACTATATTATTATAGAAAGCCTAAAAATACACTTTAATAACCTTCTATACCCAAAACATTGGACAAGACCAGCCAAAACAACGCAAACCCGTCACCCCAACACGTGTTACACCCTGTATATGCGATTGCACGAACCGAACCTCGAGGTGACAACTGTCCCATTGTTACCCAGAATCACTGACAGATAAGGGTTACGGTTACCCCAGTAATTTCAGCTTTTATTAAACATCGCTTAAGCTGCTCTCCAGATAAGATCCATCGATGAAACGTGTTGTTGTGCGCGTGGTATAAATAGTATCATTTTCTATTAGATATCCCTTTAAATATTGATCCTTTTAATTCCTGCAATTTTGTTCCCATTTTGTACTAAACCCTGTCTTGAACCTTTCCTGAAGTATATACAATTTTTTTTAAATTATACAATAAAAAAAATGAATCGCGAATTCGCCCAATATCAAGTAAAGAAACCATTTACAGGTTGTAAAACGTCATAGCCTCGTCCGTTGATCAGCAGGGTGAGGATAACGATTTTGGAGCACTAAGATGTACCTTAGGTGGTGGGTTGGTCATATCTGTCGTAGAACCGATGGCCATTGGAGCAGACGAGTTCTAGAATGGAGACCACGAATCGGCAAACGTAGCGTAGGGTGCCCTGTAACTAGGTGGGGTAACGATATTCGTAAGGTAGCGGGCAGTGGTTGGAGGAGAAGAGCTGAAGAGCTCAGTGGCGTGTTATAGGAAAGGCCTATGTCCAGCAGTGGACTGACACAGGCTGATGATGGTGATGAAGATGTACCTACCCAACACACCCAAGGAAATCCTAAATTAATGAAAAATTAAATTAGTGCGCAGCTCTATTTCAAATGTATCGAGTATATCTCACTGATCACTGGATTTGCGACTATTTCACTATTGAATTTAATGTACTTTTTATTGGGTTTTTGAAACACCTTTGATAGATAGATAAAAACTTTATTTAAACACAGTTATGCAATACAAACTAAAACACAACAATACAAAATAATTTGAAACAACTTAAATAGTTAATAATAAAAATCACTGTGTATTAAAACGGCGCCGGCGCTGATTCAGCGTATGCTGCCACAGGACAGCGCTATTCTTCCGTTGGAACCTACAGTGAGCGACCGCGTCCAAGCGGTACCAAATAACAAAAAATGGCAATGTTTATACAAAAACAAATTATTGTGTGTAGTTTATACTTTCTGTTGTTGCTTATTGATGGATATTAACAGTGAACAGTGAAAGACATGATTTTTCCGTATTGCAGAAGGAGACTCAAGTCATGCTCTTATACTTAAGTATTGAGTGTCTCTTTCTGTAATATGGCCCTAAGACACGCCTGAAGATTATGTAATCGAAACCGTTCGCATAAAAATATTAAATAAATAAGTGGAACTAGTGTAACAATCATGTCTTGCATTATTGTGTGTTGTGTGTGTATGTATGTATGTATGTATTTATTCTTTATTGTACATGAGCATAAGTTACACAAGACACAATATAAGAAAAACAGTACAAAGGCGGACTTATCCCACAAGGGGATTTCTTCCAGTCAACCCATTGAGTGTTTGAGAGGAAGGAGTAGTCAGCAGGTAGTATTCAATGTACAAAGGTTTAATATACAAATAATGTAAAAGTATAGTATGTTATAATGTATAAATATACAAATAATTTATTACATAAACATAAGACATGTACATATATATAAATACATAATTATATACTTATACAAATATTTATAAACAAACAACAAAATGCGAGAGGATACCTACAAACTTAGCTAAGAGCTTCAGCATCGACACCAAAGTGCTGTGTGTGTATGTGTGCGTTTATTTAGTGACGTAGTCGCTTTAGCCAAGACAGATAAGATTCAACTACTTGCCTACAATATATCTGTCTATCTAATCTATCTTAAATCTAAAAAAAAACACCTCTTTAAGAAATTCGTTTGCCACTTGTGCTATGACAGTTAGAATAGATAATTTTACGGGATTTGTCTTGACGTTTCAATACAAGACGAAGGATCCCATACCCACACCATCATTTAATTTAATGGGTTCACCATCAATACACCATAAATTTGCCGTCGATTGGCAAATTCAATTATTGTTTTAAAATCGTAAAATCTGGAATCGATTTATCGCGAACCCGTAATCGATTTGAGTTCTCGAATCGTAAAATCGAATTGAATCGTTACGTTGAAATTAGTAATGTAAGTGGTAAATGTTTTACTACGATAAATTTATTAATTTCATTATTTTTATTACTGAGTGTTGATATTGAAAGGATTTATCTTGCGAAATTTTTCTTAAATATGATTTTTATGTACTTATACAAGTTCAAAGATCTTTATAGTAACAATTTTTGGAAGTCTTCAACAGATTGTTGTTTCGACCGATTGTTGCTTCGACCGATTGTTGCACTATCATGCGATGCTCTGAAGTATCAATCAAAGACTTGTAAGAATAGATGCCCTGTCCGTTCTGTTTAAAACACTTCTACGATCTCAAACCAAAACTCAATCGCCAATAGAGGACGCCTTTGGTTCCCTTAGGAATTTTAGCAAATCTGACTTAATTCCTTATGACCACCACAAAGGGAATCTCTGCGCTAAATAGCTTTCTAGAGTTTCCAGAACTTAGGGTTTTTATGAGTCAGTGAGAGATAGATAAGACTTTTTTTTAATATTTGCTTCAAAAAATATAAAAAAAGAAAATAGGATAATAAGATAGAACTCCCGAATCTCTTTAAAGTTCGAGTGAATAGGCATTTTCTTGGTGAGCTTGCTACATCCTCGAACACATCTTCGCCCTTGTGCTAGATTGTGGTTAATAAAAATAAAATAAAAAAGTTTGTTTAAGCAATCTTTCATTTTCAAGCAGTGTTTCATTAACGAATATACCTTATTGCACCAAAACTATCGACACCAACTTATTACTAGGTAGACAAAAGATCATCAATAGCCGTATCCATAGTCCGGACCAAGAACTATCTTCACAAAAGCTGGCACAATGCAACGTCAAATGACAAATGAAATCGGACGGGACGGCCATAAATTGTAACTACGAATAATAAAAGATTATCTATCTCTGAAATAAATATTGGGGGAGGACAATGGAGCTTTATTAACAGTGCGAGCTGGTCACCCCAATGTAGAATTTTCGACGAATAATATGGTTTAAGTTTTGCTACTGTGTTTTGGTTAAATGGGGTTTGTGTTCCGCATTAGGACAAGACTGGTTGAGACCTTTTCTTTATGTATTGACGCCGTAATATTGTTTTTTTTCTATCAAAGGCGTTTTTTTTTATTTCTCGTCATTTTCTGAGGTCACAGGTTTACCTAAGGCTAACATCATCATAACATAACATACCGTGATACGAAAAACATAATAATAGGGCATCCATTAATGGCAAAAACTTGCCCTGCAATGCGCCCTAAGGTGTAGTGCTCTTATTTTCTTACTGTCTTTCGGCAAATTTCGTGTTTTTTTAAAGATAAGAAAAAAACAATAAAGAACATTCGTAATTCTACCTCTTTCCACAATATTCTCACAACATATTTCTTAGTTGGCAACACTAATTTAAAAACACTCCGACTTGTAAAAACACTTTAAGCGTCTTACCTCTAATTTTACAATGCCTGTAAAATAGAAAACCCAATTCATGCAGCAGTAAATATTGAAATCCAATATTTCTACAAACTGTCCAACATTAATTTGCGCAGGTAACGGTATACTTTTATAAAACACAGTTACCTATAAATAAATAAAACAACTCGCGTAAATTCTGCTTTAACCAGACACGTAAGCGAAGACAATTATTTTCTTAGGCTTTGTTTATTAACTACAGATCGTGTGATCACTGATCACATTCCTTGGACCAATTCTCAACATTACAATTCCGTACCCAAAAGTTGCCTGGAAGAAATTTCACTTGGGCCTTTGAGTATAATAGCGGTGATAGCAGAGTTGGTCAATAGCCAGACTTGTAATCGGAAGGTTGCGGGTTCAAATCCTGATGCGGGCCTGTACCACTAAATTAAATTCCCTTCGTGTTTCGAAAAGAGGCCCGCGCCCCCTTGTGGGAACATACATGGGCTAATAAAAAAATCAGCATACATTGTATTCGTTGCTGTCCGTATTCCTATATTTGTGTATTTTTAGGTGCAAATAAAGTCAATTTCCTGTTGACGATTGTAGTTAATTAAACCATTTCAAAAACCACTTGGCAATTTAAACATTTTAATTCCGTCCAACACTTTTTCCCGTGGGAAATCGAGAAAATGACATATGTATTTATTTGTAGCCTATGTGTTATTCTTGATGTTTAAGATGTATTACTGCAAAGTTAATCACGATCCGTTTAATCCATCTTCACAAACTTTTACGATAAGTTGAAAACGTGAAATAATAATAAAGATAATCTATTAATCTAACTGTAAAGAAAGGTCCAGCTCTTAAAAGGAAGGTCGAAATAACCAAAGCTCGTTAAACACACATAACTTTTTAATTCAATTTTAAAACCAATTTACGCAACAGCCAGTATGCTAGGTATTAAGTTAACTACCTAGGTCTAACCTAGCTATTGTATTTGATATTTATGACTCATTAAATCAATTTATGAAGTTAGAAATCATTTTCTGAAGTCGCCATAGGAACATAATTAGAACATAACGATTAACCATTGTGTACCTTTATTAATGCAGGCTTTAAACCTTTTTAAGTATTTCAGAGGGCATTTTGAAATTACTTATTGCTTTTAGGGTTCTTCCCGTTTGCTCTACACTAGTCCTTTTTTTACTTGTGTGAACTATTATCAATATTGTTATAAAAACGGTTTTTGGTTAATGAGATATGGATTACAATAAATATTGTTTTTTTTATTATATGGATAGCAATACAAACTTTAGTTTATAACAATCTAACCCCATTGAATATTTAAATTAGGAGCAGTCATAGAAGACAACTAAAATAATTTATTAAAATTTAGTGTTTTATGTGTGTAGTTTTTTATTTTTATTTTCAAGACATTTAAAATTTGTTTTGATCTTAAAAGTCCAACCGTATATTTTTTTTCACTATGGAATATGAGCAGCTATTGCCATTAAGTAAACAAATAGATCTATAATAAGCCAAGTCATGAAATATTCACTTTTTACTTAACTAAACCAAAATGTGTTACCCTAGACTGTACAAACATTCAGTCTCTTCACAAATTTCGGAATTCCGGGCGTCCGTTGGAAGTGGAATTAATAATTGTGTCCGACAACGCAATTCCAAATTCAAATTTGTCAAACTGACGATAGGAAATACGTTGACGACGTCATCGTAATAGGAAATATCATTGGCATATGAAATTCATAGCTAATTTGCGCATATTTAGTGAGAATCAGCTTTGGTAACAGAATCTGTTGGGCAATGAATTTGTCAGTTGCCATGCCGTACAAATATTGGATGTGTTTAAACACATTGTATAGCACACTGGTGAATTGAAATACCTCTTTAGTTTTCATACATTTTTGAACTATTTCCGAACAAGATCATGTGCGTTTAATTTTCGGAATGCCCAAAATATTGTTTTAAAAACTAACATTAATAGAAATAAACATTGAACATTTTTATTTGGTTAATCAGTTAGTAAATCTACACTTTATTTTATTTTTTTAATATTGGTTTATTTAAGAAACGTTTATATTGTGTGAACACTTTATTGTAAGTACATTTTTTTTTGCACAAGATTTACAAAAAAAAATACACAAAAGTACCTCAGAGATGACAAAAGGTAAAAAAAACAAATGTAATTTATGTGATTTTAAGTCTTACAGAATAATTGTTTTTATGCTTTGATCAAATAAATGAATGGTGCTGTAGCCATACATACCAAGAGACGAAAGCCATGGCTCGAGACAGAACAGGATGGAGAATGCTGCAACGACAGAGGGCTGGGCCCCCTTAATTAATGATGATGATGATTATGATCAAATAGTCAGTTTTTCCCTCCATTTTTCAGTTTCAAAATATTTCGTTGAGAAACTAAAGATCCTGATTTTTTATTTATTTATATGATAATTAAATTACCTAACGAAGCAAAAGTTGGTAGCCTAAAATAAATTTTGTTTACCTTCGTGACGTCAACACTGACGTAGGTAGGTTTATTGTGAAAACGGTTTTTTGTTGACAGCCGAATAAAATATTTATAGCGATATTTCAAAGAGAACACTCCAAAGCACTTAGGACGTGATACCAATCTTATTCCGTACGCTTATGAAGGAAAATCGCATTTCAATTGTCAAGCGTGATTCGCTGTTGAGTGTACAAGTTGACACTTTTGGATTTGTTTATATAAGGAGTATTTAGGAATAAACCTCTCACGTAGGTGTTTATTTCAAAAATAACATTTGTATTTATGACTATTTCTGTTAACTTCCTAAGTCCTTATTTATCAAATGTCAAGATGTAGGAGTTTCTTTTTGGAGAAAGCTGAAATATGACATCGAATAAGTTTTATAACCATGTGGTAATCAGTTGAGAATAACATATTACGACACTCTTTCCGAAAGTGTCGTAACAGGCGACTATCAAACCATCCTATGCAACTACACCTCAATTTGTTCGGAATCTAGGGTGGCGTCCTATGGGCTCATGCGGTGTGGTAGGCTCTGTAAAGGGCCGTCTGGTTCACGAGGGTCCTATCGAAGTCCGACGCCAAACATGCTGTGTTCCGTCTGTGCGTGGGAGTACCTTAATGGCATTTTCTGGGGAACTCAGCACTCCATCGTCGGCCTCATCTATGACTTTGGTCAATATTGAGATCAAGAGTTATAAAATAAATAAATAAATAAATCTCATAAAAAATAAAAAATCAATGAGAAAAGTTAGCGAACCGTTAGGGTCAGATTTATTCTCATGAAACTGAAAATTTTTTCCCACGGAACATCGCATTTAATTTTTCTCTTACATATTTCGACCATTCCGAAAGTTGTTCAGTTTCGTGGGCTGATTCACATCCTTAATTTCGCTAACTAATTTTAAGTCACCCAGTTTTATTTTTATTTTTATAACGAATGGGTTCGCTCTTGACCACAATCTAGCCCAGGTGCGAAGATGTGGTCGAGGTAATGGCAAATTCACCCAGAAGCAGCCTATTCGCTCGACTTGGGTTGTATGTATGTATAAGAAATTACATTATAAGACGTGAACTTAATACTCTTTTATAAGAATACAATCTGTAAACCTATAATCTATAAACCTGTACTATAAACATATAACAAGTTCTCAGAATTAATGAATTTAATTTTTTATAAAAAAATATCAGTAACCATAACAATATTGACCAGTTCACAAAATCAATTCAGACGAAACAGTATCATTTTACTGCATTCTTTTCCGAACACCTTACATTCCAAACTTGGCTCATGATGTCATCCACATATGCAGTTATATCGTATACCTTTGATTATAAGGTTGATTTTGGGATAAATTGTACATTATTAGTAGCTACCAAGAATCAGTAAGCTCAGCGTTGCACAATTAAACAATAATATGAACTCTGATTGCAAGAGACCACCCATTGTTAATCAATTTGTGTTTAGTTAACGTATAATACAGGATGTAAAAAATAGGAAACTGGAATTTAAATAATGATGCAGCCTATATTGTGTTCCACAGCTGGGGAAAGGTTCTATTCTGCTCATGAAATACGTAAAAGTACATAACATATATATGTATACTACATACTTCGTCATCGGCCCACCCTTCCCTCCGAAGGGCTTGGATCTCCCTTCAAAAAGTGGATACTTCACCACGCTGGCCCAATGCGGATGGCTCCCAGTTACAAGATTGGTTCTATAATGTGCCTCTGTTCAAGGGTCCGAATTATTAACTTTTATTGAACAAATTACTGACCTGCTAACCCAAATCAAATAAATACAGCAATTTGACTATAACCAATTAACTATTATTTATTGGCAACATAAGCTGAGTCAATTTTATTTTCTTATTTTGAATGCAAAAAATACGATGTAAAAAAATCGAATTACTAATAGATTTAACACACGAGTTTCTAAAAGAATACAATAAGTTAAATAAATAAATAAATAACCTTTTATTTGCTTATCCACAACCTTACAGTACTTATTCTAAGAATTACGTAAGTAAGTGCTTTTATGAGTACATGGGTAAGGTACTTGTAGAGACTGCCTGAAATAGACTTTAATCTGTACTTGAGGTCATCAGCGCCCCAGTTGTATAGTTAGCGCCCAATTAGATTATTATTGTCAGAAATATCTCACTAGATTATTACTGCCCTCCGACTTCGATCTGGACATGTACCACTAAACAGCTTCGCATTTCTGATGAAAAAAGTTGACTCACCTCAGTGTACACTTGTACAGAGTGTGATCGTGTCGAAGATATCCATCATATGTTGGCGGAATGTGTTCGGATCGAGGCCGAAAGGTATGAATATTTGTCAAATTTTGGTGTTTTTAACATAAGTTAGTTGATTTTTATATTATATAGAAGATAAGTAAGATATTGTGTGAACGATTAGGGGGACATTGTCTTTATCTGACAAAACCCTTTTATAAAATAAATATTTAAAAAAAATCTCATGCTGTATAAATTGCGCAACAAAATTAAACTAAAATAAAATGTAGGCGTAGTAATAACATGCCTTTTAACAATTGATTGACTTATTATGTCATTGTTTTGTTGGAAATGGTTGCGAATGAATGGAAGGCTTTTGAGGATGGCCTTTAGATTTTATCATAAACATTGAAGATCTTAAAAGCGATGTATGTCTTAACGTAGTAATTAAATAATTGGAACAAGGTAGTGGTATTGAAAGCATTGTGTTATTTTGACTATGTTCCCACTAGTCCCCACGGGGACGGTGCAAGAGGGAATTAATAGGGAAAATAGTTTACAAAATTGTTACAAAATAACATGTTATTTTGTAGATTGTAAAATAACGATTATGAAGATAATAATCTATATTATACATCTACACAATATTGAGGTAACTTAATTTCACCAAACTTCAAGACAAAATACGAATTTTATACAAAATTGAAGGTCCTAATGATAAAAGCTGATATTTTGCACCTGTACACAAGCAATAAGGAAGGACTTTACAAAAATCCCACGGGAACGAAATCCCGGGTATCGCCTAGTTTTGAAATACATATTCTCAAGTCCATTTTATAGGCACACTTAATTTAATAATAGTGCCTTTTCATAAATAGGGGTATAACTATGAAAACGTCGGTTCCTTGCCTCTTTAGCGCCACTGAGCTAACACCCAGTTGCAGAAACGTCCATTAAAGTTAAAGCTACTTTAAAATTAAATATCATACTGTCACTTTCCGCCTTACTGGAACGTGACAGCTTGTTAACAAGGACGGCATTACATTTAAAGGAGTTTTAACCTTAAGCGTTAGAGTGTCAATTTAAAAGGCACTTAATAAGCATCTAGACTCTATAAATAAATTGACACAATGCACCCACTACGTCTATTTTCGTATTTGTCAGATGAATTATTGTATAAATCATTGTCAATTGAATAAATTTATCACATAATCAGTACTAACATATCACGACTTTAGAGACGTGTTCCAATGACATTTGGACCCTGTTTACACAATGATAAGTCTAGAATTTTAGTGCTCAGAAGTTAAGGCCTGACCTTAGACCTTTGCTGTAGTCAGTAGGCCTAAGAACGAATTTTATAACATTTTGGTAAACCCGGTTGCGATTACTGTTTAGAAATTAGGTTAAGCGAGGTATTAAAGGTTGTTTAGTGGATAGGTGATCGAAGTGGGTCATGATCATTGATCAGAGTCAACCACAACGGCATCTCTCTAGAAATGATTTTTTTGGATTTGCTAAACATTCAAGACTATAATTTTCTCATAAACTGAACAACTTTTCCCTTGGAACCCATATAAAAAATATCTCACTTTTCATAAAACAAATGCATATTTTAATTGTATTTTAATCGTTTTTAGGCTCATAGAAGAATTGATCAGTTCAATGGTACTACTGGGCCAAATAAGGCCATAAAAGAGCAAAAAACTATGTAGAAACCTTTTTCCTTAGTTCTGTTGTTCTATATTAAGGTACAAGAACACAATACAATGCGAATACGGAAGCGAAAGAGGCCACGAACAAACGGATACCTGCCCCAGCTTACATTAGTGATAAAATTATGATATACGGGACCCTGGGTCCGGAGGATGCGAATGAATCATGCGGCAGAGTCAAAGAGAGAGAAAATGCAGCTATAAGTTAGTTAGAGTAATGTGAAAAAGAAGTAGATAGGACACTTGGTGGAAAATGATATTATTCGCAAAGCAGTGATGTCCTTTTTTTCACAAAAAAATTAAATAAAATGCAGATATTTGTTCTGTGGATCTGGGTGTTTTTAGGTGCCTAAAAGGGAAATCACTTGTGTGCTGTAAATAGCAACTACAAATTGTACTTTTGTTTGAATAAGGAGGCAACACTGTTTTTAACCCCCGACAAGTTTGACTTATAATACCCCTCGTTTGACGTGTGTATTTGTATAGTTTGTCTGTCTGGGGCATCGTAGCTCCTAAACGAATGGATCGATGCGGTTTTGTTTGTTTGAAAGCTGACGCGATTGAAATGGTAGCTTTATTTGGTCAAAATAGGTTCAGCCATTTAAAAGTTATACACAATAAATATCAGGGGTAGTATAAAATTTTTAATTATAGAGTTATTATTCCTAGAAATGTATATTTGTTTCATTAAAACATGCTTTCTACTTCTTTTAATGATTACCTACAATCAGTAGTGCACAATAATTTGTTTTTTATCAGATGTGGAAGTCTACCTTATTTTCACATTACATCAAAACGTAACGATGCAAAGAGCTAAAATGCAGCCATAACTTATAACAATGCTTTAGCAGTTCATGTACCAACTGGAACGAAGCCGCAATGAGAAGGCCTTGTTTGTAACGGACTGACGAACAAGATTTAAGAACTTATAATATGATACTATATGAAAGATCTAGCTTTCTAGCAGATACTTCCGTGCTGAGTGATATATCTTACTTGGAGCGTTTTGGACAGCTTTCTATGGCTATGTGGTCTTATCTATGTCTAGTTGTACATTTATTTATTTATTTAAACGTAGCTCTTAAACGGGTGAACTGATTTTGATGCGGTTTTTATGATTTAAAATAAGGTTTTTAACGGTGTTTCTTAGCTTAGTTTTTAGTAGAAATTGATTTAGCCGTTTGTCGGGGGTTTTCAACTTTTTAAGTTTTTCGTTGTCTTGTTCCTTGACTTTTTGATAGGTATGGCTTGATGGCATATTTCGTTTTATATTTAATAGGTCCTTAAAAATCGGTGCATTTTCTCAACAAACAGGATGCCCCGAAGGGTTAACCATTTTATGTTTCTCATTAAACTGTAAGTTATTATTACTATAGCGCGAAATCAAAATGAAATTATTCAACGGACAAAATACCAAATATGTAAATTAAATTGCAATATAATCCCTTCGATGCCATATTACGTTAATAGAAATGATTAAAATCCGGTTTACCTACGTCTGTATTTTGAAAATTCGTGGCTATTTGGTTCATTTAAATTTTACATGCTAGAATCAGGAGCTTTTCGTTATAAAAAATATTAATTGACTTTAAATTAAAGTGAGCGAAAATTATTAAGGCTGTGAATTAGTCAACGAAAGTAAACAACTTTTCCCCAGGAACACAGGTTGAAATATGAATGAAAATGTTTTGTCACTCCATACAACTTGTGCGATCAGCTAATTTATGTTTGTATAGGAAGTCTGAAAGTATACAACTAAATCAAAGTTCGACTGTATTGACTGGATTTTAATTTAAATATTTTTATCCATAGATTTACTTACTTCAATTACATATTTTTGTTTCGAAAATTACACAATCCATTAAAACATTTAATAACTTATTTATTGCAAAACATTCTAATAGACGCATTTTGGTTTGCCTGATCATTTATCAATTTTATCAATTAAGCTACAGTACTAAGCCATAGTACAATGCAAGACGACCTCGTTCTGAGACATTGTGTCATATGATTTAAATGAATGTTTTTGTGATTAATGATATAACTTGTGTTTGAGTCCAAAGATATAAATGATATTAATTGTGACTTGATTAAAGAAATTACAATGAGTTTTAAACATGTAATGGGTTCTTTCTACCATTTTTGTTTTAATTGCGCATCAGATATTTCGGCGCTGTTGCAAGCATAACCGCAAAAATGAAAATGAATAATCAATGACAAAAAAATCGGTCATAAAAAATAGAAAAAATAAAACAAATAGGTCATAAGTAGAAAGAAAACAGAAAAAAACTAAAAATTTCTAATTCACTTCACTTTAACTTAACTATTCAAATGACTACCCAGAAAATACAAAAAAGGTGTTGCCAACGGTAAATATACATTTCAGTTGAATCTACCAGTATCCCTTTGATATGTAATCTAAAATTACGAAATTCAATGTAATCCCGAACAGAGAGCTTTCCGCGAAATCGGGTAATTTTCATTAATTACAAAATATATTATTGGAATTTTGACAGGTGTGAAATTATTATGGAACAAAACATGTTGCCTATGTTTTAGCTAAAATCGATGTGATGTTGATTAAATTACAAACATTGTTTACTTGTTTACTGGAACGCCTGATTTGATGGTGAATTGTTGAATTACATCGTTTCTCGAATCCGTCGATCAACAATACACCAACTAAGAACCATCTCGATTATGTCAGCTTTCAAACAAAAAAAACTGTCTCGAAATCGGTCCATTCGTTCTTCTTTTAGTATCGATGATAAAGTACTTAATTAAAAGCCACAGACAGACATACAGTTACATAGACATACAGATACATACGTCAATCTTGTAACACACCTCTTTTTTGTCGGGGGTGAATCAAAATGCAAGTTTTGCGAAAAATTATCCTCTGCTTTCTGTGACTAACGACTCTTGTCAATGCAATTTGAGGACTCAACTACTACCAACATAACCAACCCTAAACAGCCATCCCCAGGGCTGCCAACTTCGACAATTTAGCTGGACAACTTGTCCACTGTCGCATAACGTATTTACTAGTACGAAATATTAATCTTCTCTGTAACGAACCAGCGATAGTTTGACGCCATTTTCGTGGTTCACCGTCAAAGATTAGGTAGCGCAGACGAGATAGTCTCTGAAGGGTCAATTTAAACTTTAATAGCTTTGCTGTGTTTTAATATTGAGGGAAATTGGGAATAGTTTCTTGTTTTGGTTACAATTTTGTTGTTCTTAGTTGAAATAAATTGAGATAATACATTTTTGGGGTAAGCATCTTGAAGTGAAGTGGTCATAGAAACCTAAATGTTGACAAAAAAATCTTGTTATAGAATGTAGAAATTCCACGCTTGACAAATATTTGTACGATTATTTATTGGAAAATGAGTACAGTGGTAATAGGTTACTCAATTTTAGAGTAAAGGGACTCTCCGACAGTATTCCTGGCAAAAGCTTACAGCTATTACCTCATTCTTATAATTCTAACACTCAGTTGATGAATCATTCATTAAATATAAAGCTCATTTAAATGTTTTGCCGTTTTTATTTATGTCAACAAGACGGAAAGGAACAGTATGATGCTTAAAGAATTATTCACTTTAACGGACGTCTCTACAGATAAGTGTAAATATTGTAAATTATCTTTCAAAGTTTAGATAGGTAGTTTAATAAAAACAAATATTAAAACGCAAAATAATTTCAAAACGCCCCGCTTACGTAAGTGAAAATTGCTGTGGAAACTGACCTACTGAAATTTAATTTTTAATCTATGAACGGTGCAGCGCTGAAATGGACGCGCAGTATTCATTGCAAAAGTTACTTTATGTTTTGGAACTTAATAACTAAATTGCTCATTTAAAGTGTAACTGGATGTTATTAGTACTTACTCATTTTGTAGTTTGACTGTTTTAAATCAAGTGTGGAAAATTGGGAATTATGTCTGGTGTTGAATAAACTGCTGATTAAGCTTCTGTGTTATTATAAAATTATCCTACTCGTTTGACCGTCACGTCGTGGTAGACATAATGGTCCACGTTTAAAATTTAAAAATCAACCGACTTCAAATCCCAACAACGCCAATCAGCAGTTTACCACAAACCAAAACGTCATCTAAATATATTGTGTTTACGTTTTTTGTTTTTCTTGAATTTTTTAAAATCGCTACCTAAAGTATACCTCAGGAGTATACTCTTTTAAACAAAAGAAATAATTGTTAAAGTCGGCCGTCATTGGAGAAATAATCGCGTAACAAAAATAAATAGAAAAAAATATTAGAATTGAGAACCTCCTCCTTTTAAGGTATCTTAAAGTTACATACGAGCTCTTTCTTAACCCTTTGTCTACGGCGGAGGTTAGCAAGGAAACAGGAAAATACCAGTATGATGCGACGCGGATCTGCGCTTAAGCAGACTACAAGTTATAAAAACATTGATAGAAAAAGTTTATTACTAGGGAAAAAATATATATTTCATGTAGCAGTTTTACTTACACTTTTACACTTCGGTGGATAATGTTGCAAGTACCAAAATTACAATAACGAAAACAAAAAATCTTAGTTTTTCAACTTTGTAAGTCACAGATTTGAAATGGGACTTGTATTGTAAGTTGGTATTGTCACCTGTGACCTGGACAAACTGTTTTAGTTTTAGCAGAAGACTGGAAAAGTCCTGGAATTGCCAGGTGTTTAGGGATTCTGAAACAAAAGTGTTTTTGTGCAAAATGTTATAATACATTTTTCTTTGCGTTCGGGACTTCGTTTCCGTGGAAATTTGGAAAAGTATATGGTTAATGTCGCTCGCTGATAGGAGAGGTTTCTATTGGTGAATGATTTTTTTTAATCGGTCAGTAGATTTTGAGATTATTCGTTACAAACATGAGTTTATTCATTACGTTAGCTTGTTTTGTTTGTTATTGTTGTTTCTCTTGTTTTACTGTATGATCTTGCCTGTTATATGTGTTATGATGTCCGAAATAATAAACTCGTCTTTCTTCCTTTCTTTTTTTCAAATCTTTACTCTTTATGATATTGTGGAGATGAAAAATGTGTTTTATTTAGTGTTAACATTCACTTATTTTATTTCTTTTTGTTTATTACAGGTAAACGAAAATCTTTTAGCTGACGATGACGAGGTGATGACTTTATAAGTATACAAAAGGTATCTTTAGGGGTAAGTGTATAAATAACAAAAGTACTTTTTTTGTTGTCGAGGTTTAAAAACCCGCTGTGATGTTTGCCTTTTATTTAAATATTACTTATTTCGAAAAAAAATTTTTTTTTTTTTTTCGTTCATCATTTAATCATGAACGTATATTCGAGTTTTAATATACGTTCATGATTAAATGATGAATATTGTGTACCATAGATAACTTATAAAATCTCGAAACTGACAACGTCAAGTAACTAAAACTTAAAAAAAAACCTTACAATATTGTTTTACAAAATACGTCCCTAGATATTGCTTCTAAAAATATTAAAGAAAATTTTCAAAACTTTAAATCTTACATTCGTCAATGTCGTATGCAAGTTTGCAAGCAATTTTTGAGACAACTTTGATACCACCTATCCTTGTCAAGAGACGTGCAAATCCCAGTTGTAAAAACGAGACAGCAGATGTCGGGAATAGAACAAGTTTGTGAATTTACGAGCGAGCGGTCAGTTTTAGGGATCCGCAGGAAAATGTTCCAGACGATTTTACTTTTAAATTTGAATTTTCGTTCGAGAACAAGGCGCGTTGGGATACGGAGTTGTTACTAAGTTAGCGAAGAACAAAGATCGTTGTTGAGTTTTATAGTCAGACTGAGATAATATATGGATATACATATTTTTATATTTTTGCATATTTTGGGGTATTTGTTACTAATTTGTGTACTTGTTTCGTCGTTACCTATCCATTATCTATAGTAGATTAAGGTCCGTATTACAGAACGCGACTCAGACTCTGATCTATACTTGAGTAGCAGTTGTCTTTGTCATTTTAATAGTTATAGAAAGAGACAATTAATTCTTAAGTAAAGATCAAACTTGAGTCTCGTTCTGTAATACTGGCCGAAGTGAAGTTGATACTATAGTGGCCAAAAGTTTCATGCTGATTTAACATATTTGTTAGAATTTAAAATTCAAGAAAATCTATATGAATCAATTTCACACAAAAATGAATGGATTGAATTTAGGTATTGTTTTTGGCTGTACACATCAATCAGTAACTCTCTTTTTAATAATTTTCCACGTCAAAAACGTAAGAGTCACCGACTTCAATCCCAAATAATTTTGTTACAGAGATCCCATACTCCTAAACCATTCATCATCAGCTTCATCATCAGCTCAGCAACATCAGATGGTGACCATTAGATGCAAAAATCTACATAAATTAAGATAATTTCTGATAAACAGTGTATATGCCTACAAAATTTGAGGGTTTCCCTCGATTTCCCCAGGATCCCATCATCAGATCCTGACCTGGTGACAATGGGACCATCTCTGACGTATGACCTACCAAATACAAAAAGAATTATTCAAATCGGTTTATAATTGCCGGAGTAATCGCGTAACAAATATAAAAAAAAATACAGTCGAATTGAGAACCTCCTCCTTTTTTGAAGTCGGTTAATAAATAAAAGTGATTTAAATGATGTCACTATAATTTTCCTAAACCTACGGAACCATAATATCGCAATCGTTTCAACTTTAGCCAGTTTTTTTGACCAACTACTAGTGCTTGAGCACACTGGTGTAAAATTCATGTAATTTAAAAGTTTTGGTTTGAATTAGTGGCCGTTTTTGTAGTATTTGTGATTAATGGTACCTTTACGCGTTGTGTAACTTTGCCCGTTACTTTGAGTTGTGGTGACGGCTCCATTTGAGTGTTTAGGGCATTTAGGGTGAGATGGGATGTTAATTATGGTTTTATTCCATTCAAATTGTCAAAGAGTTTTAACATTTCTAGGTAATACATAAATGAATGTCTTTACTAATATTATAAAGAGGTAAAATTGGTAAATTTGTTTTTCCTGTATTCCCATGGGAACGAAGTCCCAGGCGCAAGTGAATAATATTTATTAAGCACGCACTTGTTCCGCAAAAATAATAAAAAAATCAAGAAGGTAAAAAGAGTTCCATTTTCAAAATATTTTTGTGCATCAAAACTGTTTTGTTTGAATTGTCCTTTTTCAAAAGTGACGAACCAATTAATCCAGACCATTCTAAATTCAAAAGTTCATTCGCTTCCAAAAGAATCCAAATTCAAATGAAGATTTTAAATGTGCATATAAAATGCTCAAAAAACCTGGCCGTCTTCAATTGAAAATCAAAATTGGAATACCTTGAAAATGCCTTGACCTATTTCAAATAGCGAACACACACATCACATACCGACTAGAATCGCTTACATACAATCTTATATTACATTACATATCCTATATACCGTTATTACTGACCCCGGCCATAATAACGGTGCCCATGGCGGTATTTTCCAAATAAATTGCCTCAATATTGCTTTGATATAAATGTAATTACCTGTATTCATAGGTTTCCAGTAATATGATATGGATAACATCGGGAGTACCGTTCTTTTACTTGATCGAATGAAATTGCTGAGTTTTCTGATTTAAGGGGAAGATTCAGCTAAACTGTTTAGTATCTCTTCCACGCTGGACTGGGAGTGAAAGAAAAACTTAGAATTTACCAGCTCCCAACTCTTCCCAGGCATACTGTAAAAGTCAGTAAGTGGGACCCGAGGATTTTGCTGTTGTGAGCGAGGGGCTGGCAACCTCTCAGTATTATACATCATGTTTCATCTTATAACCCTCACAATTTATATTAAAGTGGTACTAGAACCAATGATGCTTTGCCTACCCCGACCGGGACTATAGGTGTGTATCTTTTTAATTTTGGGTGGTATCTAAGGGCGTTTTGGGTTGCAGCCTACGACTCAAAGGGTACAAAAGGCCCTAGCCTGAATTTAAAACAATAAACGACATTGTGAATAAAACAAATATACTTATAAATAAAAATGAATCAGTCGTAATAATAACTGTTTGTACATGTTATGTAAATAACATGTTTAATTGACATTTTTACAGTTTTTTTTTACGACAAATAAGTTGAGTACCTACCTATTTAGGTAGGCCCCCAACTAGTTTTTGTGGAATTTCTAAGTCTGTTCTCATTTATACTTATTTATATTATGATCTGCCTTTGTATCTTATATTTTCAAAAAACGAAAAACTCATCAATATTCTAATTTTAAAATGAAAGTGTCAACCAATATTCAAATAGGTAAACAAAAGACAATCGAACGCTTTTCCCCCCAAAATCACTAACAAAAACTTTTACTTCACAAGTAAATAATACCTCAAGCGAGTCCCCGCGACGTTTATTAAGCGGTTTTCTGGAAGTTTCCTAAAGAACTTCGATTCAAAGCTTCTGTCAAAATATCAAACACACAATACGAGTCCGAGGTCTATTCCCACTTTCCTTAAACATCTTTTCCCATTGAGTAAAAAAAAACCTTTCCATATTTTTTCTAGTCTTATACTTCATGGGATTTTTCTTCTCTTTTTATAATTGGCAAACATATGCAATGCGATTTTTTTCTTATCAGAGTATACAGAGCTTGAGGTAAATCTCTTTCAACCTCTCGGGTGGTTAATCAGTCCATGAAACTGAACAACTTTCCCAACGAACATAGGTAAAAATACGAAAAAAAATGTTGATCTCCCATACAAAATGCGCTATATGCTGATGAAGTTTGTATGGGAACTCAACATTTTTTTTTCGTTTTTTGACTTATGTTCCTTGGGGAAGTTGTTCAGTTTCATGGATTGATTAACCACCCGAGAGGTTTAAAGAGATTTACCTAAAGCCCTGTATATTTCCGAATCAACACAAAGAAAATGGACCCTATTTGTATTTGGAAGAGTTTTTATTTATCTTGCTTTTGAATACGGACATGCTTCCTTCCTTAGCAACAAAATCATTTATCAACGTTTCCACTATGTAAAAGAAATGCAGTCAACCCTCATGAGAGTGAAGAAATATAAAGCTACATGTTTCTTCCTTCCGAACGTTGCAACTAAAACTCAACTTCATTGCGTAATTCTTAAATTTTTTCTACGTTAAATAAGATTTTAATTAGATAAGATTAAAGGCTAAATGAGCTTAATTTGACTTAAGCTCTTTATCAAATCTTTTTACAGTCAAAATTTATGTTAGGTAGTTAATGAAACTAAAACTCATTTGAATTTTCCATGCAGTCGGATGAATCTATTAGATGCACCACTGATACTTTCATCTATATCTCCTATATCTATACTCTATAGTATAGAGTTTATAAATAGTATAGAGTCTATAGGTACTATTTATAAAGAGGAAATATTTGTTTGCTTGTATTGAATAGGCTCCGAAACAATGTACCCATTTGAAAAATTCTTTCACTATTAGAAAGCTACATGATTCCCAATGGACATAGGCTACAAAATTTTCCCGAATTCCCACGGGAACGAAGTCCCGAGCGTAATGCTAGTAAAGTAATAAAACCCAATAAAACAATGCAGAACTGTACTGTCTTGTGCAAAACTGCATTAGCGGGATAAAAGCCGAGGGGGTGAATAGGAGTGTACCTCCGAAGCGTCTTTGTGAAACTTTTATTGCGGAATTTAAAGACCCATTCACTGTAATAGCCCAAGTTTCCATCTCTTATTACAATACACTTCCTATGTGTTGGAGTTGCCTTTTCAAATAGAGCGGTCGCTTTCATAACTCAAAGGTGCAAAAACAAGTTTAAATCTAGTGGGTTTTGTGGGAGGTTGTGATAAATGGGCAAAGTGCGAGTAGATTTTCCGGGATTTACAAAAAAAAATCAGTTTGGAAATTATTTGTTAGCTATAATTTTTATTTAATTACCGATAATTGTTTAAGGTTTAAAAGGATTACGAAAACATTACTTTTGTTTTATGAAACGAATTCAGAAATCTATGATTACTCCAGGAAATCTATTCATAACTTTATTTCTAAGGAAATCTAATTTATATGACTGGAACGAACGACTTTCTTTTTCAACATTTTTGAAAATAAACTTTCCTTTTAGGTTTATTCCCAAAAATCTATACATATCGCAGGAATTATAATTTCACTAGTAAAATTACAACTACACGGAATATTGTCGATTGCCACCATTTCTTACACTTTGACGGACTTTTCCTAACCTAAAATAGCCTTATGTCGAAAGTTTCATGAGTTTCATGGAATTATAATTACTTTTTTTTAATGGATTACGGGTTTGCTCTTGTAGTGCTCTGCCTTACGTCCAAAAAAGGCCGGAACATTTCGCTTCCGGAAACCAGCACCAAATTTTTATGTGTGGTAAGGCATGTCACCTGGACCCCAAAACTGCCGGGAGACACTTCGTGAGGTGTCAAGGTCACCAGTTATGACGTCATCAATGTGGCCGCCGCCGCGTTTTGAAAAATGTAAATTACTCATAAATTACGCAGTGCACATGTACGTGTGGGGTATCAAATGAAAGGATATTAAATATGCTGCATTGTTGTCATTGAATGTAACTGCGTAAATATGAAAACAACAAAAATATAGGACAAATAAGACAAATTACAAAAAAAATAATACATATTTATTTTTATAGCTAGAGAACCATTTATATTACAGAGAAAAAATGTAGGGTACAAATAATTCTACGTTATTCGTCTATAGTTTACAATTTAAATCATCACAATCGGGTGAAAAAAGCCATAGTTATGCTGGTTTAACTAAAGCGCGGCGGATGCCATATATTCAACCGACGTCGCCGGCGTGTTTTGAAAAATGTTAATTATACTTCAATAACGCAGTGGATATGAATGTTTGGGGTATCAAATGAAAGGATACTAAATTTGCTGCATTGTTTTCATTAAATGTAACTGCGTAAATATGAAAACAACAAAAATATAGGACAAATAATACAAATTACAAAAAAAAATACATATTTATTTTTATAACTAGATAACCATTTGTATTACAGAGAAATAATGTAGCGTACAAATAATTCTACGTTATTCGTCTATAGTATAAAATTTAAATCATCACAATCGGGTTAAAATAGACATAGTTATGCTGGTTTAACATATTCAACCGACGTCTCCGGCGCCTTTTGAAGAGTCTAAATACACTGAACTGCGCAACACACATGTATGTATGTATACATTCGGACATGAAATGAAAGCATATTTAATATGCTCTAATTTTCTAATGTAATGTACTCTGCGTAAATATAGAAATAAGAAAAATGTGTACCAAATAAATCGAATTAGAGAAAAAAATATGTTTATTTATTTCTATAGCCAGAGAACCATTACATTAGAGACAAAAAATGATTTCTTCGTATAATGTTATGTTATTTTTCTATAGTTTAAAATATGAATCATCTAAATCGGTAAAAAACAGACATAGTTCTGCCAGTTTAAAGATAGTTCGGCGGACGCTAACAACGCGACATGGGTAAGGCTGACGAGCGTTTTGTCCGCCCGTTCCAGTGTTTATGAATATTGATGCATACTAACGATGGCCGTTTCTACTAATCATCAGGATGAAGACTTCACTTGGAAGAGAAACTACTTGCATCAATGCCTATGCATCAATATTCATAATACACTGGAACGGGCGGGCAAAACGTTCGTGAGCCTTAACCCACATTTATGCCCATGAGTAAACTAGTATTTCAAGCTCTTTCTGATGAACTAAATTTTATATAGCCTCGTAAAGGGTAATTTTAAATTACATACTTTCAAACTAGTGTGCAGCTTTCAATTAACGCTAGGTGCAAAGAGGATTAAGTGTGTTACATTTTTAATTTTAATCTATCTAACTTATAAAAATCAGCCTTCATATATAATCTAAAAATAAAAGGACGGTCTACGCTCTCGAGCATGCACCTTTACACGCACAAAGGAGAGTGCAATTTAAATCGTTTTTCACGCATCGGCACCTGGAACACCTCTCCTTGCACTTGCATGACACAAGTTCTTTGCAGCTCAAGCTAGCATCTGGAATTGTTTTCCAGACTGGTGTGTAGGCAGGACCGTTGTCTTTTTTTTGCCAACCCCAGTTGCACGGATCTAAATGCTGTGGGTTGTCCAAGAGGCAACTAGTCCAAGTTTTTGTTTGAAGAATTGCCCTCTTGATATGTTGAATCAGTGCATCTCGCGTTGGTGGGATATTTTCGATAGCTTTATTTTTCTTTGTGAAAAGAATCCTTCTTGCTACATGTATATCGTTAGTTTTACTTGCAGGATAATACATGTGCACAACAACTGTTCCTATAAGTGCAAAGATGGCATTATCTTGGCAAGGTACAGCCTCACAAGAATATGCATGAAATGTGACATCGACTTCTCTCGATGATGCCTATGTTTTCCATGACGTTTTTTTACCGATTCCAAAGAACGCTGGGGTTGGCAAAAAAAAGACAACGGTCATGCCTACACACCAGTCTGGAAAACAATTCCGGATGCTAGCTTGAGCTGCAAAGAACTTGTGTCATGCAAGTGCAAGGAGAGGTGTTCCAGGTGCCGATGCGTGAAAAACGATTTAAATTGCACTCTCCTTTTTGCGTGTGAAGGTGCATGCTCGAGAGCGTAGACCGTCCTTTTATTTTTAGATTATATATGAAGGCTGATTTTTATAAGTTAGATAGATTAAAATTAAAAATGTAATACACTTAATCCTCTTTGCACCTGACATTAATTGAAAGCTGCATACTAGTTTGAAAGTATGTAATTTAAAATTACTCTTTACGAGGCTATGTAAAATTTAGTTCATCAGGAGTGCTTGAAACACTAGTTTACTCATGGGCATAAATGTGGGTTAAGGCTCACGAACGTTTTGCCCGCCCGTTCCAGTGTGTTATGAATATTGATGCATAAGCATTGATGCAAGTAGTTTCTCTTCCAAGTGAAGTCTTCATCCTGATTATTAGTAGAAACGGCCATCGTTAGTATGCATCATTATTCATAACACACTGGAACGGGCGGACAAAACGCTCGTCAGCCTTACCCATGTCGCGTTGTTAGCGTCCGCCGAACTATCTTTAAACTGGCAGAACTATGTCTGTTTTTTACCGATTTAGATGATTTAAATTTTAAACTATAGAAAAATAACATAACATTATACGAAGAAATCATTTTTTGTCTCTAATGTAATGGTTCTCTGTCTATAGACATAAATAAACATAGTTTTTTCTCTAATTCGATTTATTTGTTACACATTTTTCTTATTTCTATATTTACGCAGAGTACATTACATTAGAAAATTAGAGCATATTAAATATGCTTTCATTTCATGTCCGAATGTATACATACATACATGTGTGTTGCGCAGTTCAGTGTATTTAGACTCTTCAAAACGCGCCGGCGACGTCGGTTGAATATGTTAAACCAGCATAACTATGTCTATTTTAACCCGATTGTGATGATTTAAATTTTATACTATAGACGAATAACGTAGAATTATTTGTACGCTACATTATTTCTCTGTAATACAAATGGTTATCTAGTTATAAAAATAAATATGTATTTTTTTTTGTAATTTGTATTATTTGTCCTATATTTTTGTTGTTTTCATATTTACGCAGTTACATTTAATGAAAACAATGCAGCAAATTTAGTATCCTTTCATTTGATACCCCAAACATTCATATCCACTGCGTTATTGAAGTATAATTAACATTTTTCAAAACACGCCGGCGACGTCGGTTGAATATATGGCATCCGCCGCGCTTTAGTTAAACCAGCATAACTATGGCTTTTTTCACCCGATTGTGATGATTTAAATTGTAAACTATAGACGAATAACGTAGAATTATTTGTACCCTACATTTTTTCTCTGTAATATAAATGGTTCTCTAGCTATAAAAATAAATATGTATTATTTTTTTTGTAATTTGTCTTATTTGTCCTATATTTTTGTTGTTTTCATATTTACGCAGTTACATTCAATGACAACAATGCAGCATATTTAATATCCTTTCATTTGATACCCCACACGTACATGTGCACTGCGTAATTTATGAGTGATTTACATTTTTCAAAACGCGGCGGCGGCCACATTGATGACGTCATAACTGGTGACCTTGATACCTCACGAAATGTCTCCCGGCAGTTTTGGGGTCTAGGTGACATGCCTAACCATACATAAAAATTTGGTGCTGGTTTCCGAAAGCGAACTGTGTTTTCCGTAACGCCAGGCACTATTGACCACAATCTAGCCCAGAGGTTCCCAAATTTTTTTCTCATAGACCACTTTCAAAATTTTGCTAGTTCCGGTGGACCCCCTGCAGATACATTTCTCACATGTAGTCAAAACTCGACAAAAAATGTGAATACTAGATCTGACTATGGTTTGCATTGCGGCTGAGTTCCAACCACGAATTAACAATTTTCGAAAAAAAAAGCGAGAATTGACTGATTGATTAATTAATTGACTCTGCTGTGAGTGGGATGTCTAAAAAGTAAAGTTGGCCAATCAAAACAGTGATTCCATCTTTACTTTACTTTTTTGACATTTACTCATAAGGAACCAATCAATTTTCACTTATTTTATTTAGAAGTTAAGCCAACATTTTAGTTCTTCACTATCGAAACCAGATAAATTTTCGTGGACCCTTACGAATTGTGAACCCCTATTTTTGTCACGCCAACGTAGACCCTCGTCGAGTCTCCTGTGGACCTCTGGGAGTCCACCTGGACCACTTTGGGAATTGGTTTAGCCCAAGGGCGAAGATGTGGTCGAGGATGTGGCAAGCTCACCCAGAAGATGCCTATTCATTCGAACTTTTAAGCTTTTGGTAAAATTTGACTGGTACGTACATACATACATACGCTCACGCCTATAATCCCTAACGGGGTAGGCAGAGCATCTGTGGTTCTAGATTCACTAGATGCCACGTTTGACACAAATTGTGAGGGTTACCAGATAGAACAAGTTATATAACGGTGAGAGGTGGTCAGCATTTCGCCCATTATACAGCAAACCCTCGCATCCCTCACCCATTACCCTCGCAATTTGACTGGTAAAATTGTAATATCACAGGAAATTGTAATTTCAGTAGTAAAATTTGTAACACCACGGGTTCCACAACATCCCTGTAACTTATAAATATGTTTCCAAAAATAAGACGTTTCACAACACATATTGAAGTGTTCCGTACATGTATGATTCATAATCGTCTCCAGCCATTAGTCCGCCGTCCCGCGGCTTGACAAATGTGAGTGTCCTCGTGTTTTTGTTTTACTGTGCTGCGGCTAAGTGCTTCGGGGTAGATTTGGAACGCTTTCCTGGATTTTTAAGCACTTCTTCTTATCGTGTTGGTATAGTCAAGTGTGTGGCGAACTTGGCTAACCCTGGTGTCAGAGTTTTCAAACCGCACAACGGCCTCTGACTTGGTTTTAACGACTGTAGTCAATCGACAATAGCCGGGACCGACAGCTTAACGGGCCCTCCGAAGCACGGAAACGCTCGTGATAAATTGCCACGTTGGTCACCCATCAAGTTCCCTGCCTCTGTGTGCGTTGCTTAACCTCACTGATCGGTTGAGATCAGCGGCCGCCACTGGGTTACGAGCGGTAGGCAGTTTAAGCAGTGTGGGATAAGGTTCCCTTTAAACTATAATATGTTAAACTATTCCTTATTGGCTGTGTTCATTTTTAGGGTTCCGTACCCAACGGAAAAAAAACGGGACCCTATTACTAAGGCTCCGCTGTCTGTGCGTCCGTCCGTCCGTCTGTCACCAGGCTGTATTACATGAACCGTGATAGTTAGACAGTAAAATTTTCGCATATGATGTATTTCTATGTGCCCTATAACAACAAATACTGAAAACCAGAATAAAATAAATATTTAAATATTTAGCCCCTTAAGGGGGCTCCCATACAAAAAACGTGATTTTTTAAGTCTGTCCGAGGCTGTATCTCATGAACCGTGATAGTTAGACAGTTAAAATTTTCACAGATGATGTATTTCGGTTGCTGCTATAACAACAAATAGGTACTAAAAAGTAGAATAAATTTAATATTTTAAGGGGGCTCCCATACAACAAACATGATTTTTTTGCCGTTTTTATAGAGATAATGGCTTTTATAGAGTCCGACTCGCACTTGGCCGGTTTTATAGGTAATGGTACGGAACCCTTCGTGCGCGAGTCCAGCTCGCACTTGCCCGTTTTATTAAGATAAGCGCTATGTGGTGTAATATTTATAAGCTGTGAAGTTTGAAATAAAATAAAATAAATGACTTATAATAATTTGCCATCAAAATCGCAAAAAATATTGTATTTTTAACTCCTGCCAAAAAGAGGGATGGTATAGTAAGTTAGGCTTGTGTATCTGTGTGTCTGTCTGTGGCATCGTTGCTCCTATATTTGTTTGAAAACTGACGTATTCGAAATGGTTCTTGTTATATTTGATTATATTTGGTTCAGCCGTTTAAGAGTAATAAGCAATAAATGTTGGGGGTAATACAACATTTTTAATTTTAGAGTTATTATCTGTTTGCTTCCAAATTAATTTTTTTTAAATATTTGAACCTAGGCAGTTTTTTAAACCATGAGAATCTTTACTCACTTTATTTGTTTACTTTTTTCATATTCGTAAAAGTTGCGTGTGTCACAAAAATGGAAAATATAATTACAATTAAAATTGAAAAAGAAACCATTTAAAATAAGTAAAGACAAACAATAAAACACACAGGTATTTACCTGTAAGAATAAGGAATTTGACACTACTCTTCTCTTTCTCCGCCAATTTCGCAATAGCATTAAGTACAATTCTAAAATCTAAAAATACCCCAGTTTGACCTAAAAACCTTACAAGTAAACACACTCATCTTCTCTTGCCAAACCTAAATTTATGCCTTCACATTACAATGCTTCTCGAGTCACCCTAATCTGAACCTAACCTCACCTAATTACATTAATTTGTTTGCTAACCTAACTTAGTACTTAGCTCTTAGTAAATTAGGTTGTCTTACTAATGGCCGTCAAACTCTCGTTTTACTTTGCCTAATTTGGTTTTGGTGCCGAATGTTTGAGACTTGTTCAGCTTGTTCTTGTATGTTTTTGCGGCTGAGTAAAATATTTATTTGCAGGTGACTTTAAATTTGTTTTTGTTTTTTTACCAGGCCATATACGTCCTCACCGAAGGGCATGGGCCTCCCTTCGAAACACGAAAGGGATTAGGCCATAGTCCACCACGCCGGCCCAATGCGGGTTGGTGAACACCCTAATAAACTTACTGAAGTATTTACCTTAATAAATTCATATGAAACTAGCTTTCTGCCCGAGACTGCGTTCCCGTGGGAATTTGGGAAAATCATGTAGCCTATGTGTTGATCCAGGGAGTCAGCTACCATTCCAATTATTTTGATCATTTCAATTTTCTTCACATTAAAAACCAATCGATAATTTCTATGAGCGTTTTCGTTTATGCCCAATTATGCCCAATTGCCCAATTTGTTGTCCCTTACAGAGTAGGTATAGTTTCCCCATACTGCCCCAACCCCTTTACCCGCACGGTTTCAGACGAAGACATTCCAAAATAGTAAACTATAAAGCTCAAAACATACAGACAACAGAACATTAGGTTATCCATGTGCACTACAAAACCGTCACTATGACTAACGAAATAAGAGCGATGTCAAGGTTAACATGTTGTGTAGCCTAGTGTACTGTGTACCGTACATGTAGAGTGTGGATAATGTTCAGCGCTAAGTGAAGGTGCGTCCCCACCTGCGGCCGGTCATTACCGTGACGTCACATGTGGATGTGGTGGGGTAAAGTTGGAGGGGTAATGAGAGATAACCGTATTCATTTAAATTTAGGTACTGTGGAGGTTCTACCTCCATGATAACGATCTACTTAGAACGCCTTTTACGAAAGGTTCTACAGGGAATTAGGTACATCACTTTCAACCTCTATGGTGGTAAATCAGTCCATGAAACTGAACAACTTTCCCAAGGAACAAAGGTCGGAATACGAAAAAAATTTTTTTACTTCCCATACAAACTGCGTCAGTTGATAGCGCATTTTGTATGGGAAGTCAAATTTTTTTTTCATACTTCGACCTTTGTTCCTTGGGAAAGTTGTTCAGTTTCATGGATTGATTTACCACCCGAGAGGTTGAAAGTGATTTACCTAAAGCCGAACTGATTCGCAGCTTTTGGCGCGTTTTTGTATACGTCTGACGCACTTTCACTCAATAAGACACTTTTCGCGCATGATTATGGGAGATTCCACCATATAAATATTTGCTTACCTGTCCCTTACACATTGTATAATTAGACAGAAACACTTCATTGCAAACTACATGAAAGAAAACACATACAAAAAAAACTTATAAGTATAAAAGTGTGCAAATGTGGCCTTACCGCAAAGCAGCGATCTCTTCCTGACAGAAGAAGCCTATCCACTCGTTCTTTAAAGTAAGTACGAGTGAATAGGCTTGTTCGGATTCGTGCGTCGTCGTAGACTCCGTTGTAGATTCGCACCAGTAGATCAGCAGCAGCAGCTCAGGTCGGGCAACACCTTCCCAGCGGTGGTTCAGGGACAAATAATAGTCGAGAGAATTAGTGTTTAAAAGTCAATATTTATTCGTCAAACAGTCGGCCTTAGCCGTGGCTGCGACTCGCAACTAGCTTCGCATTGGCGGAGTCGCGGCACGATTTTGTAGCTACCCTACAGGCTTCTTCTGGGTGAGCTCGCTACATCCTCGACCGCATCTTTGCCCTGAGCTAGATAGGTCAAGAGCGGACCCATTCTTAAAAAAAAACCAGGGCAAGAGGGAAAAATACAGGAGTAGCGTAAAAATTTCAAATTAAAGAGAAAATAAGATACGAACTATGTAGGCTCATGTAGATACATCTTATACCGCTATATCCAGTCTCTATAAATGTCTTAATCTGCTTTAATGCTTAAAGTAGTCACATTATATCATCATCAACTGTAATATTCATAATTTTACCATAAGTGTGTCCCCAGCCTAATTACATATTCTTATTTTAGAGCTAAGTGCGCCCTCAATATGAAATTATAAACAGTTCCTTGGGGTCTCTATTTACATAATTATTCCACATAATTATGCCGTGGGAGGCTTCGCTGAAACATTTGGGTTTTGTTATTATTTTTATTTAATAAAAAAAGATGTGAAAATATGCGTTATTGAATGTAAATGTCAGCGTAACATTGTTAAACCCGTAACATTGAAATTTTTATTAGTAAGATTAGTATAAAATGTATGAGTCACCGACTTCAATCCCAACAACAGTTCGCACAAAGTAGATAACTAGTATTTTTTGCAGACTACAATGCCTTATAGCAGATAACCACAAACGAAAATGTCACTCATTTATTGAGATGATGTTCTGGTTTGTAGTATTTTTGTTTTTTGTTGATTTTTTTAAAAGCGCTGAATCATTTTCGATAAAATTTATATGGGACCACCTCTGGAGTATACTCTTTCTAACAAATGATAATTTTGAAAATCGGTCCATAATTGGCGGAGAAATCGGTGAACATACATAAAAAAAATTATACATACAGTCCTCCTTTTTTTAAAGTCGGTTAAAAATACTTTATTGCACTAGAAAGACAAAAGAAAGAAAGGATATTATTACACAAAGTGCAAAAAAAGCCTTACCACTAGAAGTGATCTCTTCCAGACAACCCTTTAATTGAGAGGAACGATTAATGACACACTGAAGCATAGTGCGTAGATCAAAATAAAACAAAATAGGATGTAGAATGTAGATGTTTTATGTTATTCTCTCTCTTCCTCGATAACCGCTAAAGCGGCAAATTTGTAAAGTTTTTGATTATTAATATAACGTGTTCAAGTTCGCTCTGTGTTACTTTTGGCTGCCCCAGCAACATAAACAGTTTATCATCTTACGCGCTATCAACAGGCATACACCTAAATAGACAAACTTAAATACACATCTTATACATATTTATACTTAAAAAAGATAGATTTAATCTTCGCTTAATTAAAATGCAGTTAGTTGAACCAACTATAGTCAATGGTACAAGAAAATTTCGTTAACTACTTAAGAGTAAGTACTCAAAGTCTGAATTTCAGAACAATCCTAATAACCGATGAAACCTCAAACTTTGACGATATGATCCGCTTTGTAAAGCCGAGTCGCGTTTACTTAAACTTGTGGCGGACGTACTCAGGGTGTGGACCTCTTACATAAAAAAGTATCAAGAAGACTTTGCTTTATTGACTGGCTTTTTAAAGAGTCAAAACGTGAAAAGAAAAAAAGATTGTGTAAAAGTAACACTATAGAAAAAAAAGAAAAAGAAAATAAACGTCGTTTTATTTCATTTTTTTCTTAAAAGTTACAATTGAAAATTTATGTAAATATTTTTACTGTCAAGAGAAGAATATTGAATTGTGTGAACCACATTTTTAGGATGAATCCAAGTCGGTAGGCGAGGAACGAACACTCGATAAAAAAAATTAAAAAAAACATTGATTGTCACAAACTATTACATACGAATAATCGTGTATTAAGTTTAAATAAAACGGTGACAAAGGGAACAGCTTGTGATCGGGTACCGTACAGCGCTGTTTTTCTGCTTCAAAATACATTCCCTTGTCGAGTCCCAAAAGCCCACAGCCCTAAATACGCCCCAGAACTTGGCTGCAGAGTTTAATTCGCGAAATCCAGTCTTAGTCTTGCGGCTTTGTCAATATGTACAGTACAATTGGAAGCACAGTAAACTTGTCAGTTTCTTGTAATATAGCTCTTATCATTAGGTACGGAATACATAGTGGCCGTTGATAAGCTAGGTGTGTGTTTATCTGTACGTGGGCACAGGTTTATTTGTTTGCGTTCCATGCCGTGATATAAGGTACGATACCTCGTACATTTAGTTTAGAAGCTCCTCGATCAGTTTATACCAAAACACAGCGAGATAGACACTGCAACGTTAAACGTACTATTGCTTATGCACTTTATGTGCTTATAAAAAACTAGCATTCCACTCGGGACTTCGTTACCGTGGGAATTCGGGAAAATGATGTAGCCTATGTTACTCAGGGATAACGTAGCATCCTAATGGTGAAAGAATTTTTGAAATCGGTCCAGTAGTTTTTAAGTTTATTCGTTACATACAAAAATATAAATCTTTCCTCTTTATAATATTAGTATGGACTGAAAGTTAGACTGAAATGAAAGTAAAGACACAACGAACGCCGACACTATAACGAGCGAGATAAGGACGACGTTAAGGTCAACATGAATAGCCTAAAGTGCTGCCGTGTGTACATACATACGTACGTAAACACAAGCTTACAATTTTGTCTCATTGGGGTTTTTATAAATTAAGAACTCAAAACGCATAAGAAATAGTGAATATTCTCTATGCACCGCCAAAATAAGTGCACTGTTTACCATAGAAACAAAAGACTTTTAAAAAATGGTTTATATATTTTTATTTCATTTTATTTGAGGAGCTTTACAATCAGTTTTACTACACAGAAACTACGACTAACAGCCAATCTTCCAAACAGTGCGGCTCTGTACCAATAAACAAATGACAATCTAATCACCAAATCCCCAAACCCGTACCACCAAATCAAACTGCCATCACCCTCGCATAATTTGGTCGTTGAACTATGACGTCATCAATCATGACATCACAGGTACGTCTTCCGTTGGAACAAAGCGATAGAACGGTAATTAAACGCGGTCGCGGATGTATGCCACATAAATCTCGTGAAACTACCCTACTGAGGGTGGAGCAGGGCTCATTGTAACACAGTTGTTGAAATAAACGTGATTGTGCGTTTGTTTGCGATGTAATTTGCATTGGTTCAAGCAGAAATAGGTTTAGCATAGCTGCTATGGTATCTTCATTTGGTTTATTGAGAAACCTGCAGCTCGAGTATGATGGTGATAGCGCGCGTAATGCGCTATCAGCGCGTAATGTCCTATGTCAACATTGACAAAGCCAGAGGGCGAGCAAACCTTTGCGCGGGGCCCTCGCGTAATCAAAGTGAAGTTTCACCTTCAGCCGAGTGGCGCGCCGCGCGATTTTGTCGCGATCATGCTCGAGCTGCTGGAGGGCTATTCCACTAATCAATGACGTCTCAATGGCGGTTGAATGACAATGAACACCTTCATTTTTTGTCGGGGTTAAAAAGGGCCTCAATTGTATGAAAAATCGCACATTATCGTTAGACAAAGAACTGGGCTCCGATTCTGTAACTTAAGTTGTGTGTCGATGGAATGGAGGCCATTTCATCTGTTCACGTGGAAAATTTGAGAACTATTTAATTTTCATATACTTTTTGACAACTACCCCGACCAGCAGCGCAACTGAACATTCAGTTGGCGGTGGCGCCACCAGTCAAAGCAGCCGTCATCAGATGTATGAAATTTGGATAGTTCTCATTTTCGCCACCTGAACGGATAAAATGGTGACCATATTATTTTATTTAACCGCCCATAAACGTCCCCACCGAGAAGCACGAGCCTACCTTCGAAACACGAAAGGGATTTAGGCCATAGTCCACCAACAACCAACAACTTTTACATTTTAATTTTAAAAGATAGATAGATAGATAGATAGAAAATGCTTTATTTCGGCGTACAACACAGACATCACAATACAGAAAAACAGAAGAAACACAGAAGACACTTAACAGACACAAAGACAAAAACAAATTAAAGGCAAATTAAAGAAATAACAAAAAAACATTTACAAACATAAAACAAAGTGCTGCACTGTGTAAAAGTAGGTTTAATTTAATTAAAACAGCCAATAACAGGTTTCTACATTATAATTTTTTCTTCTTTCACACCCAGTACACCGTGGAAGAATACTTGTGTTATGAATAAATGTAAATTGTCGGAATCATGTTATTCTAGAAGCCCTTATCCTCACAGAGAACATAAGCTCGTGTATGAGAACTATATAATCTCACCTAAGTTGATTTATCAATTAGTATTCACCCTCTAGTAAATTACCCTAAATATACAATCCCTATATCCACTCCAGAATCCTGATTACATCCAGGAACCGCTCCGGTGATAGAATACCGGAATCAGTACCGGAATTACGGTTCTACCTGTATTTTCCGGTATGATTCGAGTACTAACTCAACATTTACCTACGTTATTGATTTTGAGATGAACTAGGTATTTAGAGATTCGATTTGCCTTTGAGAACATCTTCGAGTCGACGGATAGTTGAATTGAATTAAAATTTATTTCAGATAGAATACATTCATATTACAATTAATTACATGTCCAACAGTTTTAAAATGTCAGCTATATGTAGGGAGAAAGGGTGGCCCTGACGCCCCTGGCTTGCTGTCCGCTGCTACATGGGCGAGTTCCACCGCTCGGACAGTGCGCTCAGCTCGAGCTCGAGCCACTCGGCTGAGGCTGACGCTGAAAAAGCCCCGCGCACAGGCTTGCTTGCCCTCTGGCGTTGTCAATGTTGACGTTTTGACATAGAACCGCGGTGTATTACGCGCGCTGTCACCATCGTACTCGAGCTGCAGAATGCTGTTTGTCCTGCGTCGCAGTCGATTTAAAAGTGAGGCATCGCTTCTTCATTAATAGTAAAATAATTAATGACGAAGCGAAAATAATAAATCGGTTATGAACTTGTCATAGTACTAAAATTTGCTTTCCATGGTCTTTTTGGACTAAATATAGAGGAATATGGTCTTCACAATCAGACCATACATTTAGAGGTTAGGTTATTTCGTAACTTGATGGGTCACTTCGGATTAGCAATCAAACACTATCTTTGTAAAGACAGTATCAACTGCATTTTCAGGCTTTTTTTTTATATTGTGATGCTATCATGTTTTGATGAAAAACTTACCTTACACTGTATGTAGCATGTTATCCCTTTTTCCTGTTAATATTCATTTACTTTTAGATTTTTTGTGTTTTGAATATAGCTCTAACGTAATCATATTTACTAGCAAGCATTCTTCGATCAACTATAAAGAACCAAGCATTTAATTATTTGGTTAGAAATATACAACTACAAATTATATTATTTTAACTTTATGGAATTCCCTGCCTGAGTCTATACGTATATTTCCGAGCTCATATAACTCGAATCTCTTGTAAGTTCGAGTGAATAGGCTTGTTCTGGATGAGCTTGCTACATCCTCGACCATATCTTCGCCCTTGTGCTAGATTGTGGTCAAGAGCGAACCCATTGTTAATAAAAAATAATAAATTAATAAACTTTGCATCCGCATATAGGTAATTAAGGCAAATTCCCTCTTTTCTTGTGCACTTTTTTTTAAATCTCATAGAGCAACCAGTCGTGAGAACATTACGAAGGTATTTATGGTGTATTCTATGGCATTCGATTCGACGCACAATGGAGGGTGACCTTGCATTTTTCTAATGACTGTCTCGACTATGATCTATTAAGGAGAAGGTGCTTGAAACTATTTTGAACGTCACACACTCAAAGGCCCATACTAAGGTTTTCCCTTGTGTTGTGAATCCCTTGAAACATACACAAAGACATACACGAACACCCATAATCCGAGAACTGAGAGCAAATATCTGCTTTTTACATAAATATTTGCCCCGACGGGAATCGAACCCAGGTCTGTATATTGAAAACTAGCTTTCCGCCCGCGGCTCCGCCCGCGTGGACTACAGGTTATATCGTGCCCAACTGTGGGATAAAATGTAGCCTATGTCCTTTCCCAGGCTCTAATCTATCTCTGTACCAAAATTCATCAAAATCGGTTCAGCGGTTTAGGCGTGAAAAGGTAACAGACAGACAGACAGACAGACAGAGTTACTTTCGCATTTATAATATTAGTAGGGATAGGGATGAAAATTACCGCAAGAATCTTAAACAAATGTTAGAAATTCATAACTTTTATTATTAAATAAGATTTTTGCAATGAAAAGAGAGAACATCTCCTAGCTAAGATAACATAGTTACAAAAAAATAAAAATTAAGTACAGACTTTATTAAGCACTTACTTACCGACTTAATGAAAGACGTTAATGGAAAGTCAATATCATAATCCTAATAAACATATTTTAGAGATTATTAAAATCGAGCCAAGTATTTCATCGCCTGTATATTCAAATTAGGACTTAATATATAAGGGATTAAGACTTAAAATGATGGATCACGAGAAGCTTCTCCTTAATCGGATTTCCTCGGGTGATTTGCTGCAATTATCGAAGGTTTATCATTATAAAGCTCTATTCATATTGTAGCTGCTTTATTGTATTCTTTTGACTTGTTTTCTGGTAATAGTTTGTGGCTTAATTTTCTTTTGTGTTCAAAGAAAAAAATAAGAATAAATAAATATGAGAGTACCCGAAAAATTTTCTTAGTATGTCATCAATTTGGTCTAAGCACGATCTTTTTTTTATTATAAGATGGGTTAACTCTTGACCTCAATCTTGACCATAAAGGTCAAAGATGAGGTCAACGATGGAGCGAGTTAACCCAGAAAATACCTATAAAGGCACTGGTACTCCCACGCACCGACGGAACACTGCAAGCTGTTTGGCGTTGGACTTCGGTAGGAGGGTGGTCGCGAACCAGATGGCCCTTTACAAATACCACACCGCATGAGACCATAGGACGATACCTCAGATTCAGAAAAAAATGAAGTGTCGTTGCCTGGGATGGATTACTAGGAGGCAGGTCTCATTTGTGTTTCCTCACCTTCCGATGCGAAAGTAAACCAACCACAAATATGGAAAAGTACAAAATTTTGTAGCTAGGTATTATTCAAAAGAACTCAAGCGATTTTCAAAACGTTTTCTCTTGTCAAACATAAAATTAGCCACCATAATTTATGTGAACGTAGATTTTCTGTAAAAAACGGCAATTCATTACGTACACCTTTTAGCTTCAGTGAAATTAGCTCGCTAAAAATAGGTGCACGGAATTCATGGTTCATTATCCTCCGCATATGTTACTGTACCTCCCTCATTAGGCTGCCTACCCCCTGAATTTATAAAGACTGCACTCTACTTTTGTGGTCGGGCTTTATCTTTGTCATGTATGTTTTAGTCGATTCTATGCTTTGTAGAAACTACTACGTCGCTTGAAGTTTTCCTATATAATCCTTACTAATATTATAAATGCGAAAGTAACTCTCTTCTTCTTCTTATCGTGTAGGTATAGCCAAGTATGTGGCAAACTCTGTCTGTCCGTCTTTCACGCCTAACTGATTTAGATAAAATTTGGTACATAGATAGATTAGAGCCTTGGAAAGGATATAGGCTACATTTTATCCCACAGTTGGGTGCGATATAACCTGCAGTCTACGCGAGCGGAGCCTCGCGCGGGGTCGCGGGCAGGAAGCTAGTTTAAAATAAATAGCAAATAATGTAATTTTTGTAGTGTTATCAAAAAGTTGAAATTGTGTTTGTTCTCGGATCATGCGTTTTCGTGTCTGTCTTTGTGTATGTTCCAAGGGACCCATGACTCAATGGAAAATCTTCGTGTGGCTGTTTAGGTGTGTTACGTTTGTATTTTAAATGAGTGAAAGGATCTTCTAGGTTTGAAACTAGGTCACTGAGACTTAGGCCAGTGTTACTCAAGTCTTGATTTATACTTAAGTGTTTATTGTCTCTTTCTCTCAGTATCAAAATTACAAAGACGACTGCTACTGAAGTATAGATCAGAGTCTGAGTCACATTTTGTAATACGGACCTAAAAATAGATTCTCAGATAAAACAGCTTGTGTAATTCAATCTTCCTTTAAATATCTTTAGCCCTTAAATAATTTTAATAGTGCTCAAAACTACTATCTCATTCCAGAAAGCAGAGAAACTTGTACCAGATCTTTAACAAGCTTACAACATAAGTAGAACCTGTAATTCTAGGCTATAAGCCAGTTCTAAGTGTCAACTCTACCACCCCATTAGGTTCTGGTATGACTTAATTACTTTATGTGCCCTAGGGCCTAGCCTCAGCCATGAGCGACGACGGCGGCGAAAAGAAAATGGGGTAGATGGGAAATGTTTCTTTCCCATTTACTCTATACCCTATTAAATTTAAGATTTTTTACCCTTAAAAATACCCTGGTAAAAATGAGATTTTCATTTTCATAAATATAAGAAAGATATGAAAGTTTAAATCCCTGAGCTAACTTTCTATCTAAATAGAGAGGGAAATTATAAAGAGTGACATCACAGTTCAGTACCGCTATTGAAATAACACAGAAAATTTCGTTTTGTAAGAAAGATTTTATAGGCGTTTTATTTTTGACCAATTTGAAATATTTCGAATTCTCATATCATATTTCGTATAATTATCAATTTATAATCTAAGTAAATGAATGATAGTTAGTATCAGTCATATACCAAATTTTGCGTCCATTGTCCGCAACGCGCAGAAAAGTATTTTTTTTTATAATGCACGCTTCTTCTTATCGTGTATAGGTGTAGTAAAGTGTGTGGCGAACTTGAGTAGCCCTGGTGTCAGAGTTTTCAAACCGCACAATGGCCCCGGTTTTAACGACTGTAGTCAATCGGCAACAGCCGGGACCGACAGCTTAACAAACGCTCGTGATAAATTGCCACTTTGGTCACCCATCAGGTTCCCTGCCTCTGTTAGCGTTGCTTAACCTCGAGCGCTTTACTGCACGCTGCAAGCAATGGATTAAATAATTTAATGTTAAACTTGATATAATAAGGCATACGTATATTAATAACCTTCTTACTTAAACAAAAAACTCCTCTTTTTTCTGAAGTTGGTTGAAAAAGTATAACTGTGGTTATGATGCGCCTACACCGGCGGCGCTAGGCGTGGCTCAAAAAGGTGTAACTTATTGCAGTGTAATGGTGTAATTGTCAGTTACCTCTTAATAACATAATTGCACTGGTTGCGGCCATCTTGAATCTACTGTACTTCAATGTTACTCTAAAATTAAAGGTTGTATAACCCTCGACATTTGTCGCTTACTCTTATACGTCTGGCCCAATTTTGCTAAAATAAAGCCAAGAGCCATCTCGATTAAGTTAGCTTTCAAATAAAGAAACCGCATTGAAATCGGTTTATTTGTTCAGGAGTTACGATGCCATAGATAGACACACGTCAATCTTATGACACCCTTCTTTTTATTAACCACTTTTTAAAACTTACTTTTAAATTTTAAAAAAGTAGTTTAACCGTTTTAGAGCTTTATGTATTAATAACATTAAAACACCACTTAGACATCGTCTAAAACTGACTTCATTTGGTTTAATAACCTTAGAGATAACTAACATTTTATTTTTTGTTTTACAGGTAAGCTAGAAAACTCCATTAGAAACAGCATTTACCTGAGTGAACTGAATGAAATTATCTATAGGTAAGTTTAAAGAACAATAATTTAAAGTAAAATCTCCTTTAAATGTACTGTCTCGATTACGTCAGCATAAAAACAAACTGCATCGAAATGGGTCCATTCGTTTAAGCTACGATGCCACAGAACACAGAAAACAAGTCAAAATCTCATTTTTTCTGTCGGAGGTTAAAAACTAATTAATTTTAATTCAAAATTCATAGACAAAAGTCACTCCCACACAGATTGATAACACAAAAGCGAAATCACTCCGGAAAAGTCTGAATTTTCATAAAATTTCGGAAATGAAAACATTTTCCGGACAGACTGAATGACAGGTACGAAATTGAATTGTGTTATTACGACTTTATTAATAAATTTAATAATATTATTAAACAGACGAGCTTTTTGGTTCATTGTTCTTTGATTTTGTGAATGCTTATTGCTATATTTAGGGATTTCAGAGACAATAAGTATAATACATAATTAAATAAGGCGTTATTCATCTGATTTGACTCCATTAATTTCCTGAGAAATTTATTAAACGTAAATTATGTCAATCATAACAATCAACAAAATTATTTTCCGTAAAGGAAAAAAAATGCTTATCAAAAGCTTGTTTAAAAAAAAAGCCAAGTGCGAGTAGGACTTAGCGCACGAAGGGTTCAGCACCATTATCTATTAAAAAGACCAAAAAAATCACGTTCGTTGTATGGGAACCCCATTAAATATTTATTTTATTTTGTTTTTTAGCATGTGTTGTTACAGCGGCAACAGAAATACATCATTTGTGAAAATTTAAACTGTCTAACTATCACGGTTCATGAGATACAGTCTAGTGACAGACGGACAGACAGACGGACGGACGGACAGTGGAGTCTTAGTAATAAGGTCCCGTTTTTATTCTATGGGTACAAAGCCCTAAAAACTAAAAAAAAGAGCGAAACCGTCAAGTTTAATTCTACTAGACTGTACATAGTTCGTCGGAGTGACTCAATGGGTAAATAACAAGGTGTGTTAACGCGGGGTCAGAGTTCAAATCTATTAAACAGTTAAGTTCCTTTTGACATTTACGATGGAATGTAACACACGTACAAGCTACAAACATAAGTTCACGCTTGTTTTTCGTATGGGGCAAGACAGAGCTGCAAATGTTCGTGGAGCTGCTAACCAACAGTTGACAATTTTGACAATCAGCGCCAACAAAATTAAGGAATAATGCCTAGAAAACGAAATAAGTAGAAAGCTGTTGTCGATCAACTACAGTCTTTAAAACCAAGTCAGAGGCCATTGTGCGGTTTGAAAACTCTGACACCAGGGTTAGCCAAGTTCGCCACACACTTGACTATACCTACACGATAAGAAGAAGAAGAAGTAGAAAGAGACGTGCTAGAAAGTGCCATAGGTTACATTTCCAAGCGAAAAAAAACGCATGAAAAAGTTAGTTTCGCAACTATTTGTTTATCCCTCTGAAGTATGTAATAAAGTATTTATCTATCTATATATCTATCTAGATTACTTGAAAATCTCCAGTAATAAAATAAAGTTCCTCTAACCCCTAAAGCCATTCTAACCACTGCAAAATACAATCTTTAAGATTTATTTTATTAAAAAAACAACTCCATGTCAATCTCAATGTCTTTACAATAAAACAACTGACTACTACCAACTTATTTCACTTGACATTTCTCTGAACTATAAATGTGTGACCCTATGTCAATTGATTAAAGACTGAAATAGCTTCAATAAATATTTTCTTTGCTGCAAATCCGACGGAACTTTTTGGTTTTTTGTTGAACCCACGCACGTTTGCTGTTGATGAATTTTCTTCGGACTGAAAGTAGTCCTTGAAATAATAGGTATAGGGTTGAAAAGATTAGAGTAGAGATTTTGGGAACGGTAAAGATAAGTTTGTAAATTATACGGCTCATGCTACGTCAAGGGTAATTTAAATGAAAAGACAGACGAGATACGATTTGCTTAAAATAAAACAATGTTTTAATAGTTGAAACAGTCCCTTGGTTACTATTTTTAACAAGAACAGCTGTAAAAAGTAGTTAAATTGTTTTTGTTGTTTGAGAATTCGGAGAGTGTTTTGTAGTGTTTTGTTTTTAATTTTATCATTAAAGCAGAGAAAATTTTAATTCTAAATTGGAATAAGATTTTTAAGTACAGAGGGCAGCGCATCAGCTTACTCAATTCTCGTTGTAAAACCGTTTTTCTTAACGGCGCAGAGTGCACGCGTGTGGTAACCTGATGTGTGGCGCTCTGTACTTACTTGATAAATAATTTTTAAGTTGTGGTACAGTACTATTAGGTATATATTCTGTGACTAAACTAAATAACGCCTACCTAAAATGTAGAGCCATTTTGTTACAAGTTACTTACAACATACAAACAGAGACAACTAAAACTGTTGTAGAATGAAGCCACTATGGTCATTTTCTTCCACCGTTGAGCAAGTAATAATTATTTTTAAATCCATATACATATTAATCTGAAAAAAGAATCTAGTGGGACAGGTCTGAACCTGGATTTGAACCCGCGACCTAATCGCAAGACTAGTTTTTTAACAAACTAACGACAATGATCTAAAATATCTATCTGTCTAGAACATTTAACACAACATACCTGTGTTTACAAGCGAGTTCGTTTACATGTTCGGCCAATTTGGCGCCAAATTCCGAACATCAAAGCATCCGCCACCGCTTTCCACCGTACATCCGCTAGGGTTGTTCTATATTTATTTTAAAGTAGTAACAGTTAGAGGAAAATCGATTCTTAATGAAAATTTTATACAACACTTTGGGTTTTCCATCTCTACTGCTTTTGACGTTCAGACAAATTAAGTTTGGCGCATGTTTGGGTTAGACGTTATAATATAGTAGCCCAAGGGCGAAGATGTGGTCGAGAATGAAGCAAGCTCACCTAAAAGATACCTATTTTCTCGAACTTAAAAGAAACTCGGGCTATATGATCCCGGAAATCAAGAGATGGGCAGAGAATTCCATGCCTTAGCGGTGCGCAATATAAAAGATGAAGAATAGCGCTCATTACGTTTCCGAGGGATCACGACAAGATAAGGGTGGTACCACGTGATGCTTTCGATTGATTTCGATGCGTATGGATGTCCAGTAGAAGGAAGGCGGAATGAGCACATACAGCTCCTAAGCACTCTCCCCTAAGTACATTTTGTAAAAAACACAGGGGCTAGGTTTTGAGTTTATTTTGTACTAGCTTTTTGTCACCAATAAGCCTTCTGACTCTGCGGTCCGATCCAGGAATCGCTGGTTGGAATTTGACCGAATTATCCCAGAGGTAATAGCTGCAATACTCCATGCATGATCTGACCTGGACCTTATAAAGGGTTAGATATTGATCAAGCGGGAGGTGTCGCTGACTTGTTTGAGCTTCAATAAGGTGCCAAACTTAAGGTTGGCTTCTAACTTCACGCCGAGGAATTCAAGCTCATCAATAACAGGTACAGATGTACTCCGGAAAATAGAAGTCGGATCGAAAGGATTCCGTTTTGTGGAGAAGAAATTTTGCCGCTTAACTTGAAGGTACGATAGCTCAGTTGGTTAGAGAATGAGATCTTATCTGGAGTCGTGGGGTCAAGCATTCGCGCCAAAAAAATTTATTTCCGTAAAAATACTTTGTAGACATCTAACACCAATACTTTCTCAACACTATACAGAAATCATTATACATAAATGCACACTATTGATAGTAATAGCCTCTTACTGAGTAATGATATACGGTAGCGGGTAGCTGATTCGACGCCTAGGGCGTGCAATTATATTGCAGGCAAATTTCCTCCGCGCTGACCTATGGGCAGTAACGTTGATGCAGGAAATTGTGACTTATGTAGGTGTTGGGGTCAAAAACATGTCAGATTTCAATCTCTTGTTGTTATTACTTTGCAAGAAGGTTGTTTCTGGAAGCTGCTGAACGAACTCCAGAGGCACCTATCGAAGAGTTACCTCAAGGTTTGGTTTGGTTGTTAAAAAATATATCTTTCTTCTTCTTATCGTGTAGGTATAGTCAAGTGTGTAGCGAACTTGGCTAACCCTGGTGTCAGAGTTTTTAAACTGCACAATGCCCTCCGACTTGGTTTTAGCGACTTTAGTCTATCGACAACAGCCGGGACCGACATCTTAACGTTAAAAATCTATATGTATAACACTTTAAATTTTCGCGTATATTGGGTTAACGTCAGGAAGAAAGGTAAAATCATATTTTATACCTGAATTTAGACCTGTTTTAACTACCTGCGTGATCCAAAGGTTAGATCCTTTGATACCGACTTACAAATATGCACGGGTTGACTCATTCATACATTTCTGGGCACGCATTTACCAGTTCCCAACTTCTCTCGGGCTTACTATACCTACATCAGATTCTGTTAATAAAATTGATGGTTTAATGCTGTATTTCAAATGAAGAATGCTAATATTTCATCTACGGGTACCTCTATGGTCAGTAACGTGGCATCAAGTGGTTCTTCGACTATATTCGAAGCTCTGCCTAAACCTGATAGAGAACATAAGTGTGACTTTAAATACACTTTTTTTTAAAAGCCAATGTACCACCGAGGGGCACGGGCCTCCCTTCGAAACACGAAGAGGATTTAGGCCGTAGTCCGCTACGCTGGTTCAATGCGGGTTGGTTCGAAAACTAATTTTCTTAGACGTGCGGGTTTCATCACGGTGTTTTCCTTGCTAGCTGAGCTAATGATAATTTATGAGTAATCCGAACATAAAGGCAAAAGACGAATTTGGTGGCACAGGCCCGCGCCAGAATTTGAATCCGCAACCTTCCGGTTAAAAGTCTGGCTCATTCATTACCAACTGGGCTGTCACCGTAAAAAACACATTAAGAAACTCGAACAATCCCAGCTTTCAAACCCTAACAGTTGCATGCCTTCCAGGAATAACCCCGATGCATGGATGCAGGAATTCAGTAAAACATTCGTCATCCACCGCACTTGCCCGCCGAATACATCGGATATCGTATCGATTGAGCACGGTGCATTTGCAATTAGCATAGCGAAATATGTGCATTTCTGGTGCATAGTGCGTTTTGTGGTGTAATGGTCTGAGTTGGTGCAGACATCAATTGCCTATAGTACTCCGTATGTAAGAAAGGAAGGCGAAAAGTGGCTTTTTAACCCCTGACTAGGAAAGAGGGGTGGTATAAGTTTGACGTGTGTATCTGTGTGTCTGCCTGTGGCATCGTAGCTCCTAAACGAATCGACCTATTTCGATGCGATTTTTTTTGTTTGAAAGCTAACGTAATTGAGATGGTTCTTAGATATATTGGATCAAGATTAAATCAGCCATTAAAAAGTTATAAGCGATCGAATGTCGGGAGTTATGCTAAATTTTTAATTTTAGAGTTATACGCTACAAAATTGTGCGCGATATGCACGCATTTTCGCTAACTAATTTAAAGTTACTTAATATGTATTTTCGCGATAGAGGTCCCGTTTTTGTCCCCCGCGAGGTTTTTTGGACAACTTTCTGGCTTCAATGAGAAAATCTGCCTATAACTGGTACTTACCACGCCGGAATACGGACCTTGCGGCTGTCATACGCCTCTTACCCATAATTCAGATTGTTAGAATTTTCAACCATGTAATAGTCATTTCTTCAGCAGGCCGAGTACGATAGTGACAGCGCCGCGACAACACCGCGGTCCTATGTTAAAATGTCAACATTGACAACGCCATATCTCTGACTCTCGCGCAATCAAAGTGAAGTTTAAGCGTGAGCCGAGCGCGAGATTGTCGTTATCGTGCTAGAGCTGCTGGTCGTCTATACCACTAATCAATGACGTCTCAATGGCGGTGGAATAATAATGGCGACTACTTCATCTGTTCAGGTGGCGAAATTTGGAACTATCTAAAGCTCATATCTAAAGCTCATGCAATTGTTTGTTTTTTTTTTATATTAAAAGATGGGTTAACTCTTGACCTCAATCTTGACCATAAGGTCAAAGATGAGGTCGATGATGGAGCGAGTTAACCCAGAAAATGCCTAAAAAGGCACTGGTACTCCCACGCACCGACGGAACACAGCAAGCTGTTTGGCGTCGGACTTCGATAGGAGGGTGGTCGCGAACCAGACGGCCCTTTACAAAGACTACCACACCGCATGAGACCATAGAACGACACCTCAGATTCAGAAAAAAAATGAAGTGTCTATGCCTGGGATGGATTACTAGGAGGCGGGTCTCATTTATGTTTCCTTAGTCGCCTCCTACGACACCCACGGAAAGAGATGGGGTGGTGTTATTCTCAACCGATCACCACACGGGTGTTTGCAACTTAACCTACAGTTGGCAGTGGTGCTGCTGGTCGGGGCGGTTGTTGTCAAGTTTATGAGGTTTCCATAGTTCAGAATTTCGTCACCTGAACGTTTAAAATTATCACCATTGTCATTCAAACGCCATTGGTAAGTGAAATAGCTGCTCTAAAAGCCTTATCCTTGAATCAAAGCCCTCGTTCCACGGAAATCTATTTCAACCCTGGCATCAAATCGTCAACACAAAACAAAACACGGCAAAATGATTTCAAATTGAAATTGTGTAACTAGTTGCCTGCCGCTACCGAGTTAGCGAAGCATTCGGCAATATAACTGTGATTTACATACATTAGAAATCAGGCTGTATTCATACATACATACATTTATGTCCTCCCCTTCTTTGAGGAGTTCAAATCAATTGTGATTGTTCAAAAGGGTGATTACTGGTACTTTGGGAAGCCTGTTTGGTTTTAAATTGCTTCCAAGTTAAACATATGTACATACATACGCTCTTGCCTATAAATAAAAAATTAAAAGTATTTATTTACGTAAAACTTAAATCTAAATACAGTCAAATAAACAGAATAGTACTAGGTATTTAAAAGTAAATTAAATTATGCTAACACTACATAAAAATCAATATGCTATTGTGATACCTAAACTAAATATATGTTTACTTGTATCTTAGGTATCTTGTATCTATAATCCTTATCGGGGTAGCAAGAGCATCAGTGATTTTAAAACCACTTCCTGCATTTTTTTTGTGGGGGTTATCAAAACGATTTATTTCCGAGTCCAACAGCTGGCAATGATGTGTTCATAAATGTATTTGAAATCTAGATAGCACAGTCAGTCAATGTTTCTAGTTTGCTTGTGATAAGGTCCAAATTAGAATGAACTTGGCCCTGTAACTTGGGGCATAGAGGTGCACAAAACAGCTCATCCCTACTACTTAATCCCTACTAATTATAACTCTGTCCGTCTGTCTGTCTGTCACGCTTTCACGGCCAAACTACTCAACCGATTTTGATGAAATTTGGTACAGAGGTAGATTAGACCTTGAGAAAAGACATAGGCTACATTTTATCCCACAGCTGGGCACGATATAACCTAAAGTCCACGCGGTCAGAGCCGGAAAGCTAGTTAAACTATACATGTTGATCTTAACATCGTCTAAATTTTGTTTGTAATAGTGACGCACGGAGCAACTGTATACCCTAACACACTTCTGCAGGCTAATTCTATTAAATAAAAAAACAACTCGTTGCCATTGATTTTTTAAAAGCTCGGAATAATCTTTTTTTAATTAAACAGGGAATGAATGGCTACCCACATTATTCTGACACTTCAATGTAACCCAAATATGAGCTTTAAGCATGCAGTTGCAGTTTTGTACTAGAATTGGCCTGTAGTATAAACGTACTCTCCTTGAATCACTCCAAGAAATCTGAATTTAAACCCTTCTCTCTCAGACAGATAGCCAATCCATTTAAGTAACAAGAAAAGGAAAAGACAGGAATTCTAAAATTTCTCACTCGAAATCTCATTTATTCTCGCTCTTAGATTTCCTAGGTTGCCTGGAGACAGTCTAGACTCCCAGAAATCTAGACAAGATTGATCCAGGCATTACCATGACGTTAGATAGCTGGAATAGCGAGAATGGCGAGATATTTCATCTGTGGTTTTCTAGGATTTTAGTGTTAGTGCTCTAAGCTCGTTTCAGTCTAGATTTTAGTGCTGGCGTCGTTAGTGCTAAAGTTTTTAGATAGGAAAAACTGGGGAACGTTGGTTTTTGTTTTTTATTTGATTGTTGATTAGTAACTTGCATTTCGAGACGCATGTCTATGTAACAAACTTTTCGTCGGCGAATTCATTCATACGGCAAAGTATCCGACAACGTAACATTGTAATTTTACTTAGTAAGTTTATAATGTCTCGGTACATTGTGAACTGCCTATTTTCCAACCAACAAAATTGATTCGAAATCATATTTATAATGATTTGCTACGAGTTTGGGTGGTTTAATTGTCTGTATTAAGTATGTATTTCATAAAAAAGTATGTAAGTAGTATCTTCAAGTTATTTAGCACCCATAGGTGAAGAATATTTAGTTATTACATATTTATTTATGTTATTAATAAAGTGCTATACACATACTTCAGCATTTTTACGGCTCCGAGTGGTCCAAAGCAAGTCAGATAATAACCACCCACGGTCCTGGATGGTCGTAAAAATGTAAAACCCCATCCAAATAAAACTGTATTATGTAACAACTTTATTTTGAGGGCTGCGAGCAGTTTTGATTAGAATAAATAAATAAAAAATTACAGAATTAAACAATTTATTTTGTTGACGTTTTGAAATATTTTTTGACGATTTTATCTCAGTAACTAAAAATCAAAACAGATCATTGGGTAACCTGTAGTCTAATTGGAAGTAAACAGTGATATGAAGACTCGTTATGAGCAAATAAGATGCTTGTGTAATTAGGTAGGTATTTGTAATAAAGAGTTTACGCACATACTTCCTCCTACATTAATGTAATACAAATCTTTATACATCAGATTAACACATAAGCACCACATTTTTCAAAAATTCCCACGGGAACGAAGTATTAATTAAATAAACTAAATTAAAAATCATTTATCTCGGACGGAGTCCATAAAGAGTTAGTTAACAAAATAACTTAAAGCTAATGTTAGTAAAACAATTAAGATACCCGCTGTATTATCGAAAATACTTGTAAGTTTTGCCAATTAAATACACAACCTTTGACACCCTTAGCTCACTCACCCAAAACACTTCTATTCAAAGACTAACGACCACCCTTACAGTAACAAAAGCATTCGATCATAAAATCGTCACCTTGACCGTATCAAAGACTTCAAAAATCCTTTTACTTTTAAACACATCCTTAGCAAAACAAGTGAAGCGTACAAGTAATACGCGCCTGACCGGAAGTACCCGCGCTAACGACAACATGGCGGCCGGAAGGGACGCGAATGTTAACCCTGCGATTTTAAACGGACGTAAATGTATGTAAAATTCAAAAATTTCGGCTTATGTAGGCATTAATTTATATGTACATAGGGTTTAGTATGATCTCTTAGAGTCTTTAATGTTTTTTTTTAAATTTAATGAAAATAATTTGTACGAGAGCCTACCTATACTCCTGGTAGGGAGGGGTAGTTAACAAAGTATGAAGTGTTAATCTAAGGTTATTATTATTAGATACAACATGAGTGTAGTGGTGTTTTGCCAAATATCCTCAAATGTCAGACATAGTTACTTTCGCATTTACAATATTATTAGGGATATGATTTTGAAACTAAAATTCAAAGCATTTATTACTTATCATAAAATACCTATTCAAAGTCATCACATAATCTAAGACCATAGTACTTACAACACGCAAGATATTTTACAGACAATGTTTTTCATTAAATCCCACAAAGTATATCTGTCTGAGGCTACGATACATCAAAGTAGGGCTGCCATCTAAAACTTGCCCCCCAGGACCGGAAGCGTAAGTTCCCCGGATTTTGGAGCTTTCACCCCGGACATTTCAATACTTTTTTCATTAACTTACATCTTGATTAAAATATATTACTTGATTATAAGAAAACTTTAATTTTAAGCCCCTTTTGTTGCATGAAATAGTGTGTTTAATCTTTCTTGAAATGACAAGTGAGTAATTTTGCTTTATTTTTTAACCTTCTTAGGTATGTAGGTTTTACATAAATTATGGGAACGGGATCTGATCGAAAGCCCGGACTTTTATTGTAGTTCGCGTTGCACCTGGACTACAATTTAAACCCCGCCCGGACGCTCCCCGGACTTCTTCCAAACTAGGACAAATCCGGGGAAACCCGGACGGATGGCAGCCCTACATCAAAGAAATAATATATCTAGATGACCACACGACTTGCAACTTTCTTTTCAAGGCAATAGTAGTGAAAATTACCTAACAGTTGCGTAGAAAATAGCTGTGGTCTTTACTTATTGAGATACGATCTTATTGAGACACGATCTTGTAAGGAGACGGAGGGTTGTGAATGACATTTCCCGTACAAACTGGCAATCGTCACCCTAAGTTATATCATACAGGATGTAAGGGACAGGTTAACAAAAACTGAAACCCTGAACTCAGACCATCAGCATCATTCTGAATGATTTTCTAGTGGAATTTTCCTTTAAGAAAGTTTTATTATCTTCGGTTCCAAAATTTTAGAATATATTCTAATACAACCATGATAACGCCGTAGAACCAGAATACATCTGACATCGCGTGCAGGGCGCGGTTTCGCGGTATATTGCGTATCTAGAGACATACTCGTAAATAACGAAAACTCCAAGATACAAAAAAACCTAAGTGTGAACCTTTGAGTGTGTAAAATAATTTTTAGTTGTATATAATGTGTGCTTACCACACATTAAAAACACGCGTACGTGGCCCTCCCTGCCGTCACCCTAGGTCACGTTAAATCTCAAGAGATGTGTCAGCGAAGACGTGAGCAGAGGGGACGTCGGTGCATAATTGTATTATTACCACTAAAGTGCAATCGTGGTATCGGGTAACTAACAAAGCGGGTTTTTAATTTCTGGGTTATAATGCTCTATAGCAGTTATAGCCAGTTGAAAATTAGCCAGACTTGTAACCAGAAGGTTGCGGGTTCAAATGTTATTGCGGGCCTATACCACTAAAATTCGTCTTTTCGGATTTATGTACGGATTTTTTATAAATTATCACTTGCTCAGCGGTGAAGGAAAACATTGATGAAACCCACATGTCTAAGAAAAGGCTCACCAACCCCCATTGGGCCAGAGTGGTGGACTTTGGCCTTAAAATCCCCTTCGTTTTTCAAAGGTAGGCCCGTGCCCTTCGTTAGGGACGTATATGTGCTGATAAAAGAAAAACACCATTCGTTTAGGAGCTACGATGCCTGGGAAAGATACACACAGATATACGTGAAACTTATAACTATCCCCTATTTTTTGTCAGGGGTTAAAAGAGAAGGTAACAACCCAATATCTTTGTTCAGTTGAACATTGTTCACACATTTTAGTCAAAGGGACATTTAAAACTAGGCCCTTTGATATATTTAAAGGTACCTCAATCCCTATAGTTTCCCTTTGCGGCTTATTGATTAATTACCACCGACTAATTTGGACTTTGCTAGAGAAGAGAAAAATAAAACTCGTAACAGTGAAAAACATACTGATTTTTGTAACTGTTACTTTTGGAATAGAACATGCTATAGGTTTTGTTTTGTCTGTTAATAACCAAAGCTTGAATGTCGTCAGTGATTATATACATATTAAAATATGCGGATTGCTTTGAAGTATATTGAAAGAAATAGAAATGGGTAAGAAACAGCGTTCTTGTCAGTTCTTCGCAGGCACAACTGCACCTGAGGGCTGCACTTGCAAAAGACGTAGAGTAAGAAAAACAAAATCAATTAATTCTTTGATATTCTTCAAGAAATCTTGCTTCCACGCTAGACTGAGAGTAAAAGCAAAACTAAGAATATACCAGCTGCGAACTCTTCCCAAGCGTACTGTAGAAGCCAGTAAGTGAGACGCGAGGATTTTCCTGTATCTTGATGGAAAGGCTGACAGTCTAACCTTGTTCTAGTTGGTGTGCAATAAAGTATATTGTATTTTATCGTATCACTATACTCAAATACTCATGTTCCATCTAATAAAGCCCAGTGGCTCTTACTCTCACTGATCTCAACCGATCTTTGAAGTTTAGCAACGTAGACAGAGGCGGAAGACTTGATGGGTGACCAAAGTGGCAATTTATCACGAGCGTTTCGTGCTTCGGAGGGCACGTTAAGCTGTCGGTCCCGGCTGTTGTCGATTGACTACAGTTGTTAAAACCAAGTTAGAGGCCATTGTGCGGTTTGAAAACTATGACACCAGGATTCGCCAAGTTCGCCACAGACTTGACTATACCTACACGATAAGAAGATCTAATAACCTTCAGAATAAAATTCAAATGTGGCGTCAAGTAGTAAGCAGTGATCTGTAATTACTAATTACCATATTTACCGCAAATAAAGATTACTTTAAGACTATAATAATATGACATTCTGCCTACCCGGAAAAGAATTAGTATAGGCGTTAGTGTACGGATGAATGAAAAATCCTTTATGTTTCATGAAATTTAGCCTGTTTTACCGTTTCTTATCTTCTTCGTTGGTGTGTTACTGAGTTTAAATTACCTGCTACTTGTACCTACGAGTATCTATATTAGTTCTGTATTCTGCTACTAAATCCCATCTCTAAGAGTAAGGTTGTTTTGATTTTACTATGAATAGGAGCCATTGATATAGTTGATTAAATCCCTCGTTTCGAGTTTGGGTTCAACTGAGATTGGTTGTCATCACTATAGAATTAATGTTTTGTTTTGTTCTATTATATTATGTTGGGTTGCGGTCTTGTCTGAAATCTGAATTTCGTTTTGAGGTCAGAGGAATTTCTGTTGATGTTCGTTGTTAAAATATGGAAATATCTGAAAGCTCAATACCTTTTAGTAAGTAATTTAGAGAAGTCTGACACTGTAATATAATTCATTTTCGTAAGTCACTCAAGCACAAATATGAATCATTTTATAGATTTAACAATCGCTTGAAGGTTACATTATGATCAAATGTTAAATAAACATGACTCAAACTCTTTCCTCTAAATTAATACAATGTTTTTTTATAAAAATGAAGTTTCATTTGACAGTATTGACTTTGGCAGTAATACAAAATATGTTGTCTGAGAGTTGGTACGCATAAAAATTTAATTAAAAAACAGAATCTGAAATAAGTAAAGAAAATAAAAATGCAGCAGCTAAGCCAATCAGTTCGACACATGCCCGGTGTAGGGCATTACATGTACAGGTACTTGTACCTCTGTACCTTCATAACCGGAGTAGTCTCGATACTGTACTACATGCTCTTGGGGAAAGGCGAGAACTTAAGCCTCGGGTGGTACTTGACCCACAGCTCCCCTTACATGTGGGGTGGTCTTGGAATTTCCGCTTCTGTGTCCTTGTCTGTCTTCGGTGCAGCAATGGGGATCCACACGGTTGGGACTAGCATCGTCGGTGGTGGAGTGAAAGCGCCACGAATCAAGACGAAGAATCTCATCTCCGTCATCTTTTGCGAAGCTGTCGCAATCTATGGACTGATCACTGCCATTATCATTGCTGGAAATTACGAGAAGTCTACATCAGGAGATCCGCTTATTGATGAGTCAGATAGAACAGCTGGATTTGTCATGTTTGGGTCCGGTATGGCCGTTGGATTGGTGAATCTTGTCTGTGGACTTTGTGTGGGGCAAGTGGGGTCCAGTGCTGCTCTGGCTGATGCTAACAACTATCAACTCTTCGTCAAGATCCTTATTATAGAGATTTTTGGATCTGCTATCGGATTATTTGGTTTAATTGTTGCTATTTATATGTCTTCGAGGTTCCATATGGCTGATACATAAATGTAATTTAAGTATCGATCGACTTTTATTTAGATTTTATTTTTGGTTAATTCTCGATGAAATTGGCCACAACTTGAACCACGACAGACAGTCATAGACGACACGGTCAACTACAGAGACCCTAACCATATTCACAGGCCCTGACGAAAGGAAAGGTTAAGCCAGCCCGAAATTAAACTGTCTAGTAGAAGAATGGGGAGACTTTTTCCCAGCAGTGGAACGTTACCAACTATCCGTGTGTACTCGTCTTCCCCACGCGGGGCATTAGTCTGTTAAGTACCATAGTTATCCCACTTATAAGAAAAATAACAAGCAAGAAGCAGACCCAAAAACAGAGAAAATAAACTTCTTGTTATTAATGTTATTATCATTTCCAAGAGAATAGACACAGTAGTCATTAGACGTCCGCAAATGACTCGCTCATTCGTTACCGGTAGATACGATTCATTGTTACGATTGTGCGACTTCTAATGCCTTACCAATTATTTCTATGTCATTTATAGGGGCGACTGCTATCGTCGCTACGTTTTAGTGCACAAAGAGGTTGAGATGAATTTGTTAAGTTCTTATTTCGTAACATATTCAATAACTTTAAAATTAAAAATGACTACCACAGACAGACACACAGATCAAACTTAAAATACCCATCTTTTTATTGAGGAGTAAAAATATATAGGATAAACAACATAAGAATAATAAATTAAACACGTTAAGTAGGTCAAATGTGGACTGTACAGATTCTGTCCAGGTCAGAATATGTCCAGTTGCAAAACTGTCCAGTTGAGAATCTGTCTATCTGGACACAGCATCTGGTCCCGAGACAAAAATCGCACTTCGAGCTATCCATTGTTCAACGTAATAGAATCTAGAGGAATCTGGTTCTGACTAAATTAAGTTTGTTATTTCTCTCACGCTAATACTTAAAGCTTTAACTTTTTTGCCCTTTAGTGTTCACACGGCAAGCTAAGCTATGCATGTTGGTCTTGACACAGCCTTTATGTCGTTTGTAACAGCGCCGGCTTTCATAGTGCAAATGTGTAAAATGACGTGCCTGTACCACATTTAATGGGCACTGTACCTTTCGGTGCTGATTTTCCTCTCTTATAATGCGTACTCTTTATTTTCTTCAGTATGTGAAAAAATAATGATAAGAAAGAAAGGAAAATTAGTCTGCTTCTGTTTATATTTGTATATTTACTGAATAATGTTGTATAAGGATTTCTTGCATGGATTAACGCTAATTTTACTTTTTTTTTAATTATGAGATGGGTTAACTCTTGACCTCAATCTTGACCATAAAGGTCAAAGATGAGGTCGACGATGGAGCGAGTTAACCCAGAAAATACCTATAAAGGCTCTGGTACTCCCACGCACCGACGGAACACAGCAAGCTGTTTGGCGTCGGACTTCGGTAGGAGGGTGGTCGCGAACCAGACGGCTCTTCGGCGACACCTCAGATTCAGAAAAACTGAAGTGTCGTTGCCTGGGATGGATGACTAGGAGGCAGGTCTCATTTGTGTTTCCTTAGTCGCCTCTTACGACACCCATGGAAAGAGATGGGGTGTTGCTACTCTCAGCCGATCACTACACTTTGATGGGACAATTGAAAGTAAAGCTAAATAACCTTTGAAACCTACCGAAACTAAAATCCTTAACGCTTATTATCCTAAGTGACATTTATATTAGTGATCATAATTTTGGGGCACTTAACATGATGACTTTACCATGCGGGTGGGATTTGTAGCAATTGGCTTAGAAATTACAATAATTTCCATGAAATCATTGAAAAGGGGGCTTAAGATTAATAATAATGTCCCCTTAGTATCCGTCACACAGCCTGCTTTACAAACAAACACACAAGCCGACCAAATGTACTCTGGCGAAAGTAGTCGAATCCAGAACTGGTCATATTTCTAAACTTTTCAATAAAAAAATTAAACCGACTTAGTTATTAAAAATATTAACAATTTAATGTGCGACGTAGTACCTACTGACATGTTTGAAGTCGGTGCCAAGCGAAATAGGTTTGATAGGCTATACGTATTAAACTTATTTGGCTTGGCACCGGCTTGTCTTTTATTTTTTGCTTTTTGAAGTCGGATTATTGTTTTTATAAAAAAGTTTATAATTATGACCACTTCTGGAGTTCAGTCTTTTGGTTTTCGCTTTTTTGAAGTCAGTTGAATATTTTTACTAAAAAGTCATTTATTTTTCATTTTTAGTTTGAGAAACATTGTAAGCGCCCATTAAATTCGAGTGTTACCCTTGATTTCTCTGGGATCCCATCATCAGATCCTGACTTGGTGACAATGAGACCACCTCTGGAGTACAAACTCTTTTGAACTAATGAATAATTTTGGAAATCGGTCCACATTTTAGCGGAGAAATCGGTGAACATAGGGTACATAAAATAGAAAACAAAAAATAGAAACATAACAGTCGAACATAGAAGTGATCACACATGACTCGTTCAGATTGTCTTAAAAGAAACGATGTGTATTTTTAAGAGAAGTAAAACAACAACAAAACGTAACATTAAAACTCGTGAAAACATTAAAAAAGACATCCGAATCAACCCCGAGTTTACACCTCCCGAAAATAGATGTCACAAACATTTTATGTTTACGTTCATCATAAATAGATTGAATTTTATATCAGGCCAGAGACAATAAAACCAAATTGCTTTTCGGTCCATTTTATTATCCGTCAATACGCAACATATGAAATGAGTATATTGCCCCTGAGTTTTTGAAATGCGTGCAATGGCCGTGAAGGGGTGGTTTTTTTAACAGAGATAATGTACTGTCAATCATTGATCGCGTTTGATGTTTGTATTCGTGATTGGTGGAATATGTGGAATGGCATTTTTATTTTGATCTCGATTTGATGTGGGAAAAAGTGAGAAAATAAGTAAAAACTTATGTTTCATTTAAATTGGGTCGTGTTACTTTAGTATCTATACATTTAGTGTATACTTTTTTTGGAATGTTAAATGCATTTAAGTGCAGCATATCTTATCACGTATCCATATTATGTGTCATATCACCTGCCCACTATCATTTACCTAGCAATGAACTATAAAGTATTCTTAACTACAAACACAAATTTTAATAGAGATACATATTATTTTTTGAAAGATAAAACATAAATACGAATTCGTTTAAATATATGGACAATGAACTCTGAAGGCTCTATGAGATCTAGATTAGTTCTAGTATCAAGATAGATTCTAGATTAATATAATCGCCAGGGTCATTATTAAAGCAAACACCCTGAAATAGAACTTCGCTTTCAATTTTCTGTATGACTTATCACTGCTTGTTTCAAATAGAACCCTGTTACTGTTAAATCCCTTAGTTTTCCTATTAGTCTAACACACACAGAGCTTGCCGTTTGAGTTAGAGCGCAATTTTCAACTGTCAGTCCCAAAACTCACAACGTGGCATTTGCCAACCGCGCTGTAATGGCACAATAAATAGTTTGCAGCCCTTACCCATCTGTCACTTAACTAGTAAAATATACAGACGTCATTCACTGTGCTACGGTGAAAAATTGAGCGAAGGTTGAGCACCCCTGACAAAACCTACAGCATCCAATTTTAGACTGAAAGTGCTAGTTGCAAAGTGCATTTTCGACCGCTCACCGCAATGAATAAATTTAAATATTTGTTAACTTAAAATGTAACTCATGTTGGCGGAAATACAGTCGAAATTGCACAGTTGAACATTTGTTTCTTGATATGTTTTGTGTTAGTTGAAAAAACGATTGTATTGCACGTCTGTTAAGGTGCAAAATGGAGTAGTGTTCGTTCTTTTTGTGCGGCCTTACGTAGGGGTTATTTAACTTTGAAGTTGTTCAAAAGACCCCGATTTAGATTCTGGTGGATTTCTTTTCGGATTAAAGGCCCCATGAATTTAATGATAATTCGACAGGGGTTCAAGCTGCCAATTTCCTAGCTTTAGCTTTATAATAAGCTTTTGTCGCGACACGTTTAAACGTTCTTGCGTCAAAGTAATATGGAAATCAAGTACTGTTATTAACTTGATCAAAGCTGTGCACTGCGCACCTTATGTTTTTAATTTAAAATGATTTCTGTTATAAATTGTTTTGATTACGTAAACGCGCCTTACCTTTGATCATACCAAATCTTGTCTGTGGACTTTAACGAATATATGAATGAACGTTTTTTTACTAACCAGAAAATGTGACTGTGTCTAGTAAAAGGGACCACTTTGAGGGTAGTCAATAAGAGCGATTAACATAGCTTATTACATTACATTTTTACCCTTAACGACTACCCTCAAAGTGGTCCCTTTTACCAGACACAGTCACAAATAGTTCAAATTCTGGCACGTGAAGCAAATAATTGATTAAATCCATCACTAAAAAGACACAATGGAAAAAATATTTAAAAACTCAAAATAGAATGCCTGTTAGAAAATGTTGTTCAATATTTGTATTCTTTTTAATCTCTTTGAAGTTTCAAAATCAATGTTTGCGCAAATAGTACGCAAAGTTTTTAATTACAAAACTACTGATAGATCGTAAGCAAACATTTGCGAATGTTCGTACAAATGTTTGTTTTGAAGAGTTATGCACTCAGCTGTTGCTTTAGATTTTTTTAGATGATATAATAAAATAATATTCAAAAGACGAATATGTTTTTTAACTCCCAACGCAAAAACCGGGGTGTTATAATTATAAGTTTGACTGTTGCGTGTGTCTGTCTGAGGCACCGTACGTTTTTTATTATTGTCTATAAGTTGATTTTCAAGCGGTGGCTCTTAGGCATGTCTTATTAAAAAAAGTTCATCGGTTGTAAATTTATTGGGGACAAATGTCGGGGGTGGGTTTTTATTTTTAGTACGATACTAGCATTCCGCCTGGGACTTCGTTCCCGTGGGAACTCGGGAAAATTATGTAGCCTATGTCCATCGGAGATAATGTAGCTTTCTAATGGTGAAAGAAGTAGTTTCGGAGCCTATTCAATGCAAACAAACAAACAAACAATCAAATCTTTCCTCTTTATAATATGTATAGATAATTACTTAAATGTATGTATTTATGTATTTGTTTTTGTATTTCATTTTTTGTTGTTTTTGTCTTGTTTGTGTGTTGTAATGTATTTGTTACAAGGCAATAATTTTGAGAGACCTTTTTCACAAAATGATTTTTTTATTATTTCAGGTACTGTACCAACAGAAAGAGACGTTATATTTAAATCAAAGCAAGGAATGGGAAGATAAATAAGTGAGTAATAAAAATGGGAAGATAAATAAGTGAGTAATAAAAATTACAAAAACCTTCAATTGATCTTTTTGCTCGTTTGAAATACGCTTGACTTGGTTAGGTATAACCTGTAGTCCACGTGGGCGGACCCGCGGGCGGAAAGCTAGTAATATTATAAGAAAAAAACTCCCAACATGTTGTGCTGAAACCCCTGAATCTAGAAGTCTGCGTGTAAGTTAAAATTATACAAAACTTGAATTGCTGGTTCCCCCCAAGCACAACTTTTCCCACCAACTAATTATGTCTAAATTATTATCAGAAACTTTCGACTTCGCATACTAAGGCCCCATTTCACCATACATTGTTAATTAGTTAATCCACGATTAAGAAGCTAATCAGACAAAACGTAAAAAAAAATATAAAAACGACATCAAATCTCGGGTTAGCTGATAATCGTCTCTTAAATAACTAACAGAATATGGTAAAATTGGGTTTTAAGCTGATTACCAAGTTTTTTCCTAGTCGACCTATGTTCCTTAGGGGCCGTTCAAGTATTACGTAAGCAGATTTATTACCAATGCTTACGTAAACATTGGTCTGCATATTATGCAGTTTGTGCGAATCCCCGAAAATGCGCTTCTTTCTCAAGCATAGACAATGTATGGGTTGCCATTTGTGTCAAAAAATAAATAACTAATGCTGACGTAATCACCATCTAGACCCCCGCCCCCCTATAGTGCTTACGTAATACTTGAATGGCCCCTTAACGAAAGTTGTTCAGTGATGTGGGCTGATTCACTCTTAATTTTCGATGATTCAAAGACTCGTCTTTCTAAATTCTCACTATTTTAGTAGAGCTTAGAAGTGTATGGTCCTTAAGAAGAAATTTTCCATTTCCTCCACGCTTTCGAGAAACAAAAAAAAATCTCATTATCATCGCTTCCCTCCAATCGATCCGTCCTCATCAGCGCCGGTAAAAGCGCGTCTCCACAAGTAATTTGAATGTGAAATTCATGTAAATTACATTCGCACCTTGAGTGCTTCAGGCCGTTTCGCTTGTAATCTCAACTTAGATAAAATAGTTGGAAATGACTAAGTTGGTGCTGTTTGAAGGGTTTTCTTGTATATCACAAGTACTATAGCTGTTACTCAACCTACTAACACTTTGTCTCGTTTCTCATTAATTTGGGCTACTCTTGATATGCTATTTAGACAAAAAAAATAAAAAAATCGTCACTAAATAAAATATAGGGAGGTAAGTAAAAGTATTTAAAAATTTGTGATGGCTGTAACATGGCTTGTTCAATGTTCATTGAAATAAATCCTTAATAACATTAGAAAAATTAAAGACTTTTGTTTGTTGCTTTTTGCGTTATTACCTCCACGTTATTTTAAAAAAAGATAGGTCGATATGATTTTTGCATAGTTACAGGGCTAGAAAGTAATATTGTCTACTAGTTCATATAAACAACAATCACGTGTAATTCAAATCAAATATATTAAATAAAATAAAAAATATGACAAAAATAGGCCCATTATATTGGTATTTTTTCATTCATTTTCATGTTAAGTTTTATTTTAACATATGTAACAAAGATTTATAATATTACATTTTCTCTGAAGTTCAAAATTTTTTTTACTTTTAGTTTATCTATTTCTTCTCCAAGAATCGTTTTAGTTTTACATCTTCACTTTAAATACGTTCACAATCGAACGTAGCTTTTCCCAGACAAAGTTAGACTTCAAGACTTCACAGCTGTACATTCTAGATACCTAGCTTACCTAGATTTTGTTAGGAAAGTTCTAGTGTTGCGTACAAGAGCTATCGGTCTCAGGAGTCCCTTTCCGACAAAAATGTGGGTAGTTGGGTACAACATAGACGTCTTTAGAATCTACGAAGTTTTATATATTCTTACTTTTGCGTTCAATGTTTCGTGAAATGTATTGCCGTATATCGTGTCTACAAATTTAGTGATTTTCGTTCACGTATAGTGTTTTGAATATAGATTGAAGTGGTTGATATACGTCTGTCTTCGATATGCAATTTTATGCGCATCTTTTTGTGTTTAGTAAACTTTAATGAAATGCATATTTAAAAAATAAACGATAGTTAAGGGGATACATGTGTCGATATAAATCGACGATATTTTATAAAGTATGAAAATTATAGCAAGATAGCACGTTGATCATAGTATTACCCAAAAGTTCAGTATCTTAACAGAGTATAATATAACTTTTTGTATTAAGCTTAATAACAGGACTTCTGAATAACGAGGAAAGTTGAAGTTATTTCAACTTATTTTGATTTGTACTGTAAAGGATAACTAGATTTCTAAACATGCTCAGTATTTATTTACACAAACACGTACAAAGTTCCCACACAACAACTAAAAGCTACATTTCACAAACTTAACTATCCACTTCCGCTAAAATAACTTCCTCAAACAATTCCTCATTAAGTAAATAGTGTAATGAACAACAATACCTTAGTTAATCTTAACTCAAATAGTCTGTAGTATTGAGATATAACTTAAACTCACTATTGCGCGTAGGGCTAAGTAAATCTCATATGTAAATTTGGAAATCACATTATTTGGTATAAGGGTAAGGAGGTCCGCTTTCTTGATTTAATAAGAGATAGCTAATTACGATAACAGCGATAAATACTTAATCAAAATTAATTTCAAAGCCGCCATAAATAAAATGGTCAAATGATACACCAAAACTAAACAAATAGTTGATCAAAACTAAGAACAAGGCATGTTGTGCGAACAAAAAACTCAGAATAATTCCATGTATACACTTAAAATCGCTCTCGCTTATCTTTCATGTCCAATTAGTTGGGTTACCAAGAGCGGATCCGCTGGCTGACGATTATGCATATTAGTTGCCAAGTGTGGCCAAGTTTTGCGCCGATGACTGAGGTTTTTGGGACGAATGGATGCGTAAATTTCAGATATGACAGTCGAATTGCTTCTTCATGAAGTAAGTTTGAACGTTTAAGATACCAAGTGCCTGTTCCCTGAAACTCTTGGTCGTTTCGTGGTTATATTTCATTTCTTTCTTTTGTAAGCTGTACAAATTTAGTTATAAATGGCAGTGCTTTTAATCTTTTATTTGTAATGTCATCAAAATATACTGTCCTGAAGACATTTACAAAAAATCTTGTAAATTACTTTGTGATTATCTCTATCTTGTTTCGGATACACAATCAGCTATAGTTTGATACTAATAGTTATATGTAGTTTTTGCGTTTAACTATGCCAAAATACTTTTGTATCAATAACAATCGGTTTTGATTTGAATTTTACTCAAAAACAGCAGAAGAATAAGCGAGTATAACAAGCTTACTTGTATAAACGTGTTTTCATAATTTATAATGCGGACTATGATTTTTTTTCGAATACTTTTATGCTAAATGATAATGTCTATTAATATCATCTCAACATAAATCTTAATTTCTGAATTATAAATATTATAATATTAAATTCACCACATCCATATCATTATTCTCTTAATTGACTCAGTCCAAATGGGGTTTAGAATGATCAAACTTGATAATCTGATGTAAATTTATGACCTCAAAGAAATTTGGTAACGTCTTCATAAATGATTAAACTCTGGATTTATAGCGAGCTTTTGACTTCCCGAGCTAAAGATTATCATACATTTTTAGATATGTGAGGCTATTTATATTTTAATAGTCTGTTTTATTCATGACAAGGTTTATGTGTTTTGACGAAGCTCTCGTTTTAAAGATGAATATTTGAACACAACTTCCGTAAAGCCCTCAGGTCACGCAAGGGACGATCCTTGGCCCACTTTATTACATTGTTGTTTATAAATTTCAATTCGCAAAACTCAACCTGCGCTAATCAAATTTCGCATCATTTCCCCAAAGGTCTTTTGGCTCCGAAACTGTAATTCAATATAATAGCTAATTAAGAGCGTCCAAGTAAGTTTAAGTGGGAAGTTAAAATTTGAACTTGGTGTTAATCATCTCGGGTTGTTATTGGAAAAAGTTAGGGTTTCCGTTGGGGAGAGTGAAGCCGGAAAACCTAATTTGTTTAGAATTTTTGATGGATTTGATTTTAAACGAGTTTTGAATTTTAAGTTCTGACGTTTTGACTTTAAATCTTGTTGGAAACTTTTATGACTTTTTGCTACTTATATAGATGACATTTTGTGGGGTTTTAATTAAAAATTGGGGTTGAATTATGAACTTGAAAGCTTTGAATCTTGTCTTCCCCTTTTGCTACACTATTAATAAATTCAAAATTAACACACAATTAACTTCACAATTACAAGTTATTAGTACTTTAAAACATTACTTGCGCTTTCGATCCCCCTGTTTTAGTCACGGTTGCCTGACACCATGTAATACTTTGTGCAACTTTATGTCGTTCAAAAGGTTCCATTATCATTAGTAGAATTAAAAGCCTGCTGTTGTGGTTGCACTTCCCTCGTTTTATTTTTATCGAGGAAACAATGAAGAAATTATTTTTAAAGTTATTACTTACTAGACAAGTTGTCGGAGTGTTCATGGTATTTTGTGATTTATTTTTTAACGTAACTCAGCACTATGCTGCTAAAAACCAAGTAGTATGTTTTTCTTTTTAAATAAAACCTTCTTCATTTAGTTGTCGTTACCTGCCTCTATATTTTTTATAATACTTAAAATACCTACTTATTAGGCAAAGTACAGTAAACTAGTCTAAAATAAAATACTCTTTACCTTTGTTCAGAAATATTTTAAGCGTGAAAAATTCTTACGGCAACGACCTCGTAAATAGGTTATAATTTGTAGGTTGAAATTTATGGTTTTACTTATCGAAGTGGAGTTACATTTGAATATTTGTAAGCAGGCTTTGTTTATTACGTGATTTATACAAACAATGCGGCGATTGCGTGTGTTCAAACGGATTTAATCTAACAAAATCATCTATATAATGTAACATTACATGTAATACCATAGCATTTGGCATAACTCCTAATTTTCTTCCATTCTTAGGGTGGCTGGTAGCACCCTTGACCTATCTTACTATGTTATTTGCTAAAAGACCTAACCTTATTTCCTGAGTTATGGGAGTTTCTGCTTTATTATTGATCATTAGAGGTTTATTTGCCGTAAAAGGTGGTTGCGGTGTTTTCAGTCTTATATAAACGGTAACAAAATGTTCGCTTCGCGTGATATTGTCTACTTATAGTTCTTTTACTATTTTGCATATATTAGTATTGGTATGCATATTATCTTGCCACTGGTTTTACAGAGTTTATGTATAAAGTTAACTTTATAGCGTAAACTGTCGTAATGAGTTGTTATTTTGCTAAATTATAGTTATTTTTAGAAAGTTAATTTAATATTCTCATTTTAAATTCACTGTAATTACGGAGGGTTTTTTGCGGTTTAGCAAAATGGCTAGGTTAGGTGCTGTTTTTAAGCTTTATGAGGGTTTCCCACCTAACTTACCTACCACAGAAAGTAGGTCAATGGTTTTCTGCGTCTAAACATTCTTATAAGTTTGTAAACTTAATGCCTTAGACAATTTAGTGGAACTATCGTGTTGTAATGTTTCATGGTTTTCATTTTGTTTTGTACCTACTTTGAGGCGTGCCTACCTATTATTACCATGGAAGATTAACTGATTTTACAAAGTAAGCAAGTCTGTTTGTCTTTTATGTGAAAAAAAACAGGAACGAAGTAGCTAATCAAAGTTTTGCTTGTCACAGAAATAAGAAGAAGCAGAATCATTGTTCTCACATTTGCTCTTTTAATATATATATTTTTTTTTAAATAAGTATTTTTTTAGTAAGAGACTCCCATAAAAGTACACGTCTAAAATTATAGTGATATAAATAAAATATTTTTTCAAACAAAGTTTTCTTTTTAAAGTCAAAATTAAATAATAGGTATGCAGATTTGTTAGCCTAAGAAACCTAGGTAGTCTATTTGGGATGACTTTAAATTATTAGTTAGACTTCCCATACAAAACCAAATCAGCTGGTAGCACAAGCTGTATGGAGAGGCGAAAAGTTTATTTCATAATTCGACCTATGTTCTCTGGAGAAAGTTGTTTAATTTCGTAATTCTTTCCTGCGATTAGTCTCCTTTCGTTTCTCTCGAGGGTTAGCTGGAAGAAATCTCTCTAAGGAATAAGCTCGCCTTTGTACATAGTTTTCTTTGTATCCATCTTTTTTGTTTTGTAATTTTTATTTTGTGCAATAAAGTGTTTACATACATACATACATACATACATTTAACTGTATAATTTAGCGACCATAATATTTACTCTTGAAATGGAACTCACCCATAGCATTTTCATTTAGATGCAAAAATGTCCTCCTCGGAAACCCCGTGTCTGGAGGTAACCGGAATCACGTTATAGCAGGAGGCCTATTCCACTAATCAATGACGTCTCAATGGCGCTGAAATGACAATGGTCGTCATTTTATCCGTTCAGGTGGCGAAATTGAGAACTATCCAAATTTTATACCTTTGATAACGTTTTTTTTTATTATGAGATGGGTTAACTCTTGACCCCAATCTTAACGATGGAGCGAGTTAACCCAGAAAATGCCAATTAAGTCACTGGTACTCCCACGCACCGACGGGACGGAACACAGCAAGCTGTTTGGCGTCGGTCTTCGGTAGGAGGGTGGTCGCGAACCAGACGGCTCTATACAGAGCCTATCACACCGCATGAGACCATAGGACGCCACCTCAGATTCAAAACAAACTGAGGTGTCATTGCCTATGATGGATTACTAGAATGCAGGTCTCATTTGAGTTTCCTTAGTCGCCTCTTACGACACTCACGGAAAGAGATGGGGTGATGTTATTCTCAAGCGATCACGACACGGCGGGACTTTGCCTGCTTTCAAGCAGCAAGTTTGAAAGCAGTCAAGTTTGCAACATAACGTCCTGTTGGCGCTGGCGCTCTGGTCGGGGTGGTTGTCATCAAATTCAATAGTTCTCAATTTAACCACCTGAATGGGTAAATTGGTAACCATTATCATTCAACCGCCATCAAGGCACCATTAGTTTGTGGAATAGACGCTCTGGTAGGGTCACATTATCATAAGTTTAAGCCGCGTCTGAGAATGGCTTAAACCAGGATCAACGGCTTACTGAAACGCTTGCTTGCCTTGGTCAAGCCAAGTTAGACTATTGTGTTCGTGTTGAGATAAATGTGATGCAAATAATGAATATCACGTTGTAATTTTGATTGAATAAATGAATTTTAGCCCCCGACAAAAAAGAGGGGTGTTATAAGTTTGTCGTGTGGGTCTGTGTGTATCTGTATGTCTTTTTTTAAATAATTTATCTTGAATAAAGATTACCTACTTTCTTTAACTTAAATCTAAAGTCGCCTAGCTACAAGATTAGTTTGTAGGCGTAGCGCTCTTCATCTGTAGTCATCTTTTTTAACTATTTTATGTTAGTCTGTATTACTGTGTATATTTTTTTTTATTCAAAAATGTACAGTAACAGATGACAGATCAGAATCTTAATATCTAATTATACTTATGTAGCAATATAAATCTGAAATCCGATTATAACTATACACAGCGCTGGTAGTAAACTATATTATGTGGCTAATCCCTAAAAGCAGACCAATTATATAATATACATCAATTTTTTTATATAGTTAAGAAAATAGATTTATTGTAACAAATCAGAAAATATATGTGTTACTGTATTTCTAAAATAATTATAAGTATGACTAAATAGATCGAGATCCAAGTAATTTTCATTAAATAATTTACACATGCTGAATATTGGATTGTTCTTGGAAACATTGTTGCTAGCACATGGAATGGAAAATAGTTGAGGAACATGCACAAATATATATATATATATATATATATATCGTGGTATCCTTTTTGTGCCGGAGGTTAATAATACAAGTTTTTAGTTCATAAACCGAGGCCTACATTTAGGTTAAATTCACAACATTTTTTTAAATGACTTCGTACAGCAAAATTTTTTTTGCAGCAACTTTCCCATCCCTTTCTGTATTTAAAAACTGTAAGTACAGGTACGTTAATAACAAAATTGCCGCAACCGTACACTTACATCGGCAGCAATGTGGTGAAATTAGTCATTATCTATTCCTCCTTTATTGTTCCTATATCTGAAAGGTGCAATTGAAGCCTTTTACCATCCAGTCGTTAGGAGCTATCCATAAAATACGTCACACGATTTTTTATGATTTTTGTCACAGTCCTTGCCACAGGTTTGCCCCGGTCACATTTGTGGGACCTCTACTCCCTGGTGTGATGTCACATGTTTCACAGATTTACGCGCAACATGGTTACAACGAGTAAGAAGTCGACAGCAAAACAATAAAACTATTTTTAAAACGCTTACCCGCATGAGATATATTTACAAATAATTTTAGGGAAAGAAAAATATTCGTAAACTAAATTTAAATCGCCCTTGTCATAATCTACTTCGAATAAGTGGTATTAAGTTAGTCCATTCTCCATACGAGACCCAGATTGCGGTAAACTACACGCACGACATAATGTCATAAGGGAATGAGAAATTTCGCCGCTTGACTTAAAGGTACGATAGCTCAGTTGGTTAGAGCACTAGGAGATCTAATCTTAAGGATAAGCTACAAAGCCTAGCTCATAGACGCAAAGTAGCTTGCCTATGTGTTTTTTATAGGATGTACTTCGGAGAGTGTGCTCAGAGGCTACATGAGCTCATTCCGCCTTCCCCTTTTTTCCATCGGACGTCCAGACGCACTGCGGGGTACCACCCTTATCTTGTCGAGATCCCTCGGATACGTACTTAGCGCTATTCTTCATCTTTTATATTGCGCACTGCCAGGGAGTGTAATTCCCTGCCGGCGTCTGTATTTCCGAGTTCATACAACCAAAATATCTTTAAAGTACGAGTGAACAGGCTTCTTCTGGGTGAGCTCGCTACATCCTCGACCACATCTTTGCCCTAAGCTAGATTGTGGTCAAGAGCGAACCCATTTTTAATAAATAAATAAAAAAAAGGTTGTGGGTTCAAGTCCTATTCGCGCCGAATATTTTATTTGTAATCCTGTATAGTCTCAGTTATAAAATTAAAGTTTGAAGTTTGTGTTTTAGTTCTTTAGATTCTGACATGTGACATTACGGAGCTTCTTATGACTCCCTCCGGCCATATAAGTGACGTAATATATGATGACCCCCTATGTTCGAAGGCCACCTAACCACCAGTAGGAAGTCAGTAAAGCAAATAATTTCACAAAGTTATAGCCTCAAGGGGAAACGGATGCATTTGGAATTTATATCTCTTATTCACTTTAGAAATATGAAGTTCTATTCAAAGTAGGTCAAAGATAACTTCTGTTCCAAGCTTTTTTACTTTATGATGAATAAAAATTTTCTTTAATATTCATAGTGGTTTGCGCTCTTCAAGTTGTTAAACATTTGCTCTTTTGGTTGCTATACTTAAGCGTTTACAAGAACAAGGGGTGTTATAAGTTTGACGTGTGTAATTATGTATCTGTATGTCTGTGTATCAGTGTGTCTGTCTGTGGCATCATAGCTCCTAGACGGATAAACCGATTTTGATGCGTTTTTTTTTTGAAGTTGACGTAATCGAGATAGTTCTCAGTTATACTGAGTTTTGCTTTCTTATGTTGTAAATAATTTTGTCTAGTCGTTTGATTATTTCAAAGTTTTATAAATAAGTATCTAAACCAACTCCACGCTTTCGCCCGTTTAAAATTTCTTCACTATTTCCCCTTTATACTGAAGTTTAGTTGCTATTTCAAACTGAAGTAGCAACTAAAACCTCTCTCATTTCGAAACCTTCAAGGAATCCCTCATCTGAAGTCAAGAAGCTATTATAGTTGGATCCACTCGCTGGGAATTCATTGAAATCTATAATTATCTAAGTATTTTGTTCAAAGTATTTTGTTTCGGATATAAAACTCCACTAGTTGAGTTTTTATATCCGAAAAAAAATACTTTGTCAGTTAAAACTGACTAAAAAACCCCCGACAAAAAAAGAGAGGTGTTGTAAGTGTGCTGAGTGTATTTGTGTGTCTAGCTGTGGTAAGTATCGTATAGCTCCCAGATGGATGGACCGATGATAACCTGACTCGAGATAGGTATGTTTAATCAAAATTGGTACAGGCGTTTAAAATCTATAAGCTGTAAATGTCAAGATAAATACAAAATTATTAATTTTAGAAGAGTTGAAAGTAATACATTAGTTTGATTTTGTCAAATGTTCGAGTATACTAATATTCTAAGAGGAAAGATTTGATTGTTTGTTTGCATTGAATAGGCTCCGAAACTACTGGACCGATTTGAAAAATTCTTTCACCATTAGAAAGCTACATTATCCCCGATGGACATAGGCTACATAATTTTCCCGATTTCCCACAGAAACGAAGTCCTGGGCGGAATGCTAGCATTTTATAAATATCTAAACCAACTCGAAGCTTTCGCTCGCTTGAAATCTCTTCTCTATTTTCTCTTTTATCTATCACAAACTGAAGTAGCAACTAAAACCTCTCTCATTTCGAAACCTTCAAGGAATCCCTCATCTGAAGTCAAGAAGCTATTGTAGTTGGATCCACTGGCTGGAGCCCGGAGCGTCCAATGCAATCTACCTTCACTCGTAAGGGATGCGGCATTAGCATTTTTATCGATAAAGCGAAATTGTAAGATAGCCCGGAAAATTGGAAATACTCGTAGATGAACGAATTTTCAAATATTTTGAAAAAGTTTTTGTTTTATCTACAGGGCTTTAGGTACATCTCTTTCAACCTCGCGGGTGGTTTAATCAGTCCATGAAACTGAACAACTTTTCCCCAATAATAGGTCAAATTACGAAAAAAATAATTGAGTTCCCATACAAACTTCATCAGCATATAGCGCATTTTGTATGGGAGATCAAAATGGTTTTTTCGTATTTTGACCTATGTTCCTTGGGGCAAGTTGTTCATTTTCATGGACTGATTAACCACACGAGACGTTGAAAGAGAGATACCTAAACCCTGCATATTGGGTGACTTAAAATCTGTGAGTATAAATTATGGATGTGAATAAGCCCACCAAACTTAAACAACTTTTCCTAAGAATTTAAATTAGTTATAGAAAAAGAAATTCGTGATTCGGAGGGCTCGGTGAAAGTCAGTCCCGGTGGTTTTTTTTTATGTGACATCGTAGCTCCTAAACGAATGGATCGATTCCGATGCAGTTTTTTTTTTGAGATGGTTCTTAGCTATATTTCATCAAAATCGGTTCAGCCGTTCCAAAGTTATGCGCAATAAATGTCAGGGGTTATACAAAGTTTTTAATTTTAGAGTTATCGTTAGTGGAGTAAAAATGTCGGGACTGATATTTTTTTATTTATTTCAGAATTATCACAAGATTCAAGTTATTTTTCTTTTAGTTGAGATTATGACCTGGTGTCACAAGACCTTTGGGCTAGTCTTGTTTAGAACACCTCACCATCGTTTTAAATTATATCTTCTTTTATAGTATTTTTAAAAACTCAAGTTACAAATTAGCGCATCACTAGTGCCGCGAAAAACCTATATCGATGTCCACTTCCTCACACACACACGTTCCTATTGCATTTACATACACACATACATCCAAATCCGGGCCGGAGTTATTGGCCGTCCCTTGGGTCTTCAATATATTCCACTATTTTTATTTACTTGCAGGCACTGAAGGTTCTCTGCTTTCTGTGTGCGCTGAGACGGCCTGTGAATACCTTATTTTTAAGCCTTGGCAAAACAAGAAAGGTGTTGTAAGTTTGACGAGTGTATCTGTCTGCCTGTGGTATGTTTGAAAGCTCCAGAATGGATGTTTGGAAGAGGACGTGATCGAAATGGTTTTATCAAATCGGTTTAGCCGTTTAAAAGTTATATGCGATTAGTTTTCCCGTGGGAATTCGGAAAAATATGTAAGTAGTTTATGTTACTTAGGAATAATGTATGCCTAATGGTGAAAGAATTTATTAAATTGGTTCAGTGGTTTTGAAGCCTTTTTAATGCAAACAAACAAACATTAAATTCTTTACTGTGTTTATAATATTAATATAGATTTAGATAAGCAATAAAGCACCGGGATTATAAGAATATTTTTGTCGTAAGGTCGTAATCCTAATGTTTCGTAGGTTGGAATTTTTAAGCAATCAATTTTACATAGAGAAACATACAGATAACAAAAAACTAGTGCATACTTCATCCCCTCAACGTTGTAACTAAAGTACTAACTTTTGAACCGAAAGGGACTGTATTAAGCCATCGCTCGAAAACGTTCGACGTCGTAAATATCTTTTTAACACACCTTAAAGCCTCGAGTGGGGTAGAACAAGTGATTTGCACCCGGGAGCGTCTTCGGAAATTTTTATGCGAATATAAAAGTTCACTCGTTTTTATTTATGGAACGCATTTGTGTTGTAAATAGCCTCTTAAAATGCAAACTCGATTTCGTGGCGGATACAATGAGGGAAATGTCTTCTAGGTGAGTTTCGAGTGAGTTTTTGTGGTAGACAACGTGTAATGTTGGAGGTTGCTGCTATTTTTCGCTTTCTTATAGTAACTAGGTACCCAAAAATTTGCTACTAGTTGCCATATTCTACTGAATTTTTATATATTATTTTGTTGGTGGAGGTGATGTGATGATATGGTGAAGTCGCTAATATTTATATTACTTTAGTAGAGGAACCCTTTAGGGGAGCAGTGACATGTAGGAGCCAGGATTTGAAAGAGCCATATGCATTATTTTGGTAGTTTGAGAACGGATTTGGTAATTTTATGTTTGTGGGTGACAGGAAATTAGGTGTTGCCACTTAAAAATAAAATCACCAACCAAATCCGTTCCTAAACTACCGAAATAATGCAAGTAGCTCTTTTAAAACCTGGCTTCTTCCATATGGGTTGTAGTACGTCATAGCCTCGAGACGTATTTTTAAAACGATAGAATTCCAATTCGCATACGAATTGACAAGGTTCGCAAGAGAATCGCATACAAATCTTGTCAATTCGTATGCGAATTGGAATTCTATTGTTTCAAAAATACGTCTCCTCGTCCGTTGATCAGCGCTAGCTGGCGAGGATGACAATTTTGGAGCACTAAGACGTTAGGTATAACCCCACACACCATTAAAAATGTCATCGCTAAAATCTAGGTCACCAAAACATAATACTTACGCACTGAACTCATCTCACATGAAGATAACGAGAACGTTACACACTTAATTTGAAAAGTAACAACGTCACATTTAAATTGGAGCAAAAATGCGACCTCCGTAACAGAACAGCATAATGTCAGCCCTTACATGACAATCCCATTCGCGCTGGGCCTTCATTAGCATATGTACATAAAACCAGCCTCTCATTGGAGACTGTTGGTGCAGTACTCAGTTTTGAGAAAGCAGGGAGAATACTTGTATATGGTACTAAAAAGAAATAACATTAGCACAGAAGCAGAAAGGATTAGGAAGATTTTAGTATGAAGGCTGAATAAAGTATACATTCATAATTTGTTTAGCCGCAGCCTTCCTGATATGAGCTATCATCAAAGTATCGCAATTTAGAAAAAAATAAAATGGCACATCAATAGGTAGGACAAAATCTTCATAGCTCTTCCTAAATGACTATTCTATATAAGACCCAAAGCATACTTTATTTTAATTACTAGGAGGCAGAACTATCAGAACAATGCGATAATGTATATTCAGTGGTATCAAAATTCTGAATTACATATGTATAGAATACTTATTAAAAACATTAACTTTCAACACAAGCCAGAAAGGGTTTTGAAGATTTTGTATGAAGGCTGTCCTACCTACCATTGTTTATTTTGTCTTCAAAATGGCGACCACCCATGATAAATCGGTAGCAGGCAGGACCATTACATACGTAATGGTAATACAGGACCATACATGCATAACTTGTATGTAATGGTCCTGCTTTCCTGAGACGTCTAATTGCCGAGATTCCGAGATATCAGCTATCTTTTATATCAATTAATGCAAGTTTCATAAATGGCCACCGTAAAGAAAATGGGAAACAAATGAAACTTTGCACTAATTTAGCTTTGACATATCCATTCGGGGCGGATTTTGATGAAACTATACAGTAAGATAAATTAGACATCGAAATTACACATAGGCTACATAATTTTTCTTAGTTCCCACAGAAACGAAGTCCAAGGCGGTTATACGTACATGTCTGAAAAGCCTAACTGAAATACTAAGAACTTCTACTGCAAGTTTGTCTCGGTAGTGCGCGAGCTTTCATTGGTTGACTATTTAAATTTCAGACATTTCTCTGCCATTTTTGTTAATTAAAACCGGGAGTTTTTCTCCCATAGCCATTGTCAGTAATTATTCTCTTAAGCTGGTTCTAGGCGAAGGCTGAAAATGTGTCAGTTGTGAAAAACATTTTTTACAATGTGACAACTATGTATGTAATTGTATTGTGGAGAATCTATCCTACCATGATCCAATCCGGGGGCTACCATATACGGTGAAGTATAACTACGATTTGTCGTAATGATTGATTTTAAGGATTCTTAGACATAACATTTCCATTTCCCGAATCCCCTCCGGAATGACGTCCTGGGCGGAAACCTACATTTCTTCATGGTTCTGCACAACGATATTTTCACTGAATGTGTCAAATCAAATGCAACAACTAATGTTTCAAATTATACCTGAATTTTACCTGAATAACCTTTTCTATTCTAATAACTCTTCATAATCATCAGTCCACATACATCCCCACCAAGGGGCAAGGGGTTAGGCCATAAGTCCACCATGCTTGCCCAAGACCTGATAAACTCTAAAGACATGAGATTCCAAAAATAGATAATGCTGATGTTTGCCCTATATGTATTAAATCAATAATAAAGGAACTTAAATTAGATTACTCAAAGTTCCTTTTTAAAGGCCGAAGCTTGCGCAACTAAGTAACACGTTAAATATTAAAAAACCAACCGGGTAAACGGTACTTTACGGTACACAAATAGCTGAGTACAAACTTTTTCACTCGTATTCAATTTCCTAGAAATGCATTTCTGCCTTATCAGAGAGTAATGTTCGGCGAATGTACGGGTTTAGTTTTATTTATTGGCAAGAAAAGCAGGTAGCATCCAGGGGCGGAGTTGGTATTTGATATCTTGTGGCCCCTTTTCATAGACTAATGCCTTTTTTTATGAAACTCCAAATTATGGCTAATATCTTTGTTGACTTTAAAGCTAACAGAAGAGGAAATATCGCTGATATAATATTTGTATTTCTTTCAAAATAAAGATTATACTGTTTAACTCAAGACGTCGTTACTTGGCGTCGTTACCAAAACTACAAAATTAATTTGAAGAAATACAGTAACTCATAGAAAAATACTGATTTAAATTTCTATAAAATCAGAAAAAGGGCACTAAGACGTCAAAATGTTTACAATGTCAAAAAGCAAGAACAATTGTACTACATTTATTTTGAAAATTTGAGATCGAAAATTTACAATAATCATGGAAAATTGTAAACATAGATATTTAAAGTCTTTGTTAACAGAGTTTAGTGCTGATATCTTAATCCGTAGGCCACAAACCCCAAATCCATACCTGGCAACAAATGTTTGTTACTCCTACACCTGGGGGAGGGAATTTACATGGAGAAAACATTTTTAAATAAAATCTTTAATATACGACGCCGGTTTCTAGACAGGGGAAATACAAACGGGTAGAGAAAATTAATAGGCTGCATTCAATTGGGTTCGCCATTGATATTCAGGTCTTAAGCTAGACTTCCGCTCTGGGCTACAGCACTGAAATTGACTTAAGGTTTGCTCTTGATTTGTGGACGTCGTTATTGGGAATAGTTGGGATAGATCTGTAGTCGGCACTAGTTACTAATATTACAGCTTCATTTTGTTCTAATTTCGTAAAGGTAAACTTATTTTACAAAAACAGCAGGGTCTTGCTGCTAAAGGCATATGCCCAGCAGTAGTAGGAAGAGGTCATTGTGTGGTTTAAAAAACTCTGACACGCCATATATTTGATTATACTTACACGATAAGAAGAAGAAGTATTTGGTTAGCAAGAAGCAAGTTGATCTAGAAACTGGAAACGAGTTAGTGATTTGTTTATTGTTTGATAGCTCTTATACACACATCAACACGGTCTAGGGATATTGCACGATTTTTCATACAAAAGAGGTCTGTTTAATAAGCTATAAAAGCATACTCGAGATACATAGAGGGCAAATTTTTTTTCGTTTTCTTCACGTTTTCACAAATTTCAAGCAAAACAAGATTTATTGATTAGAATTGAAAATTCAGGTTTAGCACTTGCTCGTCTAAAAAGTTAAAGCGTTTCATGTATCTCGAGTATGGTTTAGTAGCTTCTCAAACAGACCTCTTTTGTATAAAAAATCGTGCAATATCCCTAGACCGCGTTGATGTGTATATTATCACTGCGAAAAACTATAGATAGGAACTTCTCGATCGATTCTTACTTCTTTGCTAATATTGACGGCCGGTTTGGTCGAGTGGTAGGTGACGCTGCCTCTTGATCGGCGGGTCCTGGGTTCGATCCCCAGTCGGGGCAAACATTTGTGTAAAAAGCAGATGTTTGTTCTCGAGTCATGGGTGTTTGTGTTTGTCTTTATGTGTGTTTCAAGGGACCTACGACACAAGGGAAAACCTTAGTGTGGGCCTTTGAGTGTGTAGCGTTTATTTATTGATTTATTATTTATTGTAATGTGAACGTCCGTTCTTCGGAGGGTACGTTAGACTGTCGCGGCTGGCTGTTGTCGATTAACTACAGTCGTTAAACCAAGCCAGAGGCGGTTTGACAGTTTGAAAACTCTGACAACAGGTTTAGTCAAGCTTGCCACGTAAGTACTTGATTAAGGAATTAAACAAACATAAGGAAAGCAGGAACGTGGAAGTTTTTTTTTTATTTGTCCTTCTTTCAATTTCGCCCTCAAAAGCTTAACCCTCGCGTCCCACTTACTGACTTTAAAGTATGCCTGGGAAGAGTAGGCAGCTTGCACATTCTAAGGTTTTCTATTACTCCCAGTCCAGCGTGTAGGTAAGTATATTCAGGTTTCAGTAACTTACGAATCGAATCTTTTCTGTAAGTTATTTATTCTCTATTTGCTCAAATATGTCGACATTATGATAAAGTTTTTCTGCAGTCTTGATTCTATTAACGCTATAACAAACATTGAACTTGTCTGTCAAACACCACTCGAGAACAGAACAAACAGACAAGTCTTCATACTGAGTTATGGCTGACAGATGAAGATTTAGTCTATAGGAATGAGCATAAAGCTTTTTTTTAGTGTCTCTTTTTTTTGAGTGTAGCCTGGAAGGAATTGCTAACTAGCACAAAGCCGCCTATTCGTGCTTCTTCTATTTTATCCTGTTGTGCCTATATGTATTACTAGCATCCCGCTCGGGACTTCGTTCCCGTGGGAATTCGGGAAAATTATGTAGCCTATGTTACTCAGGGATAATGTGGCATCCTAATTGTGAAAGAATTTTTGAAATCGGTCCAGTAGTTTCGGAGCCTATTCGTTACAAACATACAAACATACAAAAATAGGTACAAATCTTTCCTCTTTATAATATTAGTGTAGATATTAGTGTAGATGTAGATTGTATCTGTCTATTGTGTAAATAAAGAGTAATAAACTGCATGGGAATTAAGACAAAGAATGAAATTAACTCAAATTATTGTAAATAGCTTACCGACTGGGATTTCGTTCCAGTGAGAATTCGGGAAAATTATGTAGCCTAGTTTCGGAACCTATTTAATGCAAACAAACAATCAAATCTTTCCTCTTTATAGTATATATTATGTGCATTCACATTCTTCAGATTTAATTTGCACTCAGTATAAATCAATAATCGCTGAGAGACATTAAAAAAATAAGCATAGTGCCATGATTAAAAATGATATATTTTTCCCAGTCACTCCTATAGCGCCGTCCTGCCCCCACAAATCACTCAGTGGTCCAGCCAACACTTGGAGCATTCAATTTTGCTTGTTTGTCGCTGAGAACAAACAGCGGCGTGTTTTCCACGCAGGGTAAACGACCCCGTTGTTGACGCCCAACTCCTATTTTTTCTGTTATTTTTTTAAAACCTGTACGAAGTTGTGAAGTTGCCTTTGCTCATATTCATATTTTATATATTTCTATTTCTAGTTAGCGTAACTCTAGTGTTATAAAATTAATTTCATACATTTTATAAATGAAGAGCAGTATTTGGAACTAGTATTACTTTAACAATTTAATTTATTTATTTTTGTAATAAATAAGAATGATAAGACATAATTGATGTCACACAAAAACTTAAAATGTAATTCTATGAACCATCATCAGCTTTTAAACAAAAATATATACATACGCTCATGTCCGTAATCCCTAAGGGGCCATCCATAAATTACGTCACACGTTAAGGGGGAGGTAGGGGGTCGACGAAGTGTGACATTGTGTGACAACGGGGTGGGAGGGGTCCTACATTTCGTGACGTCACATTTCAAAATCTATTATAATTTAAGTGTTAAAACACTAACTTTGAACTATTAAGGAAAAACTCAAAAACACTTGCAAATCTATCTGTAATTTAGATGGAAATAAAACTAATTTCAGAAATACTGTTTTGATTTAATAATTACTAGATGTAAAATTAAAAGCGGTGATAGCCCATTTGGTAATGAGCCAGACTTGTAATCCGAAGGTCGCGGGTTAAAATCCTGGTGCGGGCCTGTACCACTAAATTCGTCTTTTCGGATTTATGTACGGATTTCTAATTATCACTTGCTCAACGGTGAAGGAAAACATCGTGATGAAACCCGCCCGCCCACGAAAATTCATTTCCGAAAGACGAGCGGTCCACCAACCCGCATTGGGCCAGCGTGGTGGACTATGGCCTAAATCCCCTTCGTGTTTCGAAGGGAGGCCCGTGCCCCTCGGTGGGGACGTATATGGGCTGGCAAGAGAGATGTAAAATTGAAAAATGTGTGACGTCACACTATAGAGGGGGGGAGGCTCACAAATGTGACCAGCTGTGACAAGGACGGTGGGAGGGTTAGCCCCTAATGGGGTGGTTCTAGAAACCCTCGCATATCTCTTACAGACTTATACTGTATACCTAGAAAGAGTAGGTAGCTGGTACATTGTAAGTTTTTCTTCACTCCCAGTCCACCATGGAAGAAAACACCAATACAATTTGTATTACTTAAAATCGGTCCATCCGTTTCAGAGCTATAGCACTTATAGCAACCCTCTTTTTTGTCGGGATTTAAAAATAATGCGGAAATTCCATTTGATAAGGAAAAAACGAAAAAATAATAAAGTAGAGCAAAAAATCAGGTGCGACAACCCATTCTCGTCACTATCCCAAATTTCCTTTCCTGCCAAAATCAAATCAGTAATGCGACTGGCAAATATCTTTTACCTTTTATAATGCCTCAAGAACCTTCGGTCCCTCCATAAATGATACCTTTGATGTGGCTCTGATACGTATTTAAATGAATCTGATATTTTTGCTTACACGCGTGTGTTGACAGAAATATTTTTTGTCTTTTTCTTTTTTTTTTCGGCATGCAGCATGTTTTTAATGCTCTTACAGTCGGTAAGCGGATTTAAGATCCCCCTTTTCGATTGTTTTCGCGTAATATGATATGACTGATATAAGTCACTTAGTTTTTTCTTGTAATGGAAAAACTGTAGAAATTACTAAGTGCGTTTAAATATTCATTCGCCGTAATGGACTTGTGTAAGTGCGTTTTAAAAAAAAGTCTTTTTGTAACAAATTATTTGTAAGATGAAACTAGCAAGCAATGGATTGAAATATTCATGTGTTTTTGTGATAAAATTCAAACTATAATTGAATAAGCTTAACGGCCTGTTTCGTCGAGTGGTAGTGGCGCTTGATCGACGGGTCCTGTATTTGAGTCCAGGTCGGGGTAAACATTTGTGTAAAAAGCAGATGTTTGTTCTCGGGTTATAGATGTTCGTGTGAAAATTTCAATATGGCCGACATTTAGAGTAAAATAAAAAGACTTTAAATTCAATCGACACAAAACCATGCATTAGTAAAAATAAAGTTAATGTAGTTGTTTAGAAACTACTAAATTCAAGAATGCAGAAAACCGCTTTTAACGCTAAAAGAAAGACTTATTCATTTTTAACAAGCCATCCGACGCCTACAAATGACCTAAACTGTTAGGGTAAACGGACCAATTGTAGCCGGGCAGACCCAGGTGCGCTTCGCAGCCGCATTTCTCTACGTCAGTAGTGCAATCTAGTTTTTACAGAAACAGGTTTTGTTTTCGCGATGCTTGTTATGTGAGACGTGAAATTCTGAGAATTGCCAGGAAATTCTATAAAATTTCCCCGTTTTCTGGCTAGAAATGAAATTTTAGTGTTTATCATCTCACCACTGAATAAAATAGAGTTTTATGTACCAGTTTTACGGTTTGTTTTTGAATGTACGTGTGGTTACGACTTTTTTGATGACTTCTTTTATGTTTTGAGATATTGCTAATGAGTCGAATTCGGAAAAGATTTTGCCATAAAAATTCTGCATTTAATAGTTTTTGAATTTATTTACCAAGAAGATACATTTAAATTCTATGGTAATTTAGCCATTGTTATTCATTACCCTGACATCTAAAATAACTAGATTATTCGATGTGTGGGGTTGTTACCTCCATAATCGCTATGTCTTTTAATGTACCAAAATTTCGCTAGTAATAGTATAGAGTAGTTAAGGCGTGATAATGTAATAAACAAAACTAACTCACTCTTGCTTTTGTGTTGGGTGATTTAAAATTAGTTTAAATTAAGGATGTAACCACGAAATTGAACAACTTTTCCGAAGGATCATATGTAGAAATTTTGGGAAAAAGTCACCCTATTTTAAAAGTTAAGATTTTCTGCCATGAATTACCTAAATGTAACTCTATTCCAAGTTCTATATCATTCACTGATATAAAAATGTAGTAACTTAACCTTATCATTTCTTCAAATAGAAACAAAATAGGTATCAATATACACAAATACGTTCACTAAGGTGCCCCCGGCTAATTGTCTTGATACACAATTCTTAGAATTTACTTACCGTAGATACAATAAGAGTGAACCTAATCCTATATTCACTGAGGTTCCCCTACCCGGTTAATTGTCCTGATACACAATTCTTAGAATTTATTTACCATAGATACACAATAGGTACACAATACACATGTCACCCCACAATCGTAAGAACAATAACAGGGGTCGTCGCCCTGTAGGGTGTGCGCCCAGTTCTCGACACCTGGCGTTGTTTCACTTCGACTAGAGATGACCGGGTGGAAATTTTGATTGCGTTAATTTTGCTATTTATTTGTTTCTTACCGTGAATTTTAATTTTGGGTATAAACATAATTTAATGTAATAAAATTAAATGTGTGTTTTGATTTTAAATGAGTTAGCGAAACTTGAGGGAGTGATTCTCCGTATGAAAATGAACAACTTTTTGAAAAATTTGTCTTCTCATACTAAGACAATCAGCTGATCGCTCAATTGATTATGTTTTTATGTTTCATGTTCTATTGGGAAAGTCGTTCAGTTTAGTTGGCTAATTCCAGTACTTAATATTTTTTTATTTTTCAAACGATAAACTTACAAAAAAAAGTTGTTATTAAGTACTTATTTTTACGATATTACAAGGATTTTAGATTTTCTACAACGAGAATGAGTATAAAATAGCTATTTGTTCCTTTAAATCATTTTCAAAAGAATGCCTTAAGGAAAATCCTCTTGTTATTAAACGCCTCCAAACTCTTACTTTATTTACTCCAAGACGCACCAAATTTAAATAATGGAACGAGAACATATCCCCTTTTAAACAGTTCGAATTTGAAACAGTTGAAATGTAATTCAAAATTTAAAAATTGGAACCGCAGATGCATCCAAAGGGACCATTTTTCGCCACCCCTGCTCACAATTCTCTTGCAGTTGCACCGACAGAGGGAGCCACATAAATCATGTTTAACCATGCCTTCGGGAGCGTGCTTTTTGCCGCATTTCCATCAAATCCCATTAGTTCGTCATGTTAATGAGTGTACCTTTGGCCTTAGGGCTTGAAGAAATGTTCTTTTATTAGCGTCTGGAAATTATGTCGGATCTTTTGCTCTAAAAATATTTTCTGTCGATCTATACACTCACGCCTATAATCTCTTTCGGGGTGGGCAGAACGTCGTCGTGTGATTCCGGAATCACTAGACGCTACGCTACATTTGACATTCATTCTGAGGGTTATTATTATTAAATTTAATGGAATATGAGTATTGTGGCGACATTTTAACAGTCTTTCGCTCACGATACAGCAAAACCACTGCGTCCCACGTAACTGGTTAGTACAATATGTCAGGAAAGAGTTGGCAGCTGACACTCTCTTAAGTTTTTCTTTTAGGTACCTAAAAAAAAAGGAAAAGACTTCTCCATCGTGGAAGTCTTTTCAATTTTTTCCTCATTGTTAACTAAGGTAAATAAAATATATTCTGCATGACTTAAGTCTATTTTTAACCAGTTTCAGAAGGTTCTCAATTCGACTGTAAATCAATAAAATCAACTAATTATTTTATCCTCGCTGTCTTTATCTCATTTCCACGTTTATTTGCTTGCTTTTATTGATTATTTAATCTATTCTTTCTGTGTCGTTGTATCTACTTAAAAAAACGTGTCCTTCTTTGTCATTTGCAACTTGAAATATATTTCAAGGCCTTCAACCAGAACTTTACAGCGTCTTTTAAAATACCCTAAGTGCTAAATTCATACGACGTAACGAGGTAAAAGCGCCAGTTGTCGGCTCGCAACGTTACTCGGACCGGGCCCAATTTGTCCGATGCATTTCCTACCAAATCGTCGTCGCTCCTATTGAGTGGCCTGCGAAAATTTCATACCCTAAGTGCCTACTCGCGGCTTGGTTAAGAAAATGGTGGAGAGTGGATGGGGCTAGTAATGGTGGCTTTTAAAGGCTTAAATTTAAGATTGACAGCAGCTTCTTCATTTTGAAACGACAGGAAGCAAAAGGTATTAGGAGTAGTTTCAAATTTTTAAGTTTCTTAGCGTTTGCTACTTTTGTTTTCGAATCCGTATTAATAAAATATTTATAAAATATGGCACCTCTAATCTTTGTCTCCTGTCTCTTATTCGTATCCTTTATGCCAAGTCGCCGTGAAGTGTGTGGGGTTATATCATTTTAGTGCTGATTAACGGACGAGGCTCAGACGTATTACAACCCGTAAAGGATTTCTTTACTTGATATTGGCGACTTCGCCATTCTCTTTTTTTAGCCTCATTTTCTGACATTGACAAACCCACAAAAGTTGTGGAGACCATCTTATCAAGAAGCCTGTGCTAAGACAATTGGACGGAATTCTTCAAGTTTTTTTATTTCTTATCTAACTAGTTTGGCTAACGATCTGGCGTTTTCTTTAACATCCAAAATTCAAATTTCAAAAGTGTTAGCAATTTCCTTTAGCTGTAAGCACACCCTCACACTATCCACGTGCCCTCAAAACCTTCTGAGTGAGTAAAGGTCATAACTTTCAAAGGTGTTATGGAGTTTCAAGTGTTATGGTTGTAAGTTATTGATTGTTTCCTGTTATGGAAGCCAATAGGGACCTACTTGGATATTTAGAACCCAATAGCGGCTTATGGAGTCAAAATATAGTGGTGAAGGTGTGTTAGAGCCAGTTTTCTTGTCAATGGCCTGACATATTCATAAGAGCCGACACAATTTGTTAGAAAGCCAATCGAAATGAAGGCGGTATGTCAGAGTCGTGAGGCTAGGCAATCGGTTATGATTTGCTATCCCCATCTGGTGTGAGGATATGTAGGTAGTATAGCTTGAGAACAAACTTATGAAAATACTATCGTATCTAAACATAATTTGCAATTTATTGTTATTTATTATTGTGCATTTGCAAAACTTATGTGGAATTATGAAAAGTGTGAACAATAGGCGGTCTTAATGCTAATCAGAAGTTTTAATATCCCTATTTTCATTTAATTTTGAAAGGAACACCAAAATAAATTTGAGATTGACAGAATTGGCCCTTCTTAAGTTGATTATCTCGTTGTTTATGTATCGGACAGGAACAGCAAACATACGTAGATAATAAAAAGAATATAAAGGCGCAGTATAATATAAAATAGACACATGTTACATTTACATTTGAAAAATGTAACATGTGTCTATTTAGAAAATCAAAATTATTAAATGCGATCTTCTTGCATCTGTATTCAACAAATGACTATTCCCAAATCTTCACTAACAGTATTGTACAACTGTGCAGAAACTAAATAGCTTATCTGATTGTACTCTGACAATACTATTTCAACAGCAGCCAAAGGCAATGTGTACTCTCACACTTCGCATCTAACTTTTACCAGCATTATAAAGCTCTGGTAATACTCTATGGACTATATTCTGCTCTCGGGAGGCAAATGGTTCGAATGGACTTGAATTTAGACACTTATCGGACTTACAGCGATTGGGGAATATGGTACGATGTTACATTCCAATTTATAACGCAGTTAGGGGTTTGAGTTCATGCTTCGATGACCTACATGAAGGAGGGTTGCTTAAAGTACATTACTTATCTTACATAGCTACTTAGAGTTAGTAATAAGGAAGAGTACCTTTTAGGATCACCGTATTTCTAATCTCTTTGCATTTGTAAAGCCTTGAATAGTGATAAAACTTAGACATTCCGGTAAGAATGTTTGAACAGTTTTATAATAAAAATACTTTTTTTAAAAGAAGATTTCCTCATCTGCGTACTTTTCAAGCTGATACCGCGATGATGTTATGACAATTTTCTTAATTGGTTTTTTGACTTTTCATTTCACTAACAAAAAGAAGACAGAAACAAGATTTTCCCCACAAGAAAAGTTTTGCAAAAAATTCGCAACGACAAAGTGTAGTAGTAAACACAGGAAAAGGCCCGTGACACGACGGAGCCGTTTAAGGCTATGAAATTTTAACCCTGCCTCCCGTTGGCAGCCAGCGCACTTGGATATGGTGCATGGCAAGAGTTTGAGCCGAGAAAAATAGCCTATATTAATCGGAAATGGTAACTTTATTGTTCCATATCTCTCTTGTAGATACTGTCTTTTTCAAAGATTTATTTTGCAAGGGTTTTCGTCTTTTAAACGATGCAAGCAACCACGTTTCAATTTAAAAAAAGCTATCAAGGACAGAACTTGTTTTTTCGAAGAAAAAACGTATCCGGCTCGAAGGACTAAAACTGCATGGACCAAAAGTACAGTTCATGTTAGACGTCATGATCCACGTTACTAGAACAATGTTACTAAACATTAAAAATGAATATAAAATATGATAAGTCACAAAAAAAATGGATTGCTGTTAGTTAGCGTCTTGAATCACTAGCAGTCATCAAATTTGTTATCTAGTAATCTAGTGTATGTAAATGTAGTTCTACTGTTTATACATACTCCGATTCCTGTAACTTGAACCAGAATGCAACATAACTAGGAATGCGCAGGCCATTCCGCCCGCCATTTCTAAATTTAGATTGGACGTAACTAGCGTTCCCTTATAAAGAGCAAAGCCAGGTATTCTAACTAGTATAATGTATTAGTCTAATGGACCCGATAAAAAATAACTAATACCAGTTCTTGTTCAGTACCTATTACGTTTATGGTTACAATATTTATAACAGGTAGTTTTAGTGAAGTCTGTAGTGTTTCTTATAAGATTACCATATTTAATCTTTTGATTTTGTTTTTGGTTTTATAAGATGTTTAAAAAAACTATTTTGTTTACTTTTTTCAAATGAACTTAGTTAAACTATCCGTTAAGTTCTAATTAACTACAAATCTTTACCATACATTTACCTTTTTTAATTAAAACTTTGAAACATGCACTTTCATTTATACTGAAATCATACATCAAATGTTTCATTTTATGAGTAATTTAATACGATATCAGAGTATTAATTAATAACTTGGCAACAATAACGGGGTTGTGATTAATTTCAAAATCAATCTCTATTAAACATTTCATGTGACAACAATAGTATCCAAATATACGAATTGAACCCGTTGTTCAAATTAACAATGCGTGAAGCTAATGAACTTTCTGGAATATAACAAATGTTGTTTTTACCCCGAAATACAATAAGAAAACTAATTTCTACCATCCTTCAGACATGAAAGCGCTTTTTCTTTCTATTTCGTTGCAACTGCAAACTTGGTAAAACCCAGAATTGTAGAACAAACAATCCGTCAACTTGGGAGGACACCTGTGCCCTCCCGAGGGTAGAGGAATGGACCTCTAGGATTCCGAGGATAAATTACTGTTTATATTTCTTCTCAGCTTACTCAGCTGTCTACAGCCCCTTATTCAAATTTAATTCGATTTAAGACGGTTTAGAGGTGCTAAGATTTTGAGCTTGAGTGAGATTAAAATTACTGCCCTGGTAGTTTTTGTTGAACGTAAATGTTAGCTTTCGCATTAATTAATAAGTGTAATAATTCTTGGGCTTTGTCTCTTTTTCAGTTTATTTAAAAGCCGTATTGAAATAACTGTAGAGAGACTAATGTAATTAGAAATTTGATTACCAGTCTTCTTAAAAGATACAATGAACTCTTGAGTGAGTGAATATTGCCTTACCAAATTGTTTACTGTTCAAAGAGAGTCTTTTTTTTATTGTTTCGTCAAACAGAGTTCTTGACATCATTCATTAAATGTAAATTGTCTTAGTAAGAGGTGCGCTGGTATAAACAAATAAAAAAAAAACAAATAAAGGCACACTTGACCATTGAGCACAGAAGTCAATATTTTTGATTTAGAGATTTGTATTTTTTCTAGTTATCTTTGTGTGTTTACGAAAAGAAATAACACGATTGTTTTTTGTAACTAATCCACGAATAAACCTAACATCTCCATCATCACTGCAGCTGGAACTAAAAGAATCCCCCGCACTAATGTGTCGGATAAGGTGGAAGATTAATGAGCGGGTATGTCCGGGCCCGCACCTGGGGTCGGTAGTGGTAGAACAGCTAGCACTAGCGCTACTATACCGCTAAAGGCACTATAGTGCATCCCGGACAGGTTTTACTGCCTCCACTTTAGATAGGGATGTTGTATTAATGTTGCTCTTGCTACGTTACAGTGCATGTTTGTTTGTGAACTTTTTGTGTGTAAAATGTAATTGTCATAGCTTACAATGACAAGTATTAATTTTGTTGCTGAAAGTAGCAAACTTGTTTAATTGCGGATGGATTAATTTTAAAATACATAAGTTCTGACAACTTTTATAACAAAATAAGCGGTGTTTAGTTTTATTGCAAGTCACCAGTTAGTAAACTCTATTAAATGTTTATAAATGTATTTTTGCACATAATAAAATCATCTTTATGTTAATCTCAAAATTGTCTAAAAGTTAAGCGGAATAAATTTGAATATTCTTCAGCCAGTCGTGCAGAAATACCACAACAGAAAACTGATTTACAATCCAATCCAACCAGACGTCCAAAACTCATACAGCAAAACTGGCCACTGAAAATATCGTCGGTCTGCACAAAAACAATCGCATACCCAATGCAAGATCCGAGATCACGTCTGGACAATATATTTATGCCTAACGACCAAATGGGAATTGGTCCGTACTTGTCACAGGCAAAAGTAGGGTCCGGTAAGATCGTAACTGAAAATTGTTTCCGGAGTCCAGAGGGACGAAACTTCCACCAGGTGTCGTGAGTTATGGCGCAGATGCAGTTTTATTGGGCATGAAGAAATGGCGATATAATTTTTGGAGAAGTAGCAAATGATGGTAATAGGGGTAGGAGTGGTGAATCGTAAAGAAAGATGAGGTGAAGGGCTTTTTATGGATGTTGGTTTTTGTTAGTTCGTTTTTGTGACATATCCTTAAAAGCCATTTTATTTTATTTTATTTAAAAGGGTAAAATAACAGATCATAGATCAGAATCTTATATGTAATTATACTTCAGTAGCAATATATGTACATTTAAAATACAATGTTTATTGCTACTGAGTACACAGCGCTGGTAATTTGGTCAATTTTGTAAAACTACTAGGACTTATAAAAAACTTGATGACGCTCATAAAAAATCGCTTAAGATAGAGATATTTTCGAGTAATTCGAGTAGAGACTAGTAAAATGAAAATACAGAGCACATGGTCAGACACAGAGAAAAAAATTACTAAATTAAAAAAAAATACAGACCGGTATAGTCATTAACCTTAAAGTAGGAGGGCCGAGCAGATATTGAACGCTTTCTTTCACTGAGTGATTACCGCTTCATTATGCTAGTCTAGACCTTGTTAATCCAGCTTTACGGCAAGTTCATCTCCCACCTCTTTATCTACGTCAGTGGGCCGCAGGTGTCTTCAATGCATCCCTCCCCTTAACACCCCACAACCTCCACTCCGCCTAACAACATAAGATAACACACACTGTCACATCTCTTGATGAATTGCTTATTAGATTGTCGACGTTCCTGTGTTTTGCACTTATTTTCGCACCAATATTGCTGTCTTTTTTGCGCGATAACGAATTTATGAGTGCCGCGTATGGGTGTGCTTACCCTATTAAGTGGTTCGGTTTTTGCTAGTCTGCGAGGCGAGGTGGAATTAGGAGAGGCCAAATTGGAAATTGCTTTAAAACACTTGTGAGCAACCGGTGCTTTTACCCTTATTTTCTTCTTTAGTGTCATGAATGTATCATTTTGTTTGTCAGTATAAATTTAAAAAACCTGCCACTACCGCATGCAAATAAATTTAATCAAAAAACTTCAATACGTTTTATAATTCCGTGCAAACAAAAAACTCAATTCCGAAAATCTTTTTATTATTTTGCAGTTTTATTGAAACCCGCAAACTCTTTTTCCAATCAATGCCGATATTTTCAAAAAGTTACTTTTTAATTTGGTTCCTCATTCAAAAAGTTTGTTAAAGTTTCATTTTTTTGGTTCGCGCAAAGGATTAATCGAAACATGAAAATGTATTTATTTATTAAACAGCTTTTAAAAAGCTTTCAGCAAGGCACTTTTGTAGCTTTGTTTTTTTTGAAGGATTACATTTTTATGATTTTTTTTCCAACATTACTGAAATTATTTTGTGTACGATTGAAATGACGGTGAAATGACGTTATTTACTAAATACCGTAAGGTGAGGTTAAGCAAACCTCACTTTACGGTACCTATTTATTTGCTTCGAATAAACGGTGTTTCTTATAGGAAAACACCTATGAAGAAAACTTATTAATAAAAGTATGCAAGAGCGGCCTTATATGCTTAGCAACAACGATGTCTTTCAGGCAACCCAAAAACAAATGAAACCAAAAATTAAAAAAATATATTAAATCAAATAACTTATCACCCCGGGTATTCATTTCTTTTAACTTTTGAATGGCTGAAAAAAATTGGCATAAAATATAGCTAAGAACCATCTTAATTATATCAGCTTTCAAACAATAAAACTGAATCAATCGGCCATCCGGTTAGGAGCTACAACGACACAGACAGAAACACAGATATACTGTGATATAGATAGATCTTATGTACGCTACTCAATCCACCGTCCAAGTGGCTACGTTCTATACAAATACACTCGTCAAACTTTTAACACCTCTCTTTTTTGTCGGGGGTTAGTAAATATAAAAATGGGACATAATTTATCTGTTCGGAGGGCACGCTAAACAGCTTAAACTTACTTTTTTTGTTTGTTTGTTTCAGATGATCACCCAAGATGCCGCGACGATTTGACACCACAAATGGTCACTGAAAACCCAAACATGGATCAAGCCCAAGACCGAGTCTTGGCACCCAACACCTTAACTAGACGAAAGAACTTATTAGACCTCAAAACTCTTCTAGAAGACAGAGGAGGCACTTCAGAAGTTAGAAGTGTTAGAAAGAGAATAAATATATTCGATAAAGACAAAGATAGGAATAGTGTAGACTGTGAATTAAATAGTGATTATGACAATAGAAGGTGTAACCCTTTACACCCCAGGTTCGGGGGTTGGTGCTTTAGGTTTAAAACTTTAGTGTTCATGTTATGTGTGACTGTGTTTTTGGGGACGACGATGGATGCTGAAGCGAGGAGTACAGGTATGTTCTAGCATTTTTTTTATTATAGCCCAGTTAATAATGAGACAGACTTGTAACCTGAAGGTTGCACGCCAAAATCAGTCAGTGTTTTTCTAACCTATATATTTTTTAAAATTTTCTATTCTATTTACAAAATTTTGCACTGCACTGGTACTAGCAAGACATTGACAAAAATTTCAAAAAAACGAATTTGAATATTTCGTAAAAAGAACAGTTAAATCTAAGAATTCTCTTTTTGGAATATATTCTAACGGTTTTAGGGATATCCTAACGAGAAAGCTCAAAGTGTGGGTAGTTTCGAAAATTAAATTTTCTTTAAATCCTTTGAGTCATCACGTGGCTTTAGTACAAAAGGCTCCAACGCGGTACATAGATCTTACACAATGTATATTAAGTATAAAAACCATAAAACGATTTTGTAACAGTTCTCCGATAAATTATTCGTCGTTGCACTGTTCGACGACATTACTTTTCGTTTTTGGATTATCCGTTGACAGAACTTTCCGTAACTTTTTTTGTTAAGAATATTTAGGAATTTTTGCTTGCTAAAATATGTCAATAGATTGGCTTGCTTACATTCGATCGAAAATCTTAAAATCTTCCTTGGTTTATCGACATCAAAGCAGTTGTCGTAGCCAACAACAACATAATATAGTGCATACAAAAATTGATAACGAATTTACCTTCAAATAAGAATATTCTTGAGAATAGTCTAGCAATCTGGCATGTGGAAAGGACAGAAAAAGTGATAAAAAGTAGAAAAGTACAATAATAATTACAAAATAAATAAATAAGTTATGACCATCGATATTCACCCTGTGTGACTTCTAAACAGCTAAACCAATTTTGAATATAGCTAAGAAATATCTCTATTATGTCAGTTTTCAAACAAAAAAACCGCATATAAATCGGTCCATTCGTATAGGAGCTACGATGCTTTTTCTTGTCGGGGGTTAAAAAAAGGAATTCAAAAAGATTATTTCTAAAGAAAATAAAAGTTTTATTTTAGTGTCCATATCAAATGCTCTATGTACATTTAAAACAATCCGCACTGTGTCAACGACTGTGGAGTCTTCTAACGATGCGGCTCTGACTTCTATGAGTCAGTTTTGAAAGGAAAGCAGGTCTTTAAGAACAGACATACAATATCATAATGCGCCTTAATGAATGGGACGCGACGACGTTGATTCACGTGTTCCTTGAAAACCTTTTGAGCTTAATGATGTATCAACATGGAGAAGAAAATGTACAGAGGGTTACACATCAGGTTATGCGTGCGCTCTCTGCCGTATACTTACTCGTATAAATATCTTTGACGGCCGGTTTGGTCGAGTGGTAGTGACGCTGCCTCTTGATCGGCGGGTCCTGGGTTCGATTCCCAGTCGGAGCAAACATTTGTGTAAAAAGCAGATGTTTGTTTTCGGGTCATGGGTGTTTGTGTTTGTCTTTATGTGTGTTCCAAGGGACCCACGACACAAGGGAAAACCTTAGTGTGGGCCTTTGAGTGTGTAGCGTTTATTTTTTTTATTATTTTTTTTGGTTGAAGATATTTGAACTGAAAATCTTTGACTGAAAAGCGCGTAGCCCAGTAGCGCTGAATTTCGTACACTAAGACCGATTTTGCAATGAAGATGTGCTGGTCTTTCATTATATTGTATAGTCTTGAGATCACTTTTGTTGTCAGAGTCATATCCTTCTAATTTAATGTAGTTATATGTATACGAGGTCGAAGTGTTTCGGACCTCGTATTACATATAAATTAAATTAAATTCGTAAGTAAAATGGCTGCAACTTTATATAGTAATTAGTTAGGTATAAATAAAAAACAATGTGTATACTAGACATTAGAAAAACACGACATTCTAGAAATAGAATTCTAGAGCGAAACCATTCTTAATATAATAAAAATAGAAATATTAGAGCTAAGTATAATTTTTGATTTTTATAAGTTTTGATTTAATGAAAACAAAACCTAGGGGACTCAAATATGGTGCCAGTAGATTGATTCTAAGACAATCGACAGAGATTTTGTAACCCCGGCCCTGACAAAAAAAAGGGGTTTTATAAGTTTGACGCATGTATATGTATGTGTGTCTGTCTGTGGTATGGTAACTCCTAATCCAATGAATCGATTTCAAAGGGAATTTTTGGGAAAGCTGAGTTGATCGAGACGCTTCTTAGCCATATATTTTTTTAATTATAATATGGGTTAACTCTTGACCTCAACCTTGACCAAGGTCATAGATGAGGTCGACGATGGAGCGAGTTAACCCAGAAAACGCCTATAAGGCACTGGTACTCCCACGCACCGACGGAACACAGCAAGCAGTTGTTCTTAGCCATATTTGATTAAAATTAATATTTAATTAATAAGTATTTTTTAAATATTTGGTACACTGTAGGTACGTGTGCCTACTAAGTTTCGTTACTTTTAATACATTTTAATATTCTGTCAATTTTCTCGTTTCATACCTTTGTGTTTTTTCGTGTATTTATTTGCTCTTGAGTCACAAAAGTTTAATCGATTTTTGTATCAAGGTTAGTTAAGAAAAAATCGACAAATCATTGAAATGTCCTAAAAATGAACCTAAGCACAACTAAATTAACTCAATTGTTACCCCATCCTTGAATTAGTTTTCGGCCGTTTTTTATTACATTTTTTATATATCAAACTATTACTCTGATATTGTAAGAGATATTCATTTGGCGCGCAGCAGGGGTGCGCACGATTCGATACGCGCCATCGATCTCAATGATACTTCGATATTCATTAGTCATCGATTCTTCGAGAATATTTGGACGAAATAACTTCAACTCGATGTAAGACCATAAGAATAAATACGCAAGTTATTATTCATTCTTATGGTAAGACTTAAGTTTATTCCAATTCGAACTTTGGCATTTAATGAATGTGGTATGGTAAAATTGCATCAAAATCGGTTAATTAGTTTAGGAGCTACGATACAAACACACAGGTACAATACACATGTAAAAATTATATATTTTTTTATTTTCAATTTATTTTTTGTCAAGGGTTAAAAAGATCGAACTTGGTACCTCATTTCACGAGGCCGACCCGCTAGTCATTACACCACTGACCTTTTCAGTTGGTAAAACCTTTAAAAAAAACTCTACGAGGAAAAATCCATTCATTTTTAACCACCTAACCGTGTCAATCGTACTTCTCAAGAACTACAAACAATTCGAGATATTACTCAGCAAGGTACAAAAGATTAGTCATTAAAAAAAACCTGCTAAAAGGTGAGTTAGCGCGAAATCTTACTGTGTTGAAACCGCAATGTTTTGAAAACTTAATAATAAAGCAAATAAAAAAACAAGGTATTGAAACAACTGTAAAAAACTGATGAATTCTTGTGTAACTTGATGAATTCAAGTAATGATTCATTAACTTATGAAATGAAATGAAATCATGTTTATTGCTAAAGTTTTATCTATGACTAGCTGATACCCGCAACTTCGTTTGCGTGTTAATTTTTTTTTGTACAGAGTACACAGATTGAAAACATCTATCTTACGTGATTTAGATATTTACATACAAAAGTTTTTTCCCGCTAACCCCCGTTCCCGTGGGAATTTTGCAATATCCTGTTGCAACTAAGCTTTAAGTTTACTAAGGTACCTGCATGCCAAATTTCAAGCGTCTAACTTAGGCGGTTTAGATTTTTCATACAAAAGGATTTTCCCGCTAATTCCCGTTCCCGTGGGAATTTCGGGAATTCCTTTCTTAGTGCACCGTCCCTTCCAAATTTCAAGTGCCTACGTTTAGCCGTTTAGGCTGTGCGTTGATATGTCAGTCAGTCAGTCAGTCAGTGAGTTTCTTCTTTTAGGTATATATTTAGATACAATGACTAAATTAACAGTAAAAAGTAAGAACTAGATTAACCTAAGCAAAAGGAGCCAAGCTCAGCATTGTGCTGTACAAAAAAATTTTACATCGCTGGTTTTCAGCTTGACCCTGTGTCCTATGTTTCTCTCTCTCCCCTTTTGTCAAAGAACTTCCACGCTGAAGAACGTTTAGAAAGAAACATTTAGAATATGTCAGCTGCTAACTCTTCTCGTGCAAACTGTAGACGCCAGTGTCGGTGGGATGCTAAGGTTTTGCTGCATTATAGGCGAAAAGCTGACAACCTATCACCACCACTTCACTCATATTCATGAAAAATGAGGAGTCAAGTGGTTCCAGAACCACTGACGTTCTGCCTACCCCGAAAAGGTTAATGTATGAAATTGGTCGAGTCGCCGGTCGGCCGACTGGTCGGCCGGTTTGGTCGAGTGGTAGTGACGCTGCCTCTCGATCGGCGGGTCCTGGGTTCGATTCCCAGTCGGGGCAAATATTTGTGTAAAAAGCAGATGTTGTTCTCGGGTGTTTGTGTTTGTCTTTATGTGTGTTCCAAGGGACCCACGACACAAGGGAAAACCTTAATGTGGGCCTTTGAGTGTGGAGCGTTTTTTTTTTTTTTAATTTTTAGAAAAAATTCGACTTCTCTTACAAAAGAAAATCACCTGATTGCACAAGTTATATGCAGAGGCGAACAATTCCGACTTAAGTTCCCTGGGGAAAGTTTTTGCTAACTAATTTAAAGTCACCCAATAATCCTTACTAATATTAGGTATAAATGCGAAAGTAACTCTGTCTGTCTGTCTGTCCGCCTTTCACGCCTAAACTACTGAACCGATTTTGATGAAATTTGGTACAGAGATAGATTAGAGCTTGCGAAAGGACCTGTAGTCCACGCGGGCGGAGCCGCGGGCGAAAAGCTAGTATCTACATATTTTCAAAATCGGAACACTCAGAAACAAATGAATAAAGCAATAAATGAATAAAGCAACAAAGTTTAAAATTCGAACCAAATATTTATGACTGAGAGGCATATTTACAATCACCGATGTCCATTAGTTTTTATCTTTAAAGCGCTGCGTAAATGTAAATCTTTAGAAATGCGGAGTGGTCTCTTTAACATAAATCGCGGCTAGAAAACCACTCTTAAATCTTGAGTACACACACTCGGAATTTACTACTGCACGACTTGCATTTCATTCTGCTATTTTTCGTATGAAGTTAGGGTTAGTGCTTACGCCTTAGTATAAAATTTTTACATTATTAGTTATCTCAACTTGAGTTGTATAAATCTGTGGAAATTTTTCTGTTCAAAAACCAAGAATGACGTCCTAAATATAAATGACTAGCTTTCCGCGCGGGACTTCGTTTCCGTGGGAATTTGGAGAAATTATGTTTCCTGTGTGTTAATCCAGGTTGTCAGTTACCTTCATACTAAATTATATCAAAATTGGTTCAGCCGTTTGAGCGTGAAAGAGTAACAAAAATCCATACATCATACATGCAAACTTTCGCGCTTGTAAAATTTAGCAAGGATGATAAAGAAGAATTTAGTTTAAAATTGAAGAAATAGGTTGAATCCAGAGATTACAGACAAGTCTAGGTAGTCAAATTTTTAATGTCTTACAGTTTCCAAATTACTTATTATAGTTTTGCCTATGGCACATGAAAAACTGATCAATGTATAAATATAGAATCTTCTAAGTAAAAATTGCAGGTCCTGACTCACTGACTCATCAACGCCCAGTCCAAACCGTTGGACCTAGAAAGCTAAAATTTGACGCAAAGGCTCCTTTTATAAAGTTGGCAAGGAATTAGGAAGGATTTTACGAAATTCCAACGGGAACCTCTAGTTTAACATTATTTTAGTCCCCGCTTTCATATCTTACGTTACGTGACATGCTTCAAACTCAAATTTTGATTCACCTTAACATTTTCGACATAAATTTGCAAACCTCCATATTGTCGTAGCAGAATACCCCCCGCCACAGTAAACACACACAGAACCCGGAACACTTCCTCTTTGTCTCTGTTGACGGGGTTTGTTTGCTGTAAGTGTTATTAATATGGAGTTTGCTAAGGAGTTTTGGAAATACGCAACTTTTGTCATTCTTATGTTAGGGTGGGTTAGTTGTTGTTTTAATACGACCTAGATTTTTGCTCGCAACGTTTAGTAAGAGTTTTCTGAAAAAAAAACTCAAGAGTTGTCTGTTAATCCATACTAATATACTAATTATACTAATATATACTAATATTTTACTATTATTAATATTATAAATGCGAAAGTAACTCTGTCTGTCTGTCTGTCCGTCTTTCACGCCTAAACTACTGAACCGATTTTGATAAATTTTGGTATAAAGGTAGATTAGAGCCTGGGAAAGGACATAGGCTACATTTTATCCTACAGTTGGGCACGATATAACCTGTAGTCCACGCGGGCGGAAATCTTGTAACCATATAATTCAGTGTATCCAAAGATTTCATTTAAAATTAATTGCAAGCGTAAAACCTGCTCTAACATGTCGTTAAAATCACGAAACCATTAAAATGTAAAAATTATCTAAATGTTTTGGCTTAAAAAAAATGGTGAGTCAGATAACCTCTCGGGAAGACTGCACCTTTGCGAATAGGCGTATTATAGAGTCAATAGCCTCAAAAGAACGAATTCGTATATACCAGTCTTTCCCAACGTGGGCGATAACGCCCCCTTGTGGGCGCTGCAGGCCTAAAGGGGGGCGGTAAGAGACCCAGAAAAAAAAGGGGGCGTTGTGTAGGGCTTTGGGGTCGATTTATAATTTCATCTACCTAGCTAGGAAGACTCTTAGACACCGACTGAGCTCTCTACTCTCGACTACATCTTGTGAACATCAACTAATATTAATTAAGATATAGCTCAAACTCGGTTCGATATAATAGACCGCGGGCAATCATGTTTTAACAAGTTTTTGTTAAATAATCCGATTTGTACATTCCTGTATCAATCGGCTGGTTCTATAATACTTGTTCTTGCTTGTCGAGTACGATTGGGCGTCGAATGAGATAAACGAGTTTATGCACGTTTGTCTTATTCCTGTTGGTGCGTGCTGCTTATGCAATCCTATATAAACGACGTAAATTTATTTTATTTTCATTTGCGGTTTCGCGCATAATAGATAAGCAGTACTTCATTATAACACTTACGTATTTCTCAAAACAAAACAATGTCGGAAGTAAAAAAGAAGAGACGGCAATACTCTGCGGAATATATTAAATTTGGATTTATTGAAAATCCCACAAACCCGTCGTCGCCTTTGTGTCTTCTATGTCTAAAAACATTTTCGAACGAAGCAATGAAGCCTTCAAGACTGCAAGATCATTTGAATAAAATGCATCCAGATAAGAAAGACAAGAATGTAGCATATTTTCAAGACCTAGAGAAGAAGCATAATATTCAGCCAAGTGTATCAAAACTATTTTCGGCGGCTGCTAAGCAAGATGACGACGGACTTCGAGCTTCGTACAATATCTCTTTGTTAATTGCTCAAAAAGGCAAACCACACAACATCGGAGAAGAGTTAATTTTGCCAGCAATAAAGGAAGTAATAACTACTGTGCTTCATAAACCGGCCGCAGATATTATCCGAAAAATTCCTTTGAGTAATAATTCTGTGCAAAGACGAATTGATGAAATGGCTGAAAACATTGAAGAATCATTGTGCAATCATCTGAGGACTAGTCAATTCTCAATTCAGCTCGATGAGTCCACTTTACCAACTAATGAAGCGTTGTTGCTATCTTACGTGAGGTTTATTAAAGATGAGAAAATACGTGAAGAACTATTGTTTGCCAGAAATTTGGAGACAGATACAAAAGGCGAAACCATATTCAATACATTGGAAAAGTTTTGTGAAGAGAAAGAGATTCCTTTGAAAAATATTATATCAGTTGCTACGGATGGCGCTCCGGCTATGACAGGGCGCCATAAAGGCTTCATAGCGTACTTAAAAAATAAAATTCCAGATGTCCTTGCTATACATTGCGTTATTCATAGACAACATTTGGTTGCTAGAAACTTAAGTGAACGACTATTTCAATCACTGCAATATGTCATCAAAGCAGTCAATAAAATCCGTAGCAGCTCTTTGAATGATAGATTATTTCATCAGCTTTGTGTTACTAATGACGAAGATTTCAACCGTTTATTGCTTCACACTGAAGTTCGTTGGCTGTCAAGAGGCAATTGTCTGATTCGATTTTACAACCTGTTTGACTCTGTGATAGAGTTCTTGGAAACTAAAGATACAGAACTGCGCAACAAGCTCATAAAATCAAAGAATGATATAGCTTACATGACAGACCTGTATAAATTGTTCAACGACATGAACCTCCAACTGCAAGGCGATGAACTAAATTTAATTAAAACAAAAAATGTCGTTGCTGCTTTCGCAGCCAAACTGCTTCTGCACAAAAAGAATATGGGCAGACGTGAGTTTCACAATTTTCCGAATTTATCAGTATCCTGCAGTAACGACGACTTGTTTGCCTACTGCCAACATTTGGAAAACCTCCACATTGACTTCACCGAACGATACCAGGACATTTTAAACTTGGAAATACCAGACTGGGTGTTGGATCCGTTTTCAAATGTCAACATAGCAATGTCACCTCAGCTGGAAGAAGAACTTATAGAATTGACAACAAACGAAGAAATAAAAATCAAGTTCAAAAATGGATATCAAGAATTTTGGCTCCAAAAACCGATCCTGCAATTGTACCCTGGATTGTGGTCAATTGTTCAACGATTCTTGATAGCATTCCCATCGTCATATTTGTGTGAACGTGGTTTTAGTGCTGTGGCAACGCTGCTTACTAAAAAGAGAAATCGTTTGCGTGTTACCGAACGTGGCGACTTGCGGCTGTTTTTGAGTAAATTGGAACCTGATATCAACAAACTTATTGAACAGCATCAGATTCAACCTTCACATTAGTTTTTATATAAGAATTGATTATGTTTGTTTTATTTTCAATAAAAGATACTCTGTCCGAATACTATAAAGTTGCGTTTCAATAATCAGTTATAAGTACTTAGCGGTTTTTAAGTATGTTTAAAAAGGGGGGCGTTAAAAAATAATTTATTCTTAAAGTGGGCAGTAGACAAAAAAAGGTTGGGAACCCCTGGTATATACTTAAATATGTATTAAAATCCTTTAATGTATGTTTGTATGCATTTAATGTAATTTTGACTTATTTTAAGTGGCATTCTAAATGTCCTATAAAATAAAGATTTTTTCTATTCTATTCTACACAAAAATTAAAAAAAGAAGTTTTTACTAAGTTTTTATATGGCATGCTAAAACTACTTTAAATTGAAATAAACCGAAACCTAGTAACCTTGCTAGAAATAGCAGTTCTCTGTGAACAGACAAACAAACAAGCGTTCTTTCTTCATACGTTATAATTCACACTATGATTATTAAAAAATTAAGAGAATTAGAGCCTTCAGCGTAAGGCCGCGCTGTTGAAACGCGAAATTTCACTGTTTATCACTTATTGTTTTCTGTTAAATAACAGTCTGTTTGAAACCACGCTTCCTCGGTTCGATTCCCAGTCAAATAAAAAATACAATACAACAATATTTATTTCCTTACAATTTGAAAGTACACACGGCAGCACATCAGGCTATACATTGACCTTGACGTCGCCCTAATCTCGCTCGTAATAGCGCCGGTTTTCGTTTGCAAATGGGTAACCTGACTTGGTGCTGTCTGTACATGATTATTGTTGAAGCCTTCTTTTAAGCATGTGTTATGCCTGTATCGGCAGACTCCCCTCTTCAAGATATCAGAAGTCACTCACACATCACACAGATCACTCGATTATAGTTACGTTCATTAAATTTAAAGAGTCTTATTTACACCTAGTTGCAGAATACGTCTCATTGTTATATTGTCTCTTTCTATCTTGTTGACGTACACAAGAACGGCATTATATTTAAAGAAGCTTTAACAACAGTATTATTTAAAGTAAAATTGATTTGAATCTTCGTTTCTAAATCTTTGCAACTGAGTGTTGTGTGTTGCAAAGGACTCACTAGACAAAGGAAAAGCTTATTGTGGACCTCTGAGTGTGTGCACTGAAAAAAGTGGGACTACAAGACTACCAGAACGTTTCGTTTTCACAGAAATTGTTGCCTAAACCAGAGGTTCCCAATCTTTTTCAGTCCGCGACGCAGTTACAAGTGCAGAATTTTGTCTCGGCGCCCTAAACTAGCTAGCCCTAGTCGAAATTGATAGGTACAGTTGAAAGAAATATGCACAATGATACTATTACAGTTAGGTAGAAAGGCACAACAATTAAAACATTAACAATACGAAGCTGAGTTTTTTTATTTATTAGAATACTACAATCAAACAAATCCTTAAAGAGAGAGTAAGAAGAACTAAAATAAAATCCAGTAGCTACTTAGCCAATGCGATGTGTGAGCTTGGTGATCTCTATACATTTATTCAAAGCGTGGCATTGTTTATTTTGTACCTGCCAATATTTAAGGTTTCGAAGTATGTTATGGAGGATCACCTCACGGCGCCCCTCTGTACTTTCTACGGCGCACCAGGGCGCCGCGGCGCACAGTTTGGGAACCCCTGGCCTAAACCATAATTTTCCATAACGTAGCCATCACTAGAATTTTAGTAGTTGCTAACTACTAACAAAATATTCATCAAAATAATGTAACTACTACATTTTTTCTAGCTGTCCCATATAGCACATGATATTTTGTGGCTTTCAATAAATTTTTTCTCGTAAAAGCGTTTTATTCGCTTCATATATATATTGAACTCATCCAATACTTCCGATCAGATACCCGCAAAGTACAAAAACAAAAAAACAAAAAAAAACATTGGCAGAAAAAAAATTTGTTTCTACAAAATCATTGGCAGATAATAAAAAAACGTGTTCAAAAACGATACCTTCTAAGCCGTAACGTGTAATATAGAACCCCGCTAGTGTACACAGATGATACAGTGTGGATATCTCATTTTTATTAAGATCACAAATGTCATTATCATCATATCAGCCTTTTGCAGTCCACTGCTGAACATAGGCCTCCCCCAAGGTGCGCCACTTTGCACGATCCTCCGCTTTTTGCATCCAGCCACTACCCGCTATCTTCTTTAGGTCATCTGACCATCTGGCTGGGGGGCGTCCTCACAAATCACAATTTTCTTGAATTAATATGTTAATCTGAAACTTAACGCCTCACTTTACGACAATGCCGAACGACAGCAATTTATACGCCAAGTACCGAACTTATTGCGTATTTGAACACCGTCAAATGTTCTGAAGATTAGATTAGATTAGATTTATTTATCTCGTAATATAGCTACAAATGTCAAGTTTATAATAAAATATGTCAGTCATTTCAGCCCATAATATGATCGTCAAAAATATAAATTATTAAAATTACAATTAATAATTTAAACAATGTCAAATAAAAATAAGAAAATAAATTAATATACAAAAGTATACTATCAAAAATGTCAAAAATAAAATAAAAAATAAGTAGAAATAACATTGAATATCAATTTGAAATTATTAAAAAAATTGTCATCAAAATTTGATGTCCAAATATTCTTTAATTGAATAGAATTCATTTTCCAATAAAAAGTTTCTCAGTTGGCAAGTAAATGTTTCGTCATTTCTTTGATTTCTCAAGTCAGCGGGGCTAGCATACACGCGTGAGATAAAATGCGTCTATGAAGGGGGCTAGCATACACGCGTGAGATAATTTGGTCATCTCGATCCATATGCATGTGATAAATTTCATATGCATACGATAAATTTCAACTTGGTCATCTCGACCAAATTATCTCACGCGTTTCACTTTTTTTTCATATTCCTTTGGGGAAAACATCAGTTTCGTGGGTTGATTCACATCCCTAATTTTCGCTAAGTTATTTATTGAGTTTTGCTAAGTAGCGTTTCGCAAGAGTTTTCTGGCTGTTTTATTGCTTTAATAAATAATTTTAATTTATTTTAAAGTGCCCTTCATTTTTTAACATAAAATTTTGCTAGCAACGTTTTGAAATGCGTCTATGTTCTAAATCTGTGCACGAAAATCGCCATGTTAATAATCCTACCCGGTCTGGAAATATAAAATTCCATTTTCCAGTTTCCATCCCTTTGAAAATTCGAAACAGTTATCCCACTAATCGATTCTGCCGTAAGCCGGAGAGCGAAAAAAAAGAAGTTGGATTAGCTCCAGACCAGCTCAGAGTAAAAAATTAAATTGTTATTCTTTCTAATTGTTTCCGAGCTGAAATACGATTGAGATGGTTACAGAAGTCGTTAAGAAGGATCGATATTGTTAATTTTTGAAGTCGCTGCCTTTTGGACCCGTTGTCCATGTCCATTAGATTTATTTAAGTATTTAAAACTAGCTTTCCGCATGCGGCTCCGCCCGCGTGGACTACAGGTTAAATCGTGCTTAACTGTGGGATAAAATGCAGCTTATATCCTTTCCCAAGGTCTAATCTATCTCTGTTCCAAATTTAATCAAAATCGGTTCAGTAGTTTAGACGTGAAAAACGGACAGACAGAGAGACAGAAGAATATTATATGATACTTGCGTTTATCATATAATATTCTTTATTGCCTATCTGAATCAGCCCACGAAATCCTTCCTCAAAAAAATGCATAATATGTTCCGCCTTTCTTTACAACTTGTAGGATCAGTTAATTTGCCTTTGTATGAGAAGTAAAATCGCCCCCGAAACTTTCGCTAGCTAATTTTATGTCTCCCCGTATGCATATGATCCATTAGTGCATCTTAATATAGACAAAAACTACACAATACAAGGCCTATACAATACAAGGCCGTCTTAAACTAGGCTGGGGGCCTTGGGCACACAAGAATTTGGGGCCCTTTTGGAATGTAAAAAAAGCGAATTAAGTATAATAATAAAAAAATACTAAGTACCTATGACCATTTATTATAGGTAATCAAATACAGTATGATATTATAATATGTCATGAATGATATTAGAATGCTGCTGGTTTTTTGGTTACGATTATGATAACGGTTTCTTTGATCGCTAGATGGTGTACTTAGTAAATTAGGAAGGATGCGCTCGGAAATATTATTAATTAGTACAGTAGGAATAAACGCAGTCATCGATATAATGGCGTAGTATATGCCTTGTAAATACCTTCTAATAAGATTACTGATTTGTGAAAAAAGTGTGATGTACCCGACAAAAATGTTTTGAGAATAAATGTGTGAGAGAAATTGTCGGACCTTGGGGGCCCCCTGCCCTTATGGTGAAGACGGTATTGGACCTATATCGAGACAGACGAAAAGAGTGCTTCAAACTGTATGAAAACCTAGAGTGTCGAATTTTTCGTACCAAAAATGACGTCACGAGCAAGATTTAGTCATGGGAAATCAAGACCGCACGGAAACGATTCAAAGGCGCTTAATTAAGTAAAACAATAATGTAAATCCGATTGAAATCGATTATCATTTACGGCATAGGTCTCAAGCGGACTGACTTAAGTCGGACAAAACTGTGACAAAACCTCACACATTTTACACGCAAGGTAGGTAAACTTTTACCGTCTATCTCAATATAGGTCTGTGACAAAAATAATATATACACTTTCATTGTAAAAGTAGAATTCTTTACATGTGTAGTTCTTATTAGTTCTTATCAGTAACACAAGTGCGAGAAGCTTGGTCAAGATTGAGGTGAAGAGTTGACGCATCTTATAATAAAAAAAAGCTTTCAGCTGTTTAAAACTTTTTAAGGTAGCACTTTCAGGTTTAAACCAAACACAAAGCAATTGAGCACTCTGCCTAACCATTAGCAACCACCTTGGAAACAATATTGCAAAACCAAATCCAAACTAAAACCAAAACGTTCAACCAAAAGTCCAATCGCACAATATAATCCATTAAGATTTTGTTCGCCCCGTCAAACTCCAAAACTGGAGGTAAATATCCCCTCGTATAATGTATTCTACCCCCCAAACCTCATCTTTCTACCCCTATTTTGCATGAAGGGGGAATTTAAATTGTGTAATCTAACTTTCAATTCATTCATACATTCAACGCCATCTCTCGGTGATAAATTGAAACTCGGATGGATTCTTACAGTCATTTAGTATGGGCGAGTTTGCCGCAGGAAATGGACTTTGTATAGATATTTAAATAAGTTTTTGAAATGCTATGTAAATAAATAATCTAACTTTAACTTGGCAGGTTACTTTTAGAGAAATGTATTTATGGGTTGAGCACTTTAGAGTTTAAAAGTAAAAAGTCTCTTTAATTGGCAATAAATAAAAATGAATCGTTTTGTATAAGCATTTAACGCAAAACTTGAGAAAGGCTGGACCAATTTAGCAAATTTATATTATTGTGTCTGTAATTGCCAGGGTTTATAAGAAAAACAATATGGAAAATCGGAAAAATTCCCACGGGAAAATTTCAGGTCGGAATCTATGTCAAACATGACGTCAAGTGATTCAAGAACAATATTAACGCTCTGCCTACCCCGGCAGGGATAGGGCGTGTATAAATTTCAAATTGTCTTTCTGATTTCTCGTGATTTCTACTTGAAGGCCTAAACGCTCTTTAAAAATGACTTGCTTGTAAATAACACGAATTAACTTTATACCAGAAAATATCCATGACGTTCTGTCTACCCTGAAGGGATTATAGATGGAAAACAAGCATAAAAAGACACAATGTAACAGCTACATAACTCGACTTTTGCATAATTCTGGTTGTTACCACAAAAATCTAGCGGGAACTAGTTGGAACTGGCACATAAAAATGTTCCGTTTCTGAAAAAGTTGTGAAGCAGGTTGGCAGTGCCGTCAGATATCATTTTTGTCACTTTTCAGACTACAGAACCCGCTCTGCTGTTATCCTTTGTCTTCATTTGGAGTCCCATTTTTCTTGTTTACCCCTTATCTGGTTAGAAGCTAGTTGCATGGAGCTAAGAAAGGAAGAGGAGCGAGCTAATGAAGGTTTTAAAGGATTAAATTTTCTTAAAAGATTCAGTCTCTTAAAAAATCTTAAAACGGAGATTCTTGGAAAGTAGTAATAGTCTCTATAAGTACATTATATAACTCATAACACCCTCTACTATAATAAAATTGGATTCTAAATTAAATATCTTCTTCTCTGCCTTAACCCTTTCACAATACAACAGACACGTAAACTGTAAAAAATGCATAAATTGACATTGTTGGCTACAGTACAACAAAGTTATAGCAGAATACGTAAAACCATTTAATGCGTTCTAAAAACATTTATTAAACATTGTCTCTTCGGAAAATGACGTCGGATGAGAGTTAACACTTTTAAACTAGTGACTCTGGTGTGTCAACATTTTTCGTAATGGCTGAAAAAAAACTGTAAAAAATACGAAAATCGTTATACACCAAAATCGATATAATTATGGAACCAGTCCACAAAATTTCACGAGAATCAGTTGAGATGGACATTGGAAAGCATTTTGCCCTAGATCGCACGGTCAATCAGGAGACAAAATTGTCTTCATTCCATTTTTTTGTAATCTTGTCTTTTCCTCGCTAACCTTAACACTCTTGCACTTTCTTCCTCATATTCGTTTTATAAAAGCATCTAGGTGTAGCATTTTCATTTTCTAAATGTATCATAATCTGATTACCCGTCAATGGGGGGAGTATGAAAAGTGGTGTTGTTTTTTCTTTCTTTTTTTTTTCAATTCGACGGAAAAAACGCAATTTGTGTTCTTTGTGCCACTGATTTATTCATTTAGGTTAACGGCTTCTCTGTTTTCCTGCGGTGATTATGTATTTTTTTGTTGAAATATATTTTTTAATGTAACCGAATTTCCTTTTTCTTTTGCCGTAAAGCGCGTTCCAATTTTGGTTTCTTCGCCCTAATTAAACTTGACACGTTTAGTGAAGAAACATGATATTGAAAGTAAAAGAATTGAAAAGAGCTGAATTTAAATATTCAAAAATTTTCTAAAAATTACAAAGTCATTGAGAAAAATTATCTGTTGAGCATATATAATCTTTCAAAAAGCAACAAAAAATCTAGCATAATAGGGGGTAGGAGTAATAATATCTTAGTGCTCAAAATTGTCATTCTTACCTGCTGGCGATGCACCCTGCTGATCACTGACGAGCCCTCTGTACTTAATATTGGCGACTTCGATTTATTTTATCAATACTAATATTATAAAGAGGAAAGATTTGATTATTTGTTTCTTTGTTTGGATTGAATAGGCTCCGAAACTACTGGACCGATTTGAAAAATTCTTTCACCATTAGAAAGCTACATTATTCCCGAAGGACATAGGCTACATTATTTTCCCGAACTCCCACGGGAACGAAGTCCCAGGCGGAATGCTATTTTCCTATAAAATACTCCTACACTGGCAAAATCACGTGGACGCCATTTTCCCAACAATTGAATTGACAGTCCAAATAAAATTCGAGCAAGTAGCTCAAAGTCGAGGCTACTAAATTGAGTCTTATGTTCAACAATGAGTGAGATAAAGACTGCTCAAGACACAGATTTGTGCTAGCCTTATCCCTGGATATAACCGTAAGCCTCTGAATTATTTCGAAGAGCAAATGCGATTCATCTGTATTTCGCCTTTTTTACTTCCCGGGAGTTAATTTGATGACAGAACGAGTGACACCCCCCCTTTTTTGACCTCCCCCTTCTTTCCCCCTTAGTTCATTAGCACTGATTGCAATTTTTGTTTGAAAAAGTTCCCAAGTCGTTTTAGGTGTGACCTTTGTAGGTAATTAGAATGAAACGAGAAGATTTTGTTTAACTGTCACGTTATTTGGTTAGTAGACTTTTTTGTGTATCCTCTTTTTCCTGGATTCTTATTACCGCACTTACTGATGAGGGTTTTTAGAAGGAAAATAGGTTGCATTTTGCCCATAATACGGTAAACCCGTCTTACTTACTGACTTCAACAATATGCCCGGGAAGAATTCTATTGAAAGAGATCCCGGAAAGCTTGCACAGTCTTATTATTTATTTTTCTCTCAACCCAGTGTGGAATTACTGTTCATAATCGTATTTCTAGATTTAAACCTTAATTATGCTGTGCCTCGTCCAAGAATCTTCATATTTATCAAATTATTTTAAATAATTGTTTTATCATGGGTCATAGCGATTGAAGCGCTAAGGAAACTAATAATTCTCATAATTGAGCGGAACTGCCAAATAAAAATGTACGATCAAATCCTGTGTCTCGTAATCTTTAGTAAAGCTGCAGTTCTGCTTAGCGTAGTATATTTGAAAAGCCGCCTCTCTATGACCTAAATCCATTCTCAAACATTCAAAAATTCATTTGTTTCCATCCCCAGCCGTACACCAGGTGTCGTATAGAGCTATTCACCCAAAAATCCAACTTTCATACCGCTAACCTGATTCTTTGTCATAGTTTTTTTAATCTATGTACTTGTATTACAATAGGCCTGGTGCAGTTTTGTGGGTCACAGGTTGTTTGTTTTAGTTTTGAGGCCTATGATTTGAGTGTCGAAATTCAGTTGTGCTGTACACATGTCGATACTTCTGTGTCGATGGAATCTTCTTCTTATCGTGTAGGTATAGTCAAGTGTGTGGCGAACTTGGCTTGGAATTGAAATTGAATTAATACATTATAAATACATTTCTCGGACCATGAATTGACGAATCCTGTATCGTGAACGATTTTTAAAAGATATACCAGCGTCTATTGGGGTAGTTAGTAATAGCTCTGAAGCTAGAACCAAAGCTTTTTAATTTGGTCCTTTTTGTAGATGTTTTAAGTTTTCGCTGTTAGGTATATTCATGTCATCAAGGGGGCATCTTTTTTTCATTTAAGTCAGTTTGCGTCCCTTGCTTGCCGCAAATTACCTTTTAACCTAGGTTGACAAATATCATTGATTTGACTGGGGTGTTTTTCAAATTTTTTTTTGCCACCGTTCCGAACAAAGAAAATGGAAGCAATCTTCATGACAAGAATGAAATGGTTATGAAAGAAGTAATTGCACATAGTAAAGTTATAGTTATATACTTCAAAGATTTGGAATTGTGACGTGGTAAAATATTTGCGACTTAAAAATAAATAAATAAATAAACCTCTTATTTAGCTGTATCCGTTATACTTTCGTCATATTTGTTGACACGTTAAAACTATCGATAGTGTAAATACCGAGAGCAACCCTAATATTTGTTGCGAAATATGGATTTGTCGGGTTTTTGTTCGACGGAGTTTTTTGGTGAAATTTCGACCTTTTCAATTCCTGTTTCTGGTTTGTTTGACAGTGTTTTGTCACCGGATGTACGTGTACGGAATAGTGTGTTGTTTATCGATGTCGGTGGTTTGTTACGTGTTGAAAAACATTTTGCGTACGCATTTATTCGGCAAGACAACCAAGTAGGCATCCTTCCTTGTAGTGTCGGTCTAATCAAGTTTTATTGACTAACTCTGGTGTCAGAGTTTGTAATCCACCAAGTGGCCTCCGACTTTTTTAACAACTTTAGTCAATCGACAGCAGTCAGGACCGACGACGCTTTAAAAAGCTCTGCTTTAGCCTTTTTTTTGCAGTTCTCTATCTCGACCCTATTGTTTGCGGTGATAGCACAAAAGATTACGGGTTCATCACGATATTTTTCCAGACTTCGGTCATGAGTACTAGGACTCATCCTTTGCTTGAAAACCAATATTTATAGAAAACTAGCTTCCCACCCGGGACTTCGTTCCCGTGGGAATTTCGGGGATGAATACTAAACATAATCCGTCCGTTCATTGGTGAAAACTGTATGAAAATTCGTTCAATAGTTTTAACGAATTTTCATAGAGTTAATCGCGTTTAGACAGACAGAAAGAAGCGGCGGAGGACTTTGTTTTTATAATATAAAAAAATATCTTCAAATGTATTGACCAGCTAAGATAATAGGTACTTCTTTCCTCTACCTCCTTTAAAGGAACAAAAGGAAAAATATTTTCAAAGATGACACAGTACAAGAACTGCAGAAAACGTAATTTAAAACTGAAGATAATGACCTAACCAGCACAACCTTATTTCCACTTTATCACAATGAATTAAGTTTCAAATTCGCGTTTCAAGTTTTCCTTGAAACTGTCTATGATGTACGGAACAATGGTGGTAGGAGGCGAGGGTAGAATAAGTTGAAGTTTTTTTTAAATAAAGTTGCCAATGACAGGCCGCGTTTTAAACTATTAGGTATTTAAGAAGGAAAATTGGATACTATTTTACATATTACATACATACTCACGCTTATACTTATATATTCGTGACTTTAAGGATACAAATACACGAAACTACATAATGTCACCATATAGCCTTGTCGAAGTAGGCAGAGGCTGCTGTCATGAAATGTAAGAAATTTTGCTGGTTATAACCGATATCTATACTTCTATATCTATACTATCTATACTCTATACTAATATTATAAAGAGGAAAGATTTGTACCTATTTTTGTATGTTTGTAACGAATACTACTGGACCGATTTCAAAAATTCTTTCACCATTAGGATGCCACATTATCCCTGAGTAACATAGGGCTACATAATTTTCCCGAATTCCCACGGGAACGAAGTCCCGAGCGGGATGCTATAGTATAATTATAAAATTAAAAATTTTGTAAAACCCCCGTCATTTATTGCTTATAACTTTTAAACCGCTGAACCGATTTTCATCATATGTAGCTAAGAATCATCTCGATCGTGACAGCTTTTAAACAAAAAAGTCTCCTTGAAATCGGTCTATTCGTTTAGGAGTTATGATGCCACGGATAGACACACAGATACACACGTAGAACTTATAATTAAAACACTCCCTTTTTTTGTCAGGGGTTAAAATTAAAGGTGTCCTTAATATGTCTCGGCGGTTAGTCGCAACTTTACATATATGTAGTGTGTTTGTGTGTGCGTAAAGGCAATAACAATGTGCGTTAGATATAATTTGATATGCCTCTAATGATGTTTGTATCTTCTTGCCCTTGGATGCGGTATACAGAACAGAGTAGCCAGTAGTGAACGCTACTTACAATGATTTTTAGGGTTCCGTACCCAAAGGGTAAAAACGGGACCCTATTACTAAGGCTCCGCTGTCCGTCCGTCTGTCTGTCATAGTTAGACAGTTGAAATTTCACAGATGATGTATTTCTATTGCCGCTATAACAACAAATACTAAAAAATAGAATGAAATAAATATTTAAGGGGACTCCCATACAAAAACGTGTTTTTTTGCCGTTTTTATTGATAAGTCTGTCCGAGGCTGTATCCCATGAACCGTGATAGTTAGACAGTTGAAATTTTCACAGATGATGTATTTCTATTGCCGCTATAACAACAAATACTAAAAAATAGAATAAAATAAATACTTAAGTTGGCTCCCATACAACAAACGTAATGTTTTTGCCGTTTTATAGGCAATGGTACGGTACCCTTCGTGCGCGAGTCCGACTCGCACTTAGCCGGTTTTTATATTTTTGTGTCTTGGCAACACTGACCTACAATAAACAACTAGACTTCCAATCGCGCTCAAAAAGTGTCCGCTGCAAATGAATGGCCATCACGCCGATTGGATATTCTTTTTTACTATGTTTTCCCGCTCTTTCATTCTTTTGTTCAGTTCTTACTCATCCACTAATCGCGAACTCGCGCCCGAAGCTCGGACAGTTTTGTATGTATGTATGTATGTATGTATTTATTCTTTATTGTACAATGATAATACAGAGGATAACAAGTTTACAGTAATAGGAAGTTTACAAAGGCGGACTTATCCCACGAGGGGATTTCTTCCAGTCAACCTAGTAAGAGTATTTAAGAGAACACAGTACTACTCGGCGTAATGACAAATTAATTATTTTTGTACACAAGAAAAAAAAGAAAAAAAAAGAAGGAAAACATATCAGTCAGTAAGTAGGTAGGTACTTATTTAAAATTATATTATAATTATAAAAACGAATATTATATTATTTTTGGTTGACGTTTCTTTGAGATTGGGTATCTAGTTGTTTTATTGAAGGTATCAATGCTTGGCAACCATCGATTTTCCGAATGCTACTGAAATGTCTATGAATTTATTAGATTTACTTACCTCCTATATAATAATGCAAAGTCAGAACTACATACTTTATTGTTGTTCCGTTCTAATTTGCATGTCTATTACTTCCCGTGGAGTTTTCGTAAAATGCTGTCTTATTCCTTGCCTATACGAAGCCTATACGTTATAAAAAAACATTTGTGCTGGGCCTCGTTGAGGATCTTCTAAAAAAACAAAAATCAGTTTTCCAAATGGAAAACAACAAGGTGGGGAGTGTCAGGACCTATAATTTCCTAAGCCAACGAAGTCGCAGTCTGCCTTAGTCGATTTGGTAGATAGAGAGCTTTGTGTGTTGATTAGCTTCCAAGTATCAGAATTCGTTTTTTGTGATTTTTCTATGGACACCTTAAACCTTGAAAAAATACGAAATTTCTTTAGGGATATTCACATTATAAAGCTTCGCTAATTTTTCATTGTTATTTAAAGTCAGCTTACCTACTGCTTGCTGTTTTGTGTCCTGTGTTTTGGCACGTTAGTTTGTATGAGGCTCACGTTAGAACTTTAGGTTACTTAGAGTAAGATATGTATGTGATTATATTCGGCCTGGTGGGCGTTTGCTTTGTCTCCCATAGTGATCGTAGATACAGTCTAAAGCACGTCAGGGTTGACTCCATGTTGACTCTTTTAATCATAGTTCTTATTTCTAATTAGATTTCTGCTTGTGACTTCGTTCCTGTAGGAATTCGAGAAAATATGTAGCCTATGTTACTCAGGTATACCGTAAGTTTGTATAGCATTTCAAAAGTAAAGGAATTTTCGGAATCGGGCCAGTAGTTTTGTTTTTATTCGTTATAAATAAAGATGCAAAAAACTAAAAATATTTCCTCTTTTTATTAATATTGGTGTATAGAAATGCATTAGAAGTAAAATCGAGTTAGACCTGTACAAGCGTAATGAGTAATGACGGTGTAAACACAATGGTCCACACTCTGATCATACACAAGTGGCACTAGCTGATCTGCACCGATCAGTGAGGTTAAGCAACGTATGGGTGACCATAGTGGCAATTTATCACGAGCGTTTCCGTGCTGCCGAGGGCACGTTAAGTCCGCGATCTCGACTGTTGTCGATTGACTACAGTCGTCAAACCAAGTCAAACATTTGACACCAGAGTTAGGCAAGTTTCCCACGTACTTGATATACCTGACACGGTAAGGAAGGAAGAAAAATCTACACTGAACCTTGGACCTTCTGATTGACATCTTTTAACCACCATTTTCATTTGTGTGAGAAAAGATGGTTTCCTCAGATAACCACTAAACACGAAATCAATGAACTGTGCAATATAAATGGCAGGAAAACCGAAAATGGTCATTATTACTATTCTATTAACGTCCTAATTTGCGATTCAAATAATTGAATGCTATCGAAAATGTCCGAGTGAATTTTCTTCCGAAATTATAGATGATTATTTGATGTTGCTTCCGTGGAAAGTAATAAGAATCTTTTGTGTTTGGACATAAGGTTGAAAATAGCTTTCCCGTTTTATGTAGGAGAATAAATTTCAAAGTTTTTGGAGGAAAGAAATACGGTTACACAAATGGCGAGGCCATTTATCTTTAAAATTCAAGTTAATTTTGGGAGGTTTTTGTCATTAAAAAAAAAACGGAAAACCACTTTTTCTACGACAAAAACAATTTACGTTTAGCGTTACAAAAACATTTCTAAAAATGCTACCGAAAAATAAATAAAATTCCTTTTCCTGGCATTCAATAGGAAAACTTAAAAAAACACCTAATTTGTTCGAATTTTAGGGGGAAAGCATTTTTCGCAGAATTTTCTTGAAAATAATTAGACTGTTTTATTAAATTCTTTTTTATTATGAATTCATGGAACTCGGAAAGGAATTTAACTTAGGCTAATATTTTGCGAAATTTAATTTTCAGATTCTTATTTTGGTGTCGGACCTCATAGTTTAGATAATATTTAAATAAAAAGCGTACGTCCATCCACACACTAAAGCTTACGACCCCTATCAGGGTAGGCAGAACATTATGTGGTTCTAGAACTCTTGACGCAATATTTGATAATTATACTTACCGAGGGTTATTAAATGAAATGTGAGTGTAGTGGTGATTGGTTCTACTCAGTGGCGTCTACAGTATGCCTGGGAAACATTGGCAGCTGGTACTTTCTGAGTTTTCTTTTCACTTTCAGAAAGCTCACCTAGGTACTTCATATAATATCATTAACACGTTACTTTTAAACATATTATAACGGTTTCTTACCACGATTTTTGTTTTAAATGAATATTCGATATCATGATCACAAAAAAAAAACCCGCGCGAATTTTCAAAAACTATACTAATTACTTACAAAAAAATTATTTGATAACTTAAAGTCAGTATTAGTTAGCGAAAATTAAGGTTGAGAATCAGACATAAAACAGAGCACAGCAGTTCTAGCACTATAACGACAAACTGAAACTTCACTTTGATTGCGCGAGGGTCCCCCGCAAACGCTTGTTCGCCCTAAAATGTCAATGTTGACATTTTGACACAGGACCGCGGTGTCGTCGCGGCGCTGTCGCTATCGTACTCGGCCTGCTGATGTAGGGTATCACGAGTGATTCTGTATATAATAAAAATACATGAATTTTCCCAAAACAACAAAACATCAACTGTAAAATTAAACTACCAAAAAGTGCCCAATTCGAGAACTGCTCGAATAGTTTCGCATGCGGTCTGTATTCCCGACACGGTCGAGCCGGACATAGCCTCTTATTTCGATCGTTCCAGTGGGACTCGACTGGCCACTCGAAATAAAACCAGTTTATTCGGGCGGCCATGTTTAAAAATAAATACTGTTATTTTTAGTTCCACTTTTGAATGAATGGTGTAGTGGTAGTCTATTTTTTTGGAAGGTATTAAAATTAAAAATACAAAATTAAGTGAGTGCAGCTTTCAAATTTGGAAGACAAAATTGACATTTTAGCCCTTGTGCGTTAGATTTTGGTTAAGAGAGAATCTATTCTTATTTAAAAAACTTGAAATTAAACATTTTCTCGCCGCTTCCAGCATTATGCAGTTGGTTATTTTTACTATTAAACCAATAATTGTAACTGGTTAACATAAATTCGTCAACAACAACCCATCAACAACCACCTAGAAAGCAATTTTTTAATTTTTTTATTATAAGATGGGTTAACTCTTGACCTCAATCTTGACCATAAGGTCAAAGATGTGGTCTACGATGGAGCGAGTTAACCCAGAAAATGCCTATAAAGGCACTGGTACTCCCACGCACCGACGGAACACAGCAAGCTGTTTGTGGGAGGGTGGTCGCGAACCAGACGGCCCTTTACAGAGCCTACGAGTACCACACCGCATGAGACCATAGGACGACACCTCAGATTTAGAAAAAAATGAAGTGTCGTTGCCTGGGATGGATTACTAGGAGGCAGGTCTCATTTGTGTTTCCTTAGTCGCCTCTTACGACACCCACGGAAAGAGATGGGTTGGTGTTATTTTCGGCCATTTGGTATGAAAGTTGCTTTTTCAACGAAAACAAGGAATAATGAAATGTTTTACGAATTCCCACGGGAACGAAGTCCCGGGCATCCTCTAGTAAGTAGATTTAAAGATAAAACATCTGGAGTCGTACATTTTTGTATTTTATTTAATTATACATATTTGGGGAGCTTACAGCAATGTTTACAACACAGGAACTTAAGTAAATAACTAAGAGAGCTAATAACAAGCTCCCATATATAGAAATAAAATAAGTACTAGTTGCATTTACTATAGGTTAATAAATACGTAGACAGATTTGAACAACTCAGTACTTTCACAATTAATTAAGTAATTAAAAGCAGTCAAAAAGTTTATTAATACTAACATACTCAAAATGTAGAAGTGTAAAATAATTCATCGTCATAACATAAAATCTAACATGCAATTAATATGAACGAAACTAATTTCATTTTATCCTCTATATAATTCATGTTTAGTATCGCGTACATGAACCTAACGTCACATTAGGGGCTAATATTTGTAGCTAGTAAGATAAGAAAGCAGTAAAATAACACGCAAGTAACAATCGGAATAATTTACGAGAATAAAAGTTGCAGACTACTTATTTGATGTTTATTGTAGCGTACCGACAACCAATACTTACTTAGTTCGGAGGCTGTCACTCTTTAGGTGAAGTTTTCCACACTTGGGCGTTAAAGAGAAACTATCAAATAACTTTGATTACTTATTAATAGACTTCGAAAGATTCACAAACTTAGATATAACACTGATACTACCATGTTCCACATTTAAGGTCTGCTTCTTATTTCTTTGAGTGATTACCTTTTCTCTGAATAACTTTGCACACTCAAATGTCTTGAACTGCTCCACTTCAATCATTTATCAAAGATTCACCCTACAATTCTATATCCAATTCTTTTATGACGGAAACTTTATTAGGGTGAAATGGCTAATGACGGTTGTAGATATGTAGTTCCACTACGCAAGATAATGCAAGAAAGTACCATATTGTAAAATTATTCTGTCATTTTTAATGAGGCAACACATAAAAACGAAGTTTGCACAAAAATAGTTTGAGAGTTGAAAAGTAACATAGGCTATTTTATTTAACATACAAAAAAAGTCGCAAGCGGAAAGCTAGTATAAAATGACCAAAACAGTAACGCTGACCACAAACGTATGCCCAACCCAATTAAAATCATTTCCTCGCCGTGGAAAACATTAAAACTTGGCTCATAATCGTAAAATAAAAGTTGCCCCATACAATCAATGTGACCCTAACCCAAGTGCGTTTATCGAAATCGAGTAAGGTTGGGAAACAAGAAGCAAATATTTGCAAATATACGAAAATATCCGAACTTTACTGGTTGAAGTGACATTGTCAAACATTGCATTAGGTGGTTTTAGAATTCGAAAATCATACAAAAATCTGCCTACCCCGACAGATTATTGATTGTGTGTATTATGTCGTCATAAAAATTGTACACTTAAAATAACTGAACTTTCCAGGTTGAACTAAAGGTCTAACAAAATGCCAAAAGAATTGTAAGAGTTGATTGCGAATTAACTGTTTATTAAGAATGTTTATAGGTGTCACTAATCAAAAACCTGCCAAAGATAAAAGCTTCTTATTTTTTGAACAAATGGAGAAAACGTTAGAACACAATACATTGAACATAATAGACAAAATGTGTTAACAAAATGACAATCTAATATTCAACTTATAAAACAAGTCGTTAACGTCCATATAATACGCCTACTCAAGGATCAAATATGCAAGTTGAAAGCTAAATAATAAATTATCAGGTGACTAATAAATTACCGATATAATATACGTCTCAATGAATTATGCTTTTTTAAATAATTCGATTAAATTTGTTATAAATTATCAATTTTAGATTGTCACGACTTCTTTATCTAGATTCCGCAATAAAAGTGTCTTTAAAATGCGGAAAAGTAAGTAAGCTTTTTAAATTGAAATCGAGTAAAGCGCCACCTATTAAACTCTATAGCATCGATGTTTATTATGTGCACTGTATTGCTTTTTGTTTAGTTTACGTGATTGTTTAGTATTTATTTATCACTGCGCATATTATCATCAAGTCTCAGGGTTTAAGAAAAAGATAAAAAGTTGTAACATTTTTGATAAAAAATGTTTTTAAAACGCTTACCCGCGTAGATTATTTACTAACATTTTAGTTCAAAACGCCCAAAGCAAAATACGCAGTGAAAGTCAATATGCGGATGATTATCTTTTTGGGAACTCACTCCCACTTTAAGTCACTTACCTATAACCTCAACTTACCTATAAATAAGTATCCGTACCTCATCCCATCACTACATTTCAGGAATCGTTTCAGGCGATACGAGAACAGCCCTCAGGAGACCAAACAAACGAAAAGTAAATGATGACCGTTAGTCTACCACTTTACATTTACTTCTGATAAAACAGAAACTTCTATCACGTGTCTTACAAAATGTTTTTATCCAGCCGCATTTGTAACTTTGTTGAGCTATTATTACTTTGTATGTGCGGTTACTTATCTTATATATTTTGGGAATCATCTTTTGTTACTTTTAAGAACATGGTAATGTAATATCCAAAGATATTAGACATATTTTTTTTTTGTTTTTCGTTGGTATAAATAAATGTAAACGATATCTTTAGTAAAAGCTATCAAAATAAGATTTTTTTTTGAATTTGATGCCAATAATACATATACATACATACATATACTCACGCCTGTGCATCCCTGTCAGGGTAGGCAGAGCATTATTTAGTTATTAAACAAAACCTCACATAATCCCAGTTACCGACTTTTACTGTAGGTTTGCCGGGAAGAATTTTTGTTAATTAGGGATTTTTGATAACTAATTTATAGGCTCTTAGTAAAATTGCATTTAAGAATCGCTTAAAACTCTTAAACATCTGAACAAATTTCGATCAAACAAATCTAAGAACAATCTCGATTACGTCAAACAAACAAAAAAAACCGCATTGAAATCGGTCTATTCTCAGACACACAGCTACACTACAAACGTCAAACTTTTAACACCTCTTTTTTTTGTTAGAGGTTAAAAAAAATCAGAAGAGCTACAAGTTAGTACTTCAGTACGCCTTTGAAAGTGCATTCACCTCAATATGATATACTTCATTGCTTTTATAGGTTTATTGTTAACGTTTATAATTCGTTTTGTGCTGCGTCAGGCCGTATGTCAATTCTCACAGGCAGGGTTATGACCATCATTGGTTCTACATTTCAGTACACAGAGTAGAGTAGGCTACAGAAGATTGCAATCAAGGACTAACCTAATGTAGCGGACAAGTTCAGCAGGCATGAGTTGAGTAGTTAATAAAAGAATACTTTTCTTGACAATAAGCAATAAATAATAATAAAAATAATTAAACGCCATACACTCAAAGGCCCACATTAAGGTTTTCCCTTGTGTCGTGGGTCCTTCGGAACACACATAAAGACAGACACAAACACCCATGCACCGAGAATAAATATCTGCTTTATACACAAATATTTGCCCCGACTGGGATTCGAACCCAGGACCCATCGATCAAGGGGCAGCGTCACTACCACTCGACCAAACCGGTCGTCAAAGTACAGTATAATTAAAGTAAATACATATTTACAACACGGAAAATGATTAGAGTAAGTTGTAAAGAAGAAGTGAAAAAACAGAAGAATCAAAACAAAAGACGGTTGCATAAAGGTTTGTAAAATAAAACTATTCAAAGCGTTTTTCTCGCTTCCGTTTTCAACACCTAAATATATAAAATATATACATATTTATCATTTTAAAACAAGTACATTTATCGAAAACCTGTGGTAAATCTACAGAACCCACAAAAAGGAAATCAAGTTTCAGTTGATGATTTAATTATAAATTATAAACTACCGAAGGGTAGGCAACGTGAAGATAATCATATTTCATCGGTAAACAAATAAAGCCATGGTTTTATTAAACCACAGACGTAGCTCATAAATATTTTAAATTTAATTTATTGTCAAGCAGAGTTCACTTCACCGCCAATAAATTATACATCGACCGCCCACACTATGAATTCGACACGACTTTTTTTGTACATTTTATTTATTTTTCATGTTTTTGTTAAACGTTTTTGTCAATGTTATACAGCTTTCCACGAGTTCGATGTCGGGTTTCTTTGATGATAAATAATTGGTATTTGGTAAACTTTTTTAACAAATGATCTAGACTAGAATGACTAGAAAAAGTTTCAAAAGTGTAGACTAATAATTAAAAACGTTGTAAAGAAAACATCGCGAGGAAACCTGCACATTCAGAAGGCTAAATTAACATAATCTATTTCGTTTTTAAAAGAAGTAGGTGTAACTTGCGTATTTGGATTTTTCTTATGAAAAGTCTCTGTTACCAAAGGTACTCTACCCAAATGCGTAGGGCTTAGAACGAGTTGGTACGAAAGTAATGGAGTTTGAAAAGCGCGTAAAGTTTCTTCGTAGGTACTTCCAGAGTTACGCCGCCGAAATTACTTCTTTGTCGAAACTTATACCTATCGGGAGCGAAATTTGCTCCCACCTTTACTTAGACTATGTTTAAGGAGTTAGAAATTAATGACAAAAATATGAATAATAACTAAATGATTATTAAGCGATTGTAGCCCAGTTGCGCTTGCTGATCTCAACCTATCAGTGAGGTTAAGCAACGTACACAGTGGCATGAGTGATCAAAATGGCGTTTTCGTGCTTGTATTTTTTTGCAAAAGGGTGGCTTACCCACACGTACGTACGTTCTATCCCTTAATAATTCAAGCAAAGTGGAAAAGCTAAGTATATGTTAAACATTTAATATAAACCTAAGTTCTTACCCAAACCGACCTCTGCCCGTCAGTCTTAAGTCCGAACTAAATCAACACAGCTCTCATGAAAATAGTTAAACATGGTTTTGCTTTTAACATCTACTACCCTCCTATATCGATAATTTGACTATTTATAAGGTACCAAGTGCTCTTTGAAAGTTTTTAGCGAATGTCTAACGGTTATTTTCACCCTTTTTGAAGGCGGGTCAATTTCATGTTAAAAATATTTTATTTTAAAAATGCAACTTGACAACAGTTCTCCAATCAGTTGACCATGTTCTTGTTAGTTTTTTTTAAATATCAAGATGGGTTAACTCTTGATCTCAATCTTGACCATGGTCATAGATGAGGTTGACGATGGAGCGAGTTAACCCAAAAAAATACCTATAAAGGCACTGGTCTCCCACGCACCGACGGAACACAGCAAGGTCGGACTTCGGTAAAAGGATGGTCGCGAACCAGACGGCCCTTCACAGAGCCTACCACAAAACCGCATGAGACCATAGGACGACACCTCAGATTCAGAACAAATTGAGGTGTCTTTGCCTAAGATGGATTTTAAGAGACAAGTCTCATTTGTTTCCTTAGTCGCCTCTTACGGCACCCACGGAAAGAGATGGGGTGGTGTTAGTCGTCAGTTTAGTGGGCTTATTCAGAGGTCAACTTATCAAACTGCCTATTTCTCATTAAAGGCAGACATGAACAATGACCTGAGAACAAACATCTGCTTTTTACACAAATATTAGCCACGACTGGGAATCGAGCCCAGGACCCGTCGTTAATCAAGAGGCATCGCCACTACCACATATGAGTAAAATTCCTAAAACTGGCCGTACAGAGTAATATAACAATAACTTCTTTCAATAAAGATCTCTTTACAAAACAAATTAAATTACTGCACAAAATAAAGCTGACAATCCTTGAAATCTTCTTGAAACAAAAAAAAAACAATTAAGACCAACAAAAGGCAATCAAAGCATCGTAAAAGGAGGGCGACTTCGAAACCCTTTCACAAAATGAAGTCATTATGACGGCCATAAAATTTATTAAACCGACTTCAAAATAAAACTTGGCTTGGTACCGATGTCAAATAGTGCCACGTACCTTAGCACTTTAAATAATATTGTCTTTATTTTTCGCTTTGTAGAATAACTGTTTCATTTTTGAAGTCGGTTTCATTTTGTTTTCTAAAAAGTTTTTTTATTTTTCCATTTTTAGGTTAAATAATAGAGAGTACGATAGAAATATTGTAAGTGCCTATTTAATTCGAGGTTTGCCTTTGATTTCCCTAGGATCCCATCATCAGATCATGACTTGGTGACAATGGTGCACCCCTGGAGTACCTCTTTAAAACAAAAACAAAATAATTTTGAAATTCGGTCGCCATTTTTATACATACATAAAAAAATTATATACTCGTACAGTCGCACATAGAACTTCCTCCTTTTTTGAAGTCGGTTAAAAAATTAAAAAAAGCGCCCTGCACGACCGGTTTTTTTTAACAAAAAGCCGCATCCATGCGACATCTATCATGTGTATTCTATTCACGTCTCATAAATTAAGTTCTGTACTAATGAGTTTAATTATGACGCGATGTTTAAAGGTCTTTTAACTTTAAACCAGCAGGGTGGTCTTATGGGTTAAAACTTGAGAACAGTGTTACTTTTTGTAGTGGATGTGAAGATAGTATAGATTAGATATTAAAGAGATTTTGATATTATTGTGAACCTCCTTGTCAAACCCTGTTCCGTCCCGATCTTGGAGCAGCTTAGTATACTTTTACTAGTGAAACTTTTTAAGAGGTGGTTCTTCCTATTAAACTGAACAACTTTTACCCAAAAAACCCCGATTTTCTCATAAAAACTTGATTTCTCATAAGCAATCAGCTGATCGCTCATAAGTCACGCACCAGCTTACGCGCCGTGCGATACAAATCCTGTTATCTAATGTGATACTTTTTGATGTGACGGGTAAAGTCAAAATAGCTTAATTAAAAAAAAAAAACAGCAGTTACTTAAAATAAGTCAAAGTAGTGAAGTACTTTTATGGATTTAAATACCTATACATACATACGAGTATATATACATATTCGTACTTTTGACTCTACTTACTCTAGTTGTATGGAGAAGCGTTTGTTTTCATATTTCGACCTAAGTTTCTCAGTGAAAATCGTTCAGTTTAGTAGACTGATTAACATCCTTTATTTTGGCTTACTAATTTAAAGTCCTGTTGGTAATGAGCCAGACTTGTAATCCGACGGTCGCGGGTTCAAATCCTGGCGCGGGCCTGTACCACCAAATTCGTCTTTTCGGATTTAAGTACGGATTTCTAATTATCACTTGCTTAACGGTGAAGGAAAACATCGTGATGAAACCCACCCGTCCAAGAAAATTCATTTTCGAAAGAGGAGTGGTCCACCAACCCGCATTAGGCCAGCGTGGTGGACTGTGGCCTAAATCCCCTTTGTGTTTCGAAGGGAGGCCCGTGCCCCTCGGTGGGGACGTATATGGGCTGATAAGAGAAAGTCACCCGATATAATGAACTTGAGTAACCCTGCTGGTGCTAGAGTATTCTCCCTGAAGCAAGGACGGATTGGCAATGGTCACCCAATCCAGGTTCATTGCCCCATATACGTTGCTTACCCCCCCCCCCCCCCCCGATTGATCCCGAAAAGTTAGCGCTAGTGGACTACAAGCGATAAGTTAGGTATTAACTTGCTAATGATCTTCAGAAAGTCTGTGAATGAGATAAGTAAGTTTCAACAAATCGATACGAAAGCTTCTGTTATTTTGGTTTCTTCCCTTCAGATTAAGTACTTGATTCCACGGCATAACATAGCCAGAATTATGCGTAGTATCTTTCCTTTTGATTTATGATGATTTTCGATATGTCAGCTCTCACTTTTCCTACTCATCCTACATAAACTATTCAACAACTGTAAAAATTCCGTCAAGAAATTTCATCGGAATTTTTACGACAGAGCACAAGTTTTAGAAAGTGGCAAAAGATATATTAAAATGCTCTAAAATTTTAAAGTAACATCAAAAAGATAGAGACTGCCATAAAACACCGATTAAGGATTACCCGAGATTGACAGTAAAACGGTATAAATCAAAGGAAATCTGTTAAAGACGTTTTATTTTATTTCTAGGTTTTTTGACAGGACCGGTCATCGTTCTTGTTATACAAAGAGATTCTGTAATAAATGTTACTCTGTACAAAAAAAAAATGGCATTCTTATCGTCATTCCGAAGCAATTTTAATCGTCCCTCATTAAGCACATTGCAGCGCGTAACCACGCGGTTTTACGGTCGCCATTTTGAATTAATTTCTCCAAACAAAATGGCCGCTCGCGCGTTCTCGTCGAACAATAAAATTTTTATTAATCTCAGATGAGATCTCATCCCAAATAGCGTTGCGAACCCCGATTAATTTTATTATAATCATTTCGTCTACATTGTTACTTAGGCTAAACTCTAATTATAAGAATTTACGACGTATCTTTAGTTGTTTATTTTGTAAACAAACGTTCCTTGTTTGTTTCAAGTTTTCCACGTTTAATTACACTTAATACTCACAATTACTGAGTATTTAAGTTACATATAAGTGTTTCGGAAAACATATCAAAACTTCTGTTAATATTAATATTTCAGTGCCTGTGTAGGTGTTTAGAAATTATAAAACTTTTAACTTTGAATGAATTTACAGAAAATGTACTAACCTAGAAACAAGTACTATAGTGCTAAGAGTGACCTAAATACTAAAACCGTTTTATAGTCTGTTGTTCATTGTAAGATAGTAGGTAATAGTAACTATTATATCGCACGGTTATAGCCGTTTAAATTATTAATAATTGCTTTATGTAGAGAGGACGGTGTAACATATGGGTACTTACACAAAATACTATTATTTATTCTGTTCATGAACTTAGCATTTTGCAGCTCTTTATTAAATATAATAAATAAATAAAATGCCAAACACTCAGAGGCCCACGCTAAGGTATTCCCTTGTGTCGTGGGTCCTTTGAAACATACATAAAGACAGACACAAACACCCATGACCCGAGAACAAACATCTGCTATTTACACATATATTTGCCCCGACTGGGATTCGAACCCAGGGCCCGTCGATCAAGAGGCAGCGCCACTACCACACGACCAAACCGGCCGCCCACTGTCCACGTCCACCAACAAATATAAACAGTGCTGGCACTGTGTTTTTTTTCTTTCATAATAAATATAAAAATCCAGAATTCCTTTCCTGCAAAATTAATTAACTTTAAAAAAAGGTCTAAACCTCCAAAACAAGTCGGTCTCCATCGAAATTGATGCATTGTGAAGAATGTAACAACTGCAGTCGTTTAATTTAAGTGTAATTAAACCCAATCAAGGTTTATGACATTAATTGATTCGATTAAGTAAATAAAAGTAAAGTTTTTCGATGTCTCGACTTTAAGTTTTTTTAGATGTTTGAAATTTAATCCAAATTAATTAGTTTTTTCAAAAATCTAAATATTTAAGTTTTTTTTGCTCTCTAGCAAGATCTTGCACTGTTTTATTAACACATTCCATTCTAACTTCCAAAAAAACCTCAAAACTTTTCAATTCTTACAAACTTGAGTGGGTACACTCAATGCCCCAAGCTGAATGACCAAGTTAATTCTAATTTGAACTTTATCACCAGCAAAAAGGAAACTTGGGTTCCACTAGTAGCAGCTCGAGCATGATCGCGACAAACTCGCGCGGCACGCCACTCGGCTGACGGTGAAACTTCACTTTGATTGCGCGAGGGCCCCGCGCAAAGGTTTGCTCGCCCTCTGGAGTTGTCAATGTTGACATTTTGACATAGGACCGCGGCGCATTACGCGCGCGATGAAGTCATGCTCGATCTGCAGATCCCTCATAATTATTATAAAGGAACTACGATCATTCAAGTCATGTTTTAAGATTTATCCTGAACATAGAAAAGTTTAGGATAATTTTGTTAATAACTATCACCACTTCGGACAATATAATCGGAAAAAAAAATATTAACATTGTACAAACAAAACAGCATGTCAGGTTACACATTTGAAAGCCGGGCGCTATTGCGAGCGAGATAAGGACGACATCGAGGTATAACCTGATGTGCTTCTGTGTGTACTTAACCCACAGCCAAATGATCGTGAGACTGATCAGATGTTCCAACTAACTAAGGTTCTTATTAGTTTTCCGATGAATTAATACCTACAATACAATTTCAACAAAAAGTAACGATTTAATTTATTAATTCGAAAGGATAATCACTGTCAGAAACAACCGTTGTTCCGGCGGCGTAGGTTTAAATAATTGATTGTATGTGTCTTGTGTTCCTTGGGTGGCACAAAGTATAAGATACACAGAAAACTCTAACAGTGAAAGTCTGGGCAAACTTTACTTTAGTTTGCCATAACGTATAATAAAGGAGATAAAAATGAAATTGAAGAAATCTATGTCACTCAAGACATGCAACATAAAAACACTGACAGATGTCATAACAATTTCACAACCCTCTGGTCGGGTATGGATTGACATAACCTCAGATTAATGAAATCCATTCTGTCCGATAGATGAAGTCTATTCTTACAGGAACCTACGACTGTAATGCTACCCTGGTTACTCAAACGAAAATTTACGGACGAAGAAACAAGAAGACAATATTTTTATCACTGCGTCGATTTCATGCCGCGTACAGCCCTAACTGTCAAAAAAGTGTCAAAAACTCGTCAAAACTAATATTTTCACGGGAGTTTTCTTTGTTTCCAGAATGCGATTTGCAACCGCGCACGATGCAGGACATTTTCCTCGTCCTCAGTCCCTGTTCTGGTACACCACACCAACACACCTCAAACTTTACGAAATCTGTTTTAAAACAGCAAATCTCATTACCATCATAACTGTATAACTTGTGTATACCGACGCAAGTGATAACGCGACCAAATTGAAAAGTTGACAATATTGCCATCGTAGAATTTTTAAAGTGCCTTTCTTATTTGGTAGCATGGATAGGAGTCCTTAGGAGTCGGAATGACGTTTTGGGTAGTACGGTGTGACGTCATCAAGATTTCATCTATCGGACAGAATGGATTTCATTAATCTGAGGACATAACACACTAACATTAAATACTCCTTTTCCCACAAAGAATCTTTCATTGTCAAAACAGTAATGAATTCACCCATCCTTACTAATATTATAAATGCGAAAGTAACTCTGTCTGTCTCTCTGTCTGTCTGTCCGTCTTTCACGCCTAAACTACTGAATCGATTTTGATGAAATTTGGTACAGAGATAGATTAGAGCCTGGAAAAGGACATAGGCTACACTTTATCCCACAGTTGGGCACGATATAACCTGTAGTCCACGCGGGCGAAGCCGTGGGCAGAAAGCTACGAGTAGTTTATATTATAACAAGGGAAAATTGCACAAACAGAGAAATAAAAAAATGCAGCATTAGTGCTTTCCTCTTTCCTTGCACCAAAGTCTAATTAACAATTCATGCACAGACCACACATGCTATTTCTAAGTACGTGTATTATGTCAATCAGTTCTTTAGTATTTTCACTACTTTAAATGTAAATTCTAGTCTAAATTTCTAGACTTGCAAACTTTGCAAAGTGATTAAAATTTACACGCGTGTGTTTAAAATTTTATACTTCGTAATTACATTATTTGGAAAGTGATTTGCTTGATTAAATCAGAATGTAGATTTTGATTACATCGCAATATAAAGGTCATTAATAGAAGAGTTCTTATTTCTGTTTAGCCTTGACTTACTTTAAAAGGTTATTTGTAGATCATATTATTATACTATCATCAGTGCACCAAAACATCCTACTAATCAACGACGCTATAATGTATTTCAACTCACATGGGTTTTTTTTACCGAACCTTGGCAATTTCGCCACACTTTTTTATAATTTTCAAACACTGACAATGTCAAAATCTTGAAATGAAATGAGAAGTAAGGTCTTCGAAAGCCTCTTATAAGTTTATTCATCACTACGCAGCCATCTCATCCGTCTGAATTTGATTGCAGATTCTTTTCGTTCAGATATAAAACACCTAGATGCATATCTACAGCTGCAATGCAGTGGAGATTCAGCTCTCGTAGTCCACAGCATATTTACGAGTCCATTCCATTTTTTACATCTCCTCATTATTAATCTATGCCACAATACACATTTTACAGTGTAGTATCTTGAGTCCTTAGTGATTACTGATGATGTTTGAAAATGTACGAAATTGAAGAATTTTTCGTCAAGAGCCAATTCAAATTTGAAATCAGAATTTTTGCTAGTAGAAACTTATTATTACAGTGGGTAAATAAACTTAAGTATTTGAATAATCTTTTTATCTACTACTAAAAATAAGACTCGTATCGTTAGAATTCTTGCAATGCTTTCAATAGGTTTCCTATTTAAGTTAAATCGTGTTCTTCTTGTTTTTTTTTTAATTATGTTGTTTTTTCTTGTGTCCGTGTGTGTTTGAATTAATAACGTATCTCATTACGCTAACTGGTAACACGTCAGCTTCGTTCACTAAATGAAAGATGTTCGTAAGTCCAATGGGTTACCGCAGGGTGCTGCTGTAGGTCCCATTCTGTTCCCCCTATACGGTGACCGAATGAAGGACGTACTTAGTCAACGTCGACGATTAATAAACAATTTAGTGCAGTCTCGACGTGACGGGCATACAGTTGGGGGCTAGGGAGGGCTACAGAATTTCTATTGACTAGGGTACTACTAGTTTGAAGAGTAGCTGTACCATAGTTTGAAAAGGGACATTGAAGGCCTTGCGTTGGATGATTATTCCTAGTTCTGCTTAGAATGTTAATGTTCAACCATTTCATATTTTTGCTTTTATTTCATCGCTACCACAGGTTGTCTACTTCAAAAAATTATCGAATAAATAAACATAAAGCTTACATGTCATGATATTTGTTAAAAGTTAGGTACTTGTTTTCCGTCACAAGAATATGATCAACATTATTTTGAATTAGAGTTCCTACGTAACTATAAAATAATAGAGTCAAATTTTGAGTATCTCAGTTGCATGTTTGGAATATCCTCGTGTTTGATTGGTTGTTTCTGAACGCGGCGGCCATTTTAATTGGATAATGAACGTGCTCGACGTTTCGTTCAGAAATAGGTATCCTAACATAAATGGATTGTATTTTTAAAGGTTTTTAATCTGTGGTTATACTGTATCGGTAATGTTTTCTCAGCAAATATTACTTCTAACAGTTCTAACTGTATCACAAAAAATAACAAAAGAACTTGCTGATATATAATTATTCGTTATCACTGGTTGTGAATTGTTTTCTTAATTTAAAGAAAGTTTAATCTAAGCCTTCCTTTTCAACTAGGTAATTATTTCTTTCACAAACAATTAGAAACAAAACTTTCTTAAAATCTAATTTTTTTTTCATATTTTGGTAAAAATAAAAATGTCTTGTATAGACCTGGATTTTATTTACTTCATGTAGATTCAAGACAGTCAACGTCTTTCACGAAGCTTATGTGCAACAACAAAACACAATTTCGATTTCTAGAAAAAATACCTACGTTTTTATCATTTGCAATACTTAAATATTTCCTCAAAAAATATAAAAGCTCAATATTTTCCACAACGCTGTACCATTAAATCCCAATGCCCATAGAACGAACATTGTGGGAATACATCGCGAGTTTTCCCGCCATGTTTGATTTATGGAAGCCAAACTGTATAGAATTGAGGGTACTTTGGAAATACCTCGCCACAATAGGCTCTGACCTTCAAGAGGTGATATGTAGTGTACATGACCTAGATTTTTAGATGTTGTAAGTAGTTGTGTGTCCTTTTGTCCATCTCTGGTTCGCACTAGCTTTTGCCCGCGACTATGCTCTCGTGAACTTTCACGTTATATCGCTGAAGAAGAGACCTATACTCAGCAGCAGTGACATAAAAGGTAGCCGACGTCCTTCCCTAGGATTTACGCTTTTTTCAGTTTTGTTAAAAACTGCACCGTTAAGCATACGATTCGTTTTCAGCTACGCATTGGCGCTGCACTCAAATACGTGTGACTTGCTTTTACACCGCGACTTTAAAAAAAAATGCATCAGACAAGCATGCGTGACAATAATTTGAATGTACAGCCAAAGAGTTTTGCTTGGATCGCTATAGGTGACAATTTGTGGCCTCTGCTTACCCTAATTGGACACATGCTTGTATCTAAGCAACTTTTACATAACCACTAGCAGTGTATAAGTACCAAGTTACATCATGACCCTTATTGTTTCGGGAAGCCTTCATAATAATGATATTAAATTTGAACCTCTTTTGTTTGCAGGTAAGACAATATAGCCCACCTACAAAGCAAGGCAGCGAGTACAGGCGGTGGCAAGTTACCTTCAGCATCTTTTAGAATGGGTCTTAAGGCTCTTGTGTTAGCATCATTGTTCCGTACAGGCTTTTCTTATGAAAATGCCTTTACCATTTATTATTATTCCATTCATATAAAGTTTTAGGTAATTAGATAAATTTAAAATCACCAAGGAGTTTGTATACGTTTGTGTTCTGCAAAAGGTAAAGACTGTTTGATTTAAATATTTAGAACCTGTTTAAACTTTCGAATGACAGATGAAAAAACAAAAGACAACCGGGCAATAATGGAAGAATGGTGCATGTCGATTTTGAAAACATTAATAGATAAAATATGTTTTTAAGTGTAAGTGAGCAACTGATTAAGTTTTAATTTTTGAATTCCCACTTTTGACTTCTACTAGTTAATCTATACTAATATTATAAAGAGGAAAGATTTGATTGTTTGTTTGCATTAAATAGGCTCCGAAACTATTGGACCGATTTGAAAAATTCTTTCACCATTAGAATGTAGCTTACATTATCCCCAATGAACATAGGCATCATTTTCACGAATTCCCACGGGAAAAAAGTCCCAGGCGGAATGCTAGTGTTACATAAAGCGGTGAAAAGAAAGAAGAGTCAGTTATGAGATATCTTAGAACTTAAAATCTTTGATAACTATACGTCTTAGGTGGCTAGTCGTCTATCAATTTCTCCTAAATAAACTTTTATTCATTAATTTATTCAACGGTGTCTCAACGGGGTTAAAATGACATTGTTAACCGACTTTAAAAAAGGAGGTTCTACGTTCGACTGTATGTATCTTTTTTTATGTATGTTCACCGATTTCTCCGCCATTTGTGATTCGATTTTCAAAATGATTTTTTGTTCGGAAGAGTATACTCTATTGCAGTCTTTCCCAACGTGGGCGATAACGCCCCCTTGTGGGCGCTGCAGGCCTAAAGGGGGGCGGTAAGAGACCCAGAAAAAAAAAGGGGGCGTTGTGTAGGGCTTTGGGGTCGATTTATAATTTCATCTACCTAGCTAGGAAGACTCTTAGATACCGACTGAGCTCTCGACTCTCGACTACATCTTGTGAACATCAACTAATATTAATTAAGATATAGCTCAAACTCGGTTCGATATAATAGACCGCGGGCAATCATGTTTTAACAAGTTTTTGTTAAATAATCCGATTTGTACATTCCTGTATCAATCGGCTGGTTCTATAATACTTGTTCTTGCTTGTCGAGTACGATTGGGCGTCGAATGAGATAAACGAGTTTATGCACGTTTGTCTTATTCCTGTTGGTGCGTGCTGCTTATGCAATCCTATATAAACGACGTAAATTTATTTTATTTTCATTTGCGGTTTCGCGCATAATAGATAAGCAGTACTTCATTATACCACTTACGTATTTCTCAAAACAAAACAATGTCGGAAGTAAAAAAGAAGAGACGGCAATACTCTGCGGAATATATTAAATTCGGATTTATTGAAAATCCCACAAACCCGTCGTCGCCTTTGTGTCTTCTATGTCTAAAAACATTTTCGAACGAAGCAATGAAGCCTTCAAGACTGCAAGGTCATTTGAATAAAATGCATCCAGATAAGAAAGACAAGAATGTAGCATATTTTCAAGACCTAGAGAAGAAGCATAATACTCAGCCAAGTGTATCAAAACTATTTTCGGCGGCTGCTAAGCAAGATGACGACGGACTTCGAGCTTCGTACAATATCCCTTTGTTAATTGCTCAAAAAGGCAAACCACACAACATCGGAGAAGAGTTAATTTTGCCAGCAATAAAGGAAGTAATAACTACTGTGCTTCATAAACCGGCCGCAGATATTATCCAAAAAATTCCTTTGAGTAATAATTCTGTGCAAAGACGAATTGATGAAATGGCTGAAAACATTGAAGAATCATTGTGCAATCATCTGAGGACTAGTCAATTCTCAATTCAGCTCGATGAGTCCACTTTACCAACTAATGAAGCGTTGTTGCTATCTTACGTGAGGTTTATTAAAGATGAGAAAATACGTGAAGAACTATTGTTTGCCAGAAATTTGGAGACAGATACAAAAGGCGAAACCATATTCAATACATTGGAAAAGTTTTGTGAAGAGAAAGAGATTCCTTTGAAAAATATTATACAAGTTGCTACGGATGGCGCTCCGGCTATGACAGGGCGCCATAAAGGCTTCATAGCGTACTTAAAAAATAAAATTCCAGATGTCCTTGCTATACATTGCGTTATTCATAGACAACATTTGGTTGCTAGAAACTTAAGTGAACGACTATTTCAATCACTGCAATATGTCATCAAAGCATTCAATAAAATCCGTAGCAGCTCTTTGAATGATAGATTATTTCATCAGCTTTGTGTTACTAATGACGAAGATTTCAACCGTTTGTTGCTTCATACTGAAGTTCGTTGGCTGTCAAGAGGCAATTGTCTGATTCGATTTTATAACCTGTTTGACTGTGTGATAGAGTTCTTGGAAACTAAAGATACAGAACTGCGCAACAAGCTCATAACATCAAAGAATGATATAGCTTACATGACAGACCTGTATAAATTGTTCAACGACGTGAACCTCCAACTGCAAGGCGATGAACTAAATTTAATTAAAACAAAAAATGTCGTTGCTGCTTTCGCAGCCAAACTGCTTCTGCACAAAAAAAATATGGGCAGACGTGAGTTTCACAATTTTCCGAATTTATCAGTATCCTGCAGTAACGACGACTTGTTTGCCTACTGCCAACATTTGGAAAACCTCCACATTGACTTCACCGAACGATACCAGGACATTTTAAACTTGGAAATACCAGACTGGGTGTTGGATCCATTTTCAAATGTCAACATAGCAATGTCACCTCAGCTGGAAGAAGAACTTATAGAATTGACAACAAACGAAGAAATAAAAATCAAGTTCAAAAATGGATATCAAGAATTTTGGCTACAAAAACCGATCCTGCAATTGTACCCTGGATTGTTGTCAATTGTTCAACGATTCTTGATAGCATTCCCATCGTCATATTTGTGTGAACGTGGATTTAGTGCTGTGGCAACGCTGCTTACTAAAAAGAGAAATCGTTTGCGTGTTACCGAACGTGGCGACTTGCGGCTGTTTTTGAGTAAATTGGAACCTGATATCAACAAACTTATTGAACAGCATCAGATTCAACCTTCACATTAGTTTTTATATAAGAATTGATTATGTTTGTTTTATTTTCAATAAAAGATACTCTGTCCGAATACTATAAAGTTGCGTTTCAATAATCAGTTATAAGTACTTAGCGGTTTTTAAGTATGTTTAAAAAGGGGGGCGTTAAAAAATAATTTATTCTTAAAGTGGGCAGTAGACAAAAAAAGGTTGGGAACCCCTGCTCTATTGTCACCAAGTCAGGATCTGATGATGGAAGCCCAGGGAAGGCAACCTTCGAATTTAATAGGCATTAAATTCGAATTAATACAATGTTTGTCTTGAACTTTCTATTATTTACACAAAAATATTTCAAGACGTCTTATTTATCTAAGAACCACTTTCCTACATACACATACGTACGCTTGCGCCTATAATCCCCATTGGGGCAGACAGAGCATCAGTGGTTTTAAAATTACTTGATGCCACGTTTGGTTATAAGATAAAATATTATGTATGTGGTGAGAGATTGTCAGCCTTTCGCCCACAATACAACAAAACCCTCGCATCCCACTTACTGACTTTTACAGGTTACCTGGGAAGAGTAGACAGCTGGTAGATTCTATGTTTTTCTCTTTTACACCCAGTCCAGCATGGAAGGCAATGAAACCACTTTCCTCCGCAGTTAATAACATTTTCTACAAGACTTAACCGATACTTGTTCACTTACTTACTCAATATTATCAACCGAGCCCCAGACCTTCCAATTTTCACTTCGATTTACAATTATCAAGAGGAAAACATATTTTACTGTAAATTCTGAATTGTAGATGATCCCCGAGAATCGAGGTTAAACGACAGAAGAGTATCTCTTAATCAAATAACGTTAACATGGGGGACACACAGTCGGGAAGATTAGCGAGCATTTAATTTTGTTTGGTGTGAACAAATTGATAAGAAGCTTTTAGAGGTCTGCAGCTCGAGCATGATGGCGACAATCTCTCGCGGCGCGTCACTCGGCTAACGCTGAAACGTCACTTTGATTGCGCGACGGCTCCGCGTAAAGGCTTGCTTGCCCTCTGGCGTTGTCCGCCCCGACTCGCGGTGCCGGTACGTACCCGGCCGCTTTTCTCCACAAACGTATGTCCGACTCCCCTCTCCCAGTAACGCCCTAAGCCGAGGTTCGAGCCCCACAGGGGGCGCCCTTAGGACTGTCGCTTAAATTCGGCGCTCGCCACTTGCTCGGTCAAGGCCATCAGCGGCCAACAGTGTAGTCATTTAGAAAAAAAAATACTGGCGTTGTCAATGTTGACATTTTGACATAGGACCGCGGCGCATTACGTGCACTATCACCATAGTACTCGAGCTGCTGTAGTTAAAGTAATTATTTAAAACAAAGCAATATTAAAACGTTTAATTTTAAGTGAGAGTGTCTTATCTCATAAATAACATTATTTTAATGTCGCTTTAAGAGAAAAAAAGGCAGTGAAAAGTCGATATAGTAATATCGTAGTATCGTTCGTTATAGGAATCTCTTAATTTCTTAAAGTAAGAGTATGTGCGTATTGCGTACATAAGTAATGTACGCATTGCGAGTACACATTCGATGCTTAGGTACCAAGTGTAAGCTGATTCTATATTGAAAACAGTTGCGTAATTTCAAAAGCTATTACAAACTCTAAAGATAAACTGTACGATAAGGTAACGCCTATTCCTAATCACTGAAAGAATGGCAAATATTTGTGAGAAGAGAATTTAACTGGCCAGCTCAGTCTGTAACCACCTTGCCTACTGATCTGACGGTTGTAAATTTGATTCCCGATAGCGTTGTCTGAATTGTCCAAAAGTATTTTTTACCTTTATTTATAACCAGCTTTCCGCCCGCGTGGACTAAAGCTTTTATCATGACCAGCTGTGGGATAAAACGTAGCCTATATCCTTCCCAAGGTCTAATCTATCCACATCAAAATCAGTTCAGTAATTTAGGCGTGAAAGGGTTGACAGACAGAGTTACTTTCGCATTTATAATATTAAGTAGGGAAGTATGGATTACTCTCCAAACTTACCACCAATATACTTCATATCTACACAACGCGTTCTTAGATTTTAATTCGGCGCTCAGAGTGAAGTGTAGTCGTTTTAATCAGAGTAGAAGCACCACAAGGCTTGTTTAAATTTTCTATTAAACCCGTGAGAGGAAGACAAAAGGGACATATCTCCGATCTATTAATAAGGCAGTTTAATTTCGAGGGTAGCGTCGGCAGAGAACAAGTATGGAAATTTTGAGGGTAGATTAGGAATTTGGGAATTAAAGGCTGTTTACTGTGTTTTATTTAGGTGTTTTGCGTACTGAGTAGCTGTTGAAATTATGGTATGGGACTAAGTAAAAAAATGTGTAAATTAAAAAGAAGCTAACTAATATCTAATTTCAATGACTTGTAAGCTTGTAGATCGTACAAGGGATATCATGAAGGTTTTTCAATGACGAGGTTGAGTTTTCGTAACGTGAACTTGGGCCTCAATATCTTTATTGCAATCAAACAAATCGCATCGCGGACACTTTTAACAAATACTTTTTTTTTTTTAAATATATAATAAAGATATTAGCATCCACAGACTTCATGTCCGTGCCCTTGTCTAGATTAAGTGTTATATTGTTAATATATTACATAATGTATTTTTCTAAACCAGTGACGGTTCCCCGCTGTTGCATCCAGACCTCAAAGCATCCATGACGGCTCTGTCTCGACTTTTGATCGCCATTCTGAGGTTGTAATTGACCACTTTTTCCCTGCCAGCCGCCTCTGCTTCTTTGATGAATCTGCCTATCGCATCGTTAACAAATACTTCTCATGTTTCGCCTTTACAATTACTTTTTTACTAAGAGAAAAACCATTGAATCAGTATCAAATCCGCAGTATTTTTTGACATCAGATTTGACAGTTTAAAAAACGCGATGTAGTACACTCAATTTCCAAGTTAAAGGGTTAAATTCATTCTAATTCGAACTTTATCACCAGCAGTCAAGAAATTGGAGGATAGTAAGGGTTACTGCACGTAAATTTTTAATATAATTATAATACCGACTATCTGACTATTGATGTAAAAATTCAGAGCCAGACCTTACAAATAAACTAATGGTATCGCGGAAAAGTGAGTGACATAAAGTTATATTAACCGTCGGTAGCATTTTCAATTGTGGAATGAAAAATGTAAATGGCGCCCGTTTTAGCGGAACTAGAAAATTGAGAGTTAAAAATAGAATGTCCTCGGCGAAGCTTATTTTATTACTTGTCTGACCATGTGACGTCATTCTGAAGGAGTGATTCAATTACAACGCTCCATATTTTAAATTATGAATTTTAGAATTTTGAAATTGGAAATAACTTTCTCATTTGTGAGGTTAGAAATTATGTTTGCCAGTTTCTTTATTCCTTTTAAGTTCATGGCAGAGTGTTAGAAAGATTTATTTTTACCTTTTACGGATGTAAGGTGTACTTTCCCTCCCGTGATGATTCGGCAAAATTATTGAGGCTATGTCAATCAGGAATAATTATTATAGTATTCTAATGGTAAGAGAATTTTTGAAATCAGTCCGTAGTTTTTGCAAACATGCAAAAATACAAATCTTTCTTCTTTGTAACATTAGTGTAGATACTTTATTATTCAAGTATTAGGTGCTTCAACTATTTGTGAAGAGTTTTGAAGAAGCCAATTCGCGTCATCATGATATTCAGAATTCATTAAATTAATACATACCAATCAAGACTGGTAGAGGTTTATCTTGCTTTCCCACTGATTATCCATCTTGTTCAACTGTGTGTTGCTTAATCTGACTTATCGATTCAAACCCAGATTACAGTGCTTCTATTTACTGTCTCTCGGCAAACAGTGTCTGTCTCATTCTTTTCTTTTGAAAACCAAATTACTTATTCCGATCCACAATAAAAAATAGAAGCATTGTACTGTCATAGAAAATGTGCAGTTTGTTTCTACTTTTATAGGGATACCGATTAAGCACGAAACAAAATGGCCGGACGTCAGAAGAACAAACATTTCTAGAAATTAAGTTCGTCTCTATGAAAATTACATTTCATGACACGATCTAATCCCATTTCACACGAATTGTAGCTTAATTATTATTTTTCTGTGTTCTCCGACTGTTTTATTCGTTCTTTTATTTTATTCGCCATTCTTATGTGGACGGTACCGTGACAGCTACGTACGGGCACGATTAATGGCTATATTTAAATTATTCTCGTGTTTTCATTTTTTTATTCTGTTTTTCCTACATTTTCCAGTTTTTGAGGATCGTTGCTCATATGATTTTGGGCTTTATCTTTATTTTGATGTAAACTCAACGATAGAAAAGAGGGGTGTTACAAATTTGACGTGTGTCTGTCTATGGCATCGTAGCTCCCAAACAAAAGGTCCGATTTGGATGCGGTTTTTTTTGTTAGAAAGCAGACGTAATCGAAATAGTTCTTAGCTATATTTGATCGAAATTGGTTCAGCCGTTTAAAAGTTATAAGCTATCTAATGTCGGGGGTGCTACAATATTTTAAATGGAGTTGTAGGTAATGGTTATCCACACCTGTACAGTACAACCACCTACATAATACCATTACAGTTTGTAAAATCAAACATTAAATGTATACAGGGCTTTAGATAAATCTCTTTCAACCTCTCGGGTGGTTAATCAGTCCATGAAACTGAACAACTTTTCCCCAATAATAAGTCAAAATACGAAAAAAAAAATTTTGAGTTCCCATACAAACTTCATCAGCATTTGACGGCCGGTTTGGTCAAGTGGTAGTGACGCTGCCCCTTGATCGGCGGGTCCTGGGTTCGATCCCTAGTCAGGGCAAACATTTGTGTAAAAAGCAGATGTTTATTCTTGGGTCATGGGTGTTTGTGTTTGTCTTTATGTGTGTTCCAAGGGACCCACGACACAAGGGAAAACCTTAGTGTGGGCCTTTGAGTGTGTAGTGTTTATTTTATGGACTGATTAACCACCCGAGAGGTTGAAAGAGATTTATCTAAAGCCATGTATACAAATCGGTAAAATTTGGAAGCACGTCCAAAATAGATAATCATTTATGATACAAAAGTGGTTAATATTCCGAAACGTGTTTTATTAGTGAAATGGAATACGTTTCCATTATTAATTCCTATTTGGAATCAGTTGGATTTATCATTAGCTTAACGGATGGATTATCATTGTTTTTAGACTATTTGGAATGGTTATTTCATTTCCGTATTTACTCAATTTAATGTTTACCTAAGTAGGAAACAAAATTTGCATTTAAACCTGAACTAAACATGTACAGTAAAGACTGCCATTAATTGTTTCCACTAAGTTTTCCTTATATTAATTTTTTTACAGTTAAGTGTTTCTATAAACATTGCTCGATCTATCTTTTTTTTAACAGCCCATATACGGGGCACGGGGCCTCCCTTCGAAACACGAAAGGGATTTAGGCTATAACTGGCTATAGTCCACCACGCTGGTCCAATACGGGTTGGTGGACCGCTCGTCTTTCGAAAATGAATTTTCTTGGACAGGCGGGTTTCATCACGATGTTTTTCTTCACTGTTAAGCAAGTGATAATTAGAAATCCGTACATAAATCCGAAAAGACGAATTTAGTGGTACAGGCCCGCACCAGGATTTGATACCGCGACCTTCCCATCACAAGTCTGGCTCATTACCAACTGGGCTATCACTGCAATATAGCCCAGTTGGTAATGAGCCAGAATTGTGATTGGATGTGGTTATTTCGGATTGTTATTTGATCTTGGTTCAGCCGGCTAGGCAGTTTGCAACTGAACGTTTTGCTGGTGGTGGCGCTGCTGGTCATCAAATGTATTAAATTTCCATATTTTTTTTAATCCAGCCTACAAGATCCCACTGCTGGGCAAAGGCCTCCCGGCATCCCTCCATTTCTTGCGATCTTGTGCAAGTTCCGGCCATCTGGAATAGTCGGCATCCAAATCGTCACGCCATCTCTTTTTGGGTCTGCCCCGGCGTCTATGGCCGTCCTGTGGCACCCAGTGTGTAACGATGGAAATTTCCATAGTTCGCAATAAAATAGCCCCGAATCTCATTCTTTCGCAATTGACCTGAGGGATAGATACCCCGTAATTTATTTGACAGAAACCCAAATATGTAACCTGAACAATTAGAGTCAGTAATTACAGTAGATTCGAGATTAAGGTTTCTGTGTCCGCAAGTTATGGCCAAGTTATATTTACGTTAGTGCGCTTAATCTCTGTTTGAGGGGGCACGTGTAACACGCCAATTGCACATTAATATTACAACTTAGTAAAGTGTTATTCGGCTGTCCAAGTAAAGAGAAGAAGCGGGAAGATTGTGAGTCATTTGCCTCTTTCTTCTGTATTCTAACTAATCCATACTATCCATATTTCCATACTAACATTATGAATGCGAAAGTAACTCTGTCTGTCTGTCTGTCTGTCCGTCTTTCACGCCTAAACTACTGAACGAATTTTGATAAAATTTGGTACAGAGATAGATTAGAGCCTGGGAACGGACATAGGCTACATTTTATCCCACAGTTGGGCACGATATCCTGTAGTCCACGCGGGCGGAAAGCTAGTAGTATAATAAAGATGTGGTAAATTTGGTTTGCCCGTAGAGTCTTCACTCCTACATTTACACTGATTTGGTTTTTTAATCACGACGATGTCTACTTAACGCCTCGACTGTCCTAAGTCAGAAGACTACAGGGGATATAGCGCGGTTTGCAAATTTAATGACATAATGATAACTCTAAAATTAAAAAAAAATATATTACATTCGATATATAGCCAAGAAACATCCCGCTTTCAAACAAAAAAAAACGCATCTTAATCGGATCATTTGTTTAGGAGCTACGATGCCACAGACAGACACACATATACACAACCATACAGATACACAGACACACATATACACACGTCAAACTTATAATATCCCTGTTTTCAAATGGTGCCAGCCAGACTCATTTGTACACCTAAGATGATTCAAGATTGGATGATGGATTCAAGATTTTATCTATAAAACTTTATATTAACCCTACTTCAAGACTTCACCATGGTAACCTAATGGGCCTTTTTATAATTTAAAAACGGCACGGAAAAATTGTATTAGGTACCATTGCCTGCTATGTATTAGTAATACTAGAAGCTGAGAACATAGGCGGCAATGGTAATTCAAATTTCAAAGGGCCGTGCCGTTATAAAAAGGACCAATGTGATGGCATATTGTTATTGATTTACGTATATGATTATGACACAAAAGAAGTCATAGAAAGCTTGCTCTTATAATTTAAACCCTGTTCTAGTACAAATAAGGTTTAATATGTCATAGTTCTACATACACCGTCTGCAATTTGCCCAGATGCATTCGATAACGAGGAGATTATTCCGGAACTACCTTCAGAAAAAAGCTTAGTTTCTTTCTGTCTTATGAGGCAGTTAAAGTTTCTTCTTTAATTTTATTTTACTTTATAACTGACTAGCATCCCACTCGGGACTTCGTTCTCGTGGGAATTCGGGAAAATTATGTAGCCTATGTTACTCAGGGATAATGTAGCATCCTAATGATGAAATAATTTTTGAAATCGATCCAGTAGTTTTTAAGTTTATTCGTTACATACAATAATTTTCCACGTTAAAAACGTATGAGTCACCGACTTCAATCCCAACAACAGTTCGCACAAACTAGATATCTAGTTTTTTGCGGACTACAATGCCTATTAGCAAATAACTACAAACAGAAATGTCATTCATTTATTTAGATGATGTTCTAGTTTGTAGTATATTTTGTTTTTGTTGATTTTTTTTAAAGCGCTGAATCATTTTCGATAAAATTTATATGGGACCTCTTCAGGAGTATACTCTTTCGAACAAATAAAGAATTTTGAAAATCGGACAACAGTTGCCGGAGTAATCGCGTAACAAATATAAAAAAAAAAAAAACCGTCGAATTGAGAACCTCCTCCTTTTTTGAAGTCGGTTGAAAATACAAGTGTTTCCTCTTTATAATATTAGTATAGATTTTCGTTGTATCAAACATTACAGTTATTGTGCCTTTCATATTTTGTAAAGGAAAAGTTATGGCCAGTACACATTGAAATTAGAGACAACACGTTCGGTACGCATTGATGTTTTGCGTACTTTTGTGTTTTAATGTGTTACTTAATTTAAGTAAGTGTGTAACTAGCATTAAGCGAGTATTTGAGGTTATATGTCATATTTTCTAGTGAATCCTTATTATTTTAAATGTTCAACCTTTGGTTACATTGAACTGAAACTGAAGCAAAATTTCGGGAATTATTTGTAAGTACATAAAAAAAACACAAAGCCCTACATACCTACTTACCCATATTTATCAGCGGAAAAAGAAATTAAATTATTGACATACGATCTTACTAATGAAATGGCAAACACAGTTTTTCTTTGTTCGTAGTCGTTATAGCTCAACTGGTAGTACGCAGAGTGTAAGTTTTGTTAATATAGTCCGTAAATAATTTGTATTCCTACGTGTGATCTGACTGCGCGTAAGTAGCGCTCTCTGGGTTTCCACGGAAGACCAGCGTTGTGGATTCTTCCGAAACCACAACTATGCTGAGTTGGAGGCCCATTGGCGTCATTAGATCATAATTACTTTTAATTTTGTCTACCAATGTATAATGACGTCAATAAACATTTTTTTCTTTCTTTCTTTCTTTCTTTAAATATCCAATAATAAATTAACATTTTAAATAAATAACAAATACGTTTGTCTCAGTAAATGTCCGGCATTTCAGTAAATGTTTCGTCGAAATTCAGTCTAATTTTATAACAATGTGAACAGAGGGGTCGTTAGGTAGAGTAGCCGGCGTGGCAGAAGCAACTACGAATAAATAGCCAAATCTACATATTTAGTCTGGATTCTAGAGCTAGAAGTCTGCAAGATGTGCCTAAGTAAGAATTTAGTATTTGTAACTGACTTCAAAAAAGGACGAAGTTTTATGTTTGACTGTGTTATCTTTTTTTAATGTGTGTTTACCGATTTCTCCACCATTTGTGGACCGATTTTCAAAATTCTTTTCTTGTTCGAAAGAGTATACTCCAGAGGTGGCCCAATGTCACCAAGTCAGTATCTGATGATGAAACCGAGGGAAACTCTCGAATTTAATAAGCACTTACAATGTTTCTCATGTACTTTCTATTATTAAATTATTAAAAAACATTTTTTAGGAAAAAAATATGTTCGGCGGGAATGGGACTTGAACCGATGACCCCATGATTAGATCTCCTGGTGCTCTAACTAACTGAGCTATCGCGCCTTCAAGTCTATATAGCAGCAAAATTTCTCATTCCCTTAATAATAAGCACATTATGTAGTGCGTGTAGGCTATCTTATTTCAAAAAAAAAATCTAATTAAGAATGTTATTCTACTCTGGAGCTTAAGAAAAACTCCATTGTAAAGCAACTGGGCCTCTATGCACTAACCAATAGCGTCTCAAAGGCGGTGGAAGGATATTGTTGACCAATTCATCCATTCAGGTGGGGAAATTTAGAATCATCTAAATTCTAAACTAAACCTCGTACGTTTGATGTCATTTACCTTGACTGGAGGTGCAATTGCAACTGAATGTTAAGTTGCTAGGTAGTAAGTTGGCGTTGGCACTGCCAGGGAAATCGCACTAAAAAAAGTGGATTGAATCGCAATTGAAACGTAGCTGGGGGCTACCACCTAAGCGAAGCTGATGCTGGGTAAACGAATGGAACGTTGTCGATTGCTTCTTAATAAGGAGACCTTGATTAACAACATGAACCAAACACAGCAATGTACATCATTCCATTCGTTCAATCAGCATTAGCTTCGCTTAAGGTGGTAGCCCTCCCAGCTGCGTTTCAATTGCGATTCAATCCACTTTTTTTAATCAATGTCGGGGGTTATACCAAATTTTTGATTTTAGAGTTCTATCCGCTTTTTATTTGTAGTAAGCATGCCGAGATTAGATCAACCCATCCAGTAAATTTCTACATCCTAACATAGCTTACATGTTTTCATGGCAAATTAACCAAACCCGGGTAGCCCGCAGCTAAGTCCACTCTTAAATACCTAATGTATTTAGCTGGAATCGGACAGAAGGCCTGAATTCGTAATCTGAGTACTATACTCCCTGTTATAAATTGAAATTGCAGTTTGAAACGCAAGCAGAGTGCTTTTAGGAGCTTTAGGGCTTATGTTTCAGTTAGATGATGGAATATTGCATTGGCTAGGCGTCAACGTTTTCTTTGTATGATTTTATGCTATGGTAAATTGAAATAATTTATTGAGAGTTTATGAATGGTGTGCTGTTTATATTCATCATCTCAATTATCTGTCAAGATGAAGAGGCCCTTATTATCTTATGTATAAAATTGGAGATCCTGATTCACCGACTCATTAACGCCCAGCCTAAAGCCTTAGACCTAGAAAATTGAAATTTGGTCTCTTATGACGTAAGTAAGCACTAAAAAAGGATTTTTCGAAATTCCACCCCTAAGGGGTGAAATGGGGGTTCAAAATTTGTATGGAGAAAACGCTTTCTTTGGACATTTTGACTCGAAACCACAGATTAATAAATAGTTACAAGCTTCGTCAGCAAATAAACGGACACGTGTTCCGCGATTTTTCGAAAATCATCCCCTACGGGGTAAAGAATAAAATGGGTGATTAAAAGAGTTATTTGCGCGAGCGAAGCCGCGGGAAAAAGCTAGTACTTTTATTAAGTATCGTAAGTTAATATCGTTATCGTTTAATATCGATCGTAACAAAAATAACTTCATTGGTGGTATTAGTTCACAATTCTATACAATTCTTCCGCACGGACATAAATTCTTTTATTATGTCTCGAATAAGATCAAAATAGGGCTAGAAAATGTAGAACTCCAAGTTCTATTCGCCTGTATTGGATTTACTGGCAATTGAGAACTAAACACAGATCTAGCAATAAAGATACAATTTAAGTATGGTATTTTATTTTAGGTCTCATTAGCCCCCGACAAAAAAGAGGGGTGTTATAAATTTGACGTGTGTATTGTGTCTGTATGTCAGTGTATTTATGTGTCTGCCTATGGCATCGTAGCTAGAACGATTTCGATGCGTTTTTTTTATTTTAAAGCTGACCTGATCGAGATATGTAGTTCTTAGCTATTATTTGATCAAAATCGGTTTACCGTTATAAGCGGTCGATTGTCGAGGGTGATACAATTGTATTTTATTTTAGAGTTTTTACAGTTTTTGCTTTGAAAAATTTATAGACTTAGTAGCTTTAACTTTTGATAATAATTATAAATTGTTCATAATCATAATGAACCCAGCTGGCAAAATCTACTGAATACTTTAGAAGTATCCTTTCTTCTTTACTAGATACTCGTATTATAGTAGTTATGTTCCGGTAAACTAATTTCGCATTGGATTTTCTTTTATATTAATAAGGTTGAATTATTTGTCAACATTTTCATGTGTTGCCTTTTTCACTAGATAAAAGACATCTTTTTTGTAATTAAAATGTCACTCTTTTGTCGCCGCAATGTCATGCATAAACGGAGTACGATTCTGTTTTTTTAAACCCTTACTAGTTAACCATTTTCTCCTTACTAGTCAAGTTAAAACCGATCTTTTAACCCGTTGCGCGCTTGTTGCATAAATCGCGCAAGGGTTTCGCAACATGACTAGAATATCTGCTTATAATAATTGTTAACCAGGCTAACCCAATTTTAACAAAATACACCTAAGAACCGTCTCGGATTACGTCAGCACGTAGTAACTTATACTTGTATCGTGTTCACTATACATCGATGGCTCTCCATACATTTGCCGCGAGCGTTGACATGCATGTCTCGATCACAGAGCGGTTTGTATGGCGCGTCTAGATTGTGTTGTCTGTGTACCGACGGAACGGTAGCTAGCTTGAAATGTGGGACATGGACTCAAGAATCGCTAGTATTTATGGATCTGGTATTTTTGTGCTTTTGTTGTTGTTTTGTTTTGAAGTAGTTTCTTTGTGGATATTTTTGAAAATTTAAAATCGTAAGTTTAATACGTAGTCTAGCACTCATAGTAGGGGCCGTCCACATATTACGTCACGCAAAATTTAGATTTTTTTTTTCACGCTTTTTTAGTATACCTTTAACATATTGTATGGTCATGTTTGGTATGACCCCCATATGCTGTGACGTAATATATGGATCACCCCGTACAAGCCTTGCTTAGTTTAGAGTTAGATGGCTCTCTGTGAATTGCCCAAGAGTATTTATTATTTTTTATTTATTTACTACAAAAAAGTTTCATTGCCAAAAAAAAAAATTTTTTTTCCTGATTTCTAAGAAATTAAGTGAACCTATTCACAACTTAAATTTAATTTATATACAGACAGCAGCATGCCAGTTTACCCATATGCTATGCGAAAGCTGGCATTATTACGAGTGAGATAAAGGCGGCGTCAAGGTCAACGTGTAAAACCTGATGTGCTGTCGGATGTACAGAGGCCAGCGCATCAGGTTAATCCATTTTCATTGCAAAACCGCTCTTATCACAACAGCACAGAGTGCACGCGTGTGATAACCTGAGTTGCGGTCGTCCGTAGAATTACTTACATCACTTTATCCTCAAAATAAAGATTCCTAGAATCCCCGGTGTTGCCACATCCAAATATCAAAGCTCGTGTAGGCGTCGCGGTTGAAATGCCGTTCTATTGATTTTGTGGAAATAGCTGCACATCCCGGAGGACTCGCGGCTTCGTCCCGGGAATCATATTTTGCCGGGGAAACGCTTTTTAACCCTTGATGAAAAAGAGGGGTGTTATTACACCTTACTTAAATTTATAAGTGTCTGTATTTGTCTGTGGCATCTTAGCTCTTAAACGCATGTGCCTACTTTGATGTGTTTTTTTGTTTAAAAGCTGACTTAATCGAGATGGCTATAGACATAGACATAGACATATACTTTATTGCACACCATAGATAACACAAAAACATTACAATAACAGACAAGGACAGAAAACAGTAATGTACAAAAAGGCGGCCTTATTGCTAAGGTAGCAATCTCTTCCAGGAAACCTTTGGGTAGGAAAATAAAGGTAAAAATATAAAGCAGAGCGGGTGGTGGCTAACAATAAAAAAAAAGAAAAAATATATTTATATTTGGCTATATTTGTTCATCAAAATTAGTTCAGCCGTTTAAGGCCCGTTTTACAAAAGGAGACTCAAGTCTTGATCCATTGTCTCTTTCTCTCACTATCAAAATTACTAAGACGACTGCTACAGTATAGATCAGTGATCAGGGTCTGAGTCGCGTCATGTGATACGGATCTAAGAATGATAAGCGATGAATGTCGTGAGTTTAGAGTTATTAAGGTAACAGGAATAGGTATTACAAGTATACAGGGCTTTAGGTATCTCTCTTTCAACCTCTCCGGTGGTTAATCAGTCCATGAAACTGAACAACTTTCCAAAGGAACATAGGTAAAAATACGAAAAAAATAATCTTGAGATCCCATACAAACTTCATCAGCATTATAGCGAATTTTGTATGGGAGATCAAAAATTTTTTTTCGTATTTTGATTTGACCTATGTTCCTCGGGGAAGTTGTTCAGTTTCATATACTGATTAACCACCCGAGAGATTGAAAGAGAGATACCTAAAGCCCTGTATAATTGAAAATGATTTCAAATATACTTCTTTGTTCAAACTTGAAATAGGTATTAGACTCATAACGGCATATATGCACACGTATGAAATAACTTTGCGTACATATCAGTACGTGTCCATGTTAGCTCGACAAATAAAATAATCTACAAACAATTCAATTCTCCAGGGACCACAAACATCAGCAAAACCAAAAATGTAACGTGAAACGTATCTTAGGAAGTTTTTGTAACTTTTTTTCAAGAAAGATGGATTGATGTGTCGAATAAGAGGTAGGTAGCAATAGGCTGTGTTTAGTTTACTCATTGATTGATCGGCTTTTATACAGTCAAGAGGGTAAGCTTTGCAATTTCGTTTTTTTTTTGGTAACTATTTTATCGAAATTGTACTGGAATTAGGTTTATTTTTTTTGTGTTTAGTGACTTTAGTTTGCGAAAATTTAGAATGTGGATCAGCAGACGAAACTGAACAACTTTCTCCTAGGAACATACACACATCAACACGGTCTAGGGATATCGCACGATTTGTCCTACAAAAGAGGTCTGTTTGAGAAGCTATAAGTAATAGCATACTCTAGATATATGAAGGGCTATAATTTTCAGACGAGCAAGTGCTAAACCTGAACTTTAAATTCTAGTCAATAAATTTTATTTTACTTGAAATTTCTGAAAATGTGACGAAAATGAAAAAAAAAAGTGCATTTTCGTTTTCGTTTCCGTCACGTTTTCTCAAATTTCAAGTAAAACAAAATTTATTGATGAGAATTTTAGTTCTTGAGAGTTACAACAGCTCTCAAGAACTAAAAATAATTTCATAAATCATTAACAGTTAAACAGTTATATAATATTCATATGACATATTCAAATGAGCTCCTCGGAAAAAGTTGTTCAGTTGCATGGGAGTAGAAATATCTCCTATAAAATTTGGCTAGCTAATTAAAATCTAATAAATGTATTATGTTATGAATCATCAGAGTTTAAAAAGCTAAAACTTTCTCCAAAAATGTCTTCGATTTTTACAAAACTCAATTTGAACTTCTTTGTTATACATATTGGCTCACAGATAGATATACAGATTCATGTAGATAAATACATAATACTTACACTCGTCAAACTTAAAACATCCCTTTTTTCTTGTCGGGGTTTCAAAAGAAGAGTACAAGGTGTTATAACGACTCTCAAGAACTAAAAATAATTTCATAAATCATTAACAGATAAACAGTTTTAACATAACAGCTATACAATCGAGAGTAAATAACTACTCAAAATGTTTTATACGGTATGGTACCAGCCATGGTTCTAAATAAAAAGACAAAATCGAATAAAATAAAAACAAAAGCGAGCAAAACAATTATCATAGATCTCGCTCACACAGCCTAGTAAACGATGTCGCGGAAAGGAACCAGCATATTTCCGGAGATTCCGCCTTGCGTGTAAGGAAATTCTAAGGAATAAACGATGATAACCCTTTGTGTAGAGCTAGGTAAGGATAGCGGAGAAAGAATTATTAGTGGGTGAAATTTTGTCTTCGAAATTGACAACTGATTCGGGTTGATGGAATTTTGTAAAACTATTAAGTCTGGGTTGATTCCCGGTTCGGGCAAACATTATTGTGAAAAACTGTGTCTAGTTTTGATACTAATGGAACATTTTTAAAACAAATGATGAATAAAAAGGTGGTTTAATCGATACCTTGTGACCTTGGACTCGAATACTTGTTTAGGGGCGCGACTTATAGGTATAAAAGTGACAGATTTCGTAGTGCAACACGTAGTGAAATACCTAGTATGTGTTTAAAAATGTATTTTGACAATTGATTGTAATATTATTATTTATCTGACAGTAAATTTACCCTTAAAACATGCTAAAGTATAGATGCGGAAGTCAGCAAGTAGGGCAATAATTAATAAATTTCAAAATTTTATAGACGAAGAGGAATGCGCAGGAAGAATTTACGAGCTGTTTTGATGGACATTCTTTAGATAAAGCCAGAGTTGGTTGCTTTGTTCATAAAGTTTTAGATATGTGTGGTAAAAGTTTAGTTTGCTTTCGGATAATAAAATCATAAGAGCGATGTACAGAGGGCCACACATCAGGCTACCACATGTCTGCACTCTGTGCTTTTACGTTTTGCAATGGAAGTGGGGTAACCTGATGCACTAGCATCTGTATTGGAGATTTTAAAATAAATTTCCAATACTTTCAAATTTCCGAAATCACTTTCATAGTTTTATTGGGTACACATCTATGTTTTGAGATAGATTTCTTTTAGCTATTCATGATTTAAATTTAAAAAGTAAAAGGTCTCTCTTTAAGCCTTATCTTTGTTTTCACTAAGGTGAGTGAATAGCTGAATTAATTCATTGAAATTCCACACTATAATACTTATAAAAGGCCCTGCAAATCAGCTTTCAAATCCATTATAATCTATCAAAGGGCCCAAACATGAAACTTGGCGCTGAAACTCTAAGTGCTTGTTTATAATTTCAAATCAGATTGAACTGGACTCAAACCGGACCATACCGCTTCCAACTGGATTACACTGGGACGAACTGGTAGGAGGATACACAGAGCACTTGTACAGATAGACAATCAAATAGGGGAACGAGGATTTGATTAAATAAATCCTGTTTATCATGTTTGCATTCATAAAGGCTTTACTTTAAGCTAAGTATAAAAAACAAGACGCAACGCTTTACTTTGATAAAATTCATTCGAGATTCAGACAAAAATTCCATTAGAAAGGTTTTTGTTTTTAATGTTCATAGACAGTAAGTGATTTTTTTTTAATAAAAACCTTTGCAAAAGTTATCGGATGATTTCCTACTTTTGACAATTTTATTATAATGAGGGCTATCGCGTATGAATTCGCCGCTAGGGGCGCTGGTGTAGCGTGAGGTCTCTGGGCTACAATCTTCATAATATATAAAACAAAGTCGGGTTTGTTCTAACACTTATAACTCGAGAACGGCTGAAACTATTTTGATAATATTTGGTGTGAAAGTAGCTGATACCCTATATTAACACATAGGCTACCTAATTTTCCCAAATTTTTACGGGAACGAAGTCCCGGGCGGAAAGCTTGTCTTAATATTATACTTAAAACAAAGTCGGGTTGGTTTCAACACTTATATTACTCGAGAATGGCTGGACCGATTTTGATAAAATTTGGTAAGGAGGTAGCTGCCACCTTTAATTAACACAGGCTACATAATTTTCCCAAATTCCCACGGGAACGAAGTCCCGGATAGAAAGCTAGTATGATGATAAATGTATATTGAGTGGCTCTAGTGACATGTACCTACACAAAATAATTTACTTATCTATAGAGGCCAAGTCCACTCTGAAAACGCGAAAGCATTATTTATCATAATAGCTTTCCGCCCGCGGCTCCTCCCGCGTGGACTACAGGTTATATCGTGCCCAACTGTGGTATAAAATGTAGCCTATGCCTTTCCCAGGCTCTAATCTATCTCTGTACCAAATATCATCAAAATCGGTTCAGTAGTTTAGGCGTGAAAAACGGACAGACAGACAGAGTTACTTTCGCATTTATAATATTAAAGTAAGGATATGTATATATTCCATTTAATATGGCTTCAGAATTAAAGGTTATGGGTTTAATTCTCACCAAGAACAAACATGTGATGAACATAGATGTTTGTTCTGTGTGTGTATTTATGTATTGTGTATAGGTTTCTGATATGTGATACGTGAATGTTTTGAAGGGACATAGTTAACCCTGCGAATCGCTACCAACCACTGCTTTGAGACAGTTTTATCTTTCGGAAACTTATGTCCGCCTTTATTTTCGGAGCAAAACGGGACTTCGCAACACTGCGGCATTGCCAATATGTTAACTCAACGGTTAAATTGTATTTAATATAATTTAAATGTAAATTTTTGGTTTGGTGCCCGTAATAACAAACTTTGACAGCCGTACTTTAGGACCTCACTCTACAGTGGCGCCACCTAGTGAGACTAAAAACGATAGTCCTCATTAGTTCAGTTTTGAATCATACTGAGAAGCGGACCCCGAATGAGCGCTAGGAAGAAAATAAGAAGAGAGAGACTTCATAATGATTTTTAAAATACCAAATAAACGTAACATGCGTGAAGTAACGCAGGAGAGGCCTTTAACCAGCTTTATCTGACAGGCTAGAGAAAATGGCTTAACGAAAAACTGCATCCACAATCAGTTATCTCTACCCTAAGCTGGGACGAACTGGTACAAACAGGATTAATCCAGTAAAGTTGCGCGCATGGTTACGCTGATTTAGAACTTGTTTGTTTCTCGAGTTGTGCCCGAGTTTGTGCAGAATTTGAAAGGAACTAATTCAAGATGCTGAAAGGGGTTGTTGGAGAAATTAAGAAACTGAATTGCTATTGGGAAAACGTACATTTTGATTTCTTAGGACAAAAGGTTTTTTATCTACCCATACACATCCCTACCGAAGGGCACGAAATATGAAGGGAATTTAGGCCATAGTCCACCACGCTCGCTAGCTCAATGCGAGTAGGAAGACCGTACACGTTCTGAAACCAGATTTTCTTAGATGTGTGGGTTTCGTCACGATGTATTCCTTCACCACTGAGCAGAGGTCGTCCTTCGCACTAGACCGAGAGAAGTGGCAATGTTTAGCTGTGGGACAGCATTGAGAATAAAAAAAACAATATACAGCATTGCATTGCAAAAGTAAACCCCGAGAGAAAATATAACGAAGTAAAGTCAAAAAATTCGGACAAAGTTTTGTAAGCGTTATACATACATATATATCTACTTCTTTATAGAACCGAAAAAAATGAACAGTCGACATTATAAGAGACATAAATTTTTAAAACTAAAATGATCGGTTAACCATCTTACATCTATCCATTTTAAAAAGAACAATTTTGTCGATTATTTTGATGTGCTCCTATCCAAAAGAAAAAAATTCTTAGCAAAAAGTTAATTAAACTTCATAATAATGTTTCTTTTGTGACAACTTGTAGGGTTTGGTCTACAAAACGATACAGATTCCACGTAAATAAATTCGTCGAAACTTTTTTATAAGTTTCAAAATGTTACGTATACCAAACCCTGTTTCTTTTTGTTATATTTTACCAAGTTTACTCTTGCCGAAGTTCACAATACAACCACAAAGTATTCTTCTTAACAGTACAGAGTAAAACATTTCGAAATATTCGTGGGATTTAACGCTGAGAAATTCAGACGCGAACATTTGGCTTATGTAGGTAGAGATACTCCAACAAACTACACAAAGTTGTATTCTGAACCAAAACAGGATTTCCATGTGAGCGGACGATAAACATCCGTAGCCGATCCTCAAAAGACTGTTGGTGTAGACACAGAACTGGAGTTTACAGAACGTCGTCGGGATGAAATTTGCGATGTAGATGACATACGTGCATAAACAATTTCAACAATCAGTCATTTTTTTGCATTCCATGATGTTTTTTTATAAAGGTGGCAGACAATAAAATTTATGAGAACTCATGGACCCAGACTGGGGCACGCAATGTTATTTGGTTTCCAATTAAACTCATATTGAGAAATGTAGCTCGGTTAATATTATGTTACATTAGACATCGCTTGATGCTATTGTTGATGTAGAAATATAACAATAAAATAATAATAGTGAAAATAATACACAGAGTTCCATCAAGATATCACTTAACAAAGTATAACCAGCTATTGTTGATGCTGCAGGCATGTTTGTAGAAACTTGTTGAAGAGCAGTGATAGAGTAGGTGTTATGCCATAATTACAAAAACTAGACTCCTTCTTAAAACAAATAATACAAAGTAAGAATACCTAAAGAGTTCTCTGCATTTCAAGGAAAAAGTTCCTACAGCTTCAAATTTTGAGGCTAAAGTATACCACCTAGTAATATTAGTGTAACACTAGATATATTTTCAAGAGCTTTACGTGGAATTTCTATGTCTTGAAGTACACTTTGTATCTGCAAACTTCAAAGTTACTTTGTATGGTTTCATATAACAAAAAAGATAAAAGTGGGGCCAATATTTCGTGAGAAATAAATGACAAGGAAAGGTACTTGGAGATTATCTTGTAACAGATTTATGAGATATAGTTACATGCTCGGTTTCAAACGCTATTCAGGACTCTGATTGATGAATAGTTTATAGCTTCTTTTCTTTTTTATCGTATAGGTATAGTCAAGAGTGTGGCGAACTTGGTATATCTAAAGCATAATCACTGCATTGTGCTTGAACATTTAAAAAAAAATATATTCTTTGTTTCTGCGTCAAATGCTTGTAGTTTTTATTATAATATTCAGATTTTAATTATGAACCCTTTTAAACCACAATTTTGAAAGCTTTTTGACGTTACAATATTACATTCAATCCTAGTCAGTTCTATTCACATTTCTCCTTTACTTCTTATCTACTTTTATTTCCATTTATGCTAGCTCCACTTCAACATTTTCTCCCAAACTTTGAATGTTACAGTTCTTATGAAGCAGCCAGATCTACATTGTAACGAAAATCGTCATCTCGGTTTGGTTCTATTTCTAGTTTATCTTAACCCGTAGTTGGATATACTTTAAGCTCAACGGTTTTAATAACCTCCATGTTTAAGATATGTTCTACGTTTCTGAATATGAGTCTTGGATGACGGATGTGAAATTTGAGATTTATGCAAAATCATGTTTCACTTCTGTAAATTACTTTGTCTTGAGGGTAAAGTTGCTTTGACTTTTATGGTCTTTGGAGTATATTTGATATCTTCTTAGATGCATTATCTACCTACATGTACCGTAAAGTGTAGATCGAACCTGACAGTTGTAACTTTGTAATGCTTTGTAAGTGAGTAGGAGGAAAATCGTGTTGGGAAAGAATTTTGCTTGCAAATCAAACTTCATAGTGTTGTTGTTTAGTATAAGCATCGTGAGAAACATATATGTTTACTATCTTTAATATCATCTCATTGTTACAAATACTACTATCAATATATACTTTTTTCGATACACTTTGACACATAGCTAAGTCAACAAATATTTTACTGTAGACTTTGCACTAGTAAACGTTCACGCTACGTCGTTTGCTAGAAGTTGGATTTTTTTGTGTTATTTGACATTTTACTTAAACACCAAAACTGTCTCAAATCATAAAGCAGTAAAATAATTTCTCAAACTTATCAAAGATATTTAGAATTAATGCAAGCAGTCCTACGTGTGTGTAAACATATTAGAAACTCATTCTAATAGAAACAGCGAGGACGTTAGTGAAATACTTAATCAGCGAACCGTAATTATTTCATTAAATCTAAATTAGGCGTGTCATCTTCAAAGGCTAGAAAACTTAATTTCTAACAAGGGTAAGCACCGTACGGTAAATTATAAAATTTAGAAGATATTGTCGAAAATTTTATTTATTGCTCCTAAATTTTGGACACCTCGTTAAAATGTATATTGAAACTTTGAATCCTTTAAAAGTATTCGTTTGTATGAAAACTTTTAGATAAAGGCAGCATACATTCAAGTAGAACATATTTCATAAAGGCTAGGTCTAAGTCCTCATTATAGGAATAAATAGTTTAAAATTATTCAAGGCATTATTATATTCAAAATGTAATTAATATAAACTGTTGATTTATTAATCTTGAATAACTAGAAATAGCGAACTTCTATTGGCTAAATAAGTCATAGCATTCAAAAAATTAAAATCCATCTCTTTTTCATAAAAATGTACAAAATGCATGAGCATTGTAAAAGCTGTGACCTAGAATGCTACCCTGGGGTACCCGGAACGCTTTTGCCTTTGCGTTCCGTTTCCACTGCGGTCGCGAGGAACATACCCTCGGATTAGATTACAGACTCCGAGAATTTCCTTATACACAGATATATACGTCAATGCTTTAGACGTGTACAGATCTGTGAGTGTGTTCACTGTGTCAGATGCTCTGGTTGGGTTAAGCTGTTAGAGGGGAAATACATTTTGAATGTGGAATTTCATTTTGCATATTTTATTGGTAAGAATGAGAAAATTGAGGAGTTAACATAATTATATAAAATCAACATTAAAGATATACTTAACTCAAAATTTAAGGAGCGATCATTGTCTTCTTGTAAACATGTTTCACGTTTTCACTTTTATTGTAATTATGTTTTTTGAAGTCTTTTTCTTATTTTCATCAACTTCTAAGAATATAAATCTTGTATTAAACCAGTTCAAAATGGACGATAAATGAACCAGCAATGAAACCATTTAATAGCTTTATTCTGATATGACCGATAGAGTTTCCATATTTTTCACGGCTTCACAACTAAGACCATATATTTTGAGTGCAGACAATTCATTTTTCAAATGGCGGGCCAGCGGTCGACGAAGTTCTTCCGACTTTAGAAGTTAGTGGAAGTTGTTCGTAAACTTTTGATATTCGTATCCGTTCGAACGATCCGACTTAAGCTTAAATTTCATAATTCGACCGCGAGAATTCAAATATTTGCATTTTTAAAGTAATGATTTCATTTTTCACTTCTTAATGGCCTTTCCAATTCCAAAGATGTAAGCATTCCTAAAGCTTTTTAGGAGGAAATGCCTTAAGAAATGGTTTCGTCTTAAACGATGAAGATAAACACTAAACAGTTGTTAAAATTTCTGAAACAAAAAGCAGAATCAAAACATCAAAAGGGAATAGCGTCGATAAAAATACTTAACCAAATAATAGGCACATAAATAGTTTAATGTTTCTAAACAAAAAAGCGTTCAAGCTAGAAATAAACGTGCTAGTAATTATAAATGTAAAGCTTGTAGTAAATAAGTAGCACGCGTAGAATTTATAAGTCGACTTGCAATAAGAATTCTACAGGTTTATGTGAATGCAACTTATGATGTTTGCTCAGGCTATGTCATACTTGCAGGTTTTGCAAATTATGCCGTTGCAATATTTATGCACTTTCATATTATCAATGAAATAAGGAATAAAAAAGGTTTGCTTGGCTTATTCTAGTCTGTCTGCTGATAACCTTGTATTATATAAGGAATGAAAAGTGTTAACTCAATCACTTATTATTCATTAACACAAAGAAAGCTGGCATTTTGCAAAGAAATTCCCTTTAAGATACAGTAAAGGATGAAGTATTTTCCCAAATTTTTCGGACTGACTTTAATTCATATATCATTATTTCGTATCGAGAGTACAAAACTTTTTGTTAATAAAGTTGGTACAAAATACCTATTGCTAGTTAACAATCTATTTCAGACAGCCAAAATACGAAAACATACTGCATCTGGGCCTGCCAACATGAAAAAAAATTAACGGAACTTCATTTGATCTAGACAAGTACAATATAATGCAGAGATAACAAATTACAACTAAGTATGTTGTGAGCGGTGACGTCATAAACTAACCAGGTTTCTAAGTTTTGCTGCTCTTGGGAAGTTTGCATGTCTGATGCCTATTTATGTTTAGTCTGTAGTTTGAAATTTAAATTATTGTGTTTGCCCTCCGCTGTACCAATATGAAGTCATCAACGTACGGCCGAAACGAAAACTTTCTTTGCCATTTGACCATTTAGCCATCAATTCGATAAGAAAAAGGCCAAACCTATTGAAGCAGTTCTTAAATTTCGATTTGTAGGAAATGTTATAAGATATCCAGAGTATCTAGAAACCTGACGATATAAGTAGCCAACGCGATGATCTCGAAGTCTGGAAAAAACTACTTTGTATTTTTATTGACTTACAGGTTGCAAAAGGTAAATATAAATAAAAATAAACGCTAGACACTCAAAGGCCCACACTAAGGTTTTCCCTTATGACGTAGGTCCCTTAGAACACACATAAAGACAGACACGAACACCCATGACCCGAAAAAACATCTGCTTTTTGCACAAATATTTGCACCGACTGGGAATAAAACCCAAGGCTCGTCAATCAAAAGGCAGCGTCACTACCACTCGACCAAACCGGCCATCAACATAAACTGTATAAAATAAAACTATTTCATTGAAAAATCACTACGAATATTGACTTGAACATGTCGTCCCCTTTAACTCATTTGAGTAGCGGCTCTATACCTGGATGTACTGTTGTCTGTACAAACGGCAGCACATCAGGCTATACATATTGACCTTAACGTCCCCCTTATCTCGCTTGTAATAGCTCCGGTTTTCGTACTGCAAATAGGTAACCGGACGTACTGTACTGCAGACGTACTGTACTGGAGCTGCAGAGATACCTGACCACCCTTATGAAATAAGGATGACGTTATTTCACGAAATGTTTTAGGTATTTCAATTATATTTTGTATTTTAAATTCGTTTTGTCAACTAAACAATTACGCTAATAGTAAGTTCAAACAAAATCATTTACCTATGTAATGCTTTGTACGGGACCCCACGATACAGGCTTGCCTAGTGTGGGGACCGGGGTAATACTTTTTTGTTACTAATGTTCTGGTAATAAATATATTTTTTTTTTCATGATTTTAAAATGTGATGTCTTTTCATAGACAACTTCATCTTTATCCGTTAGGGGTGGTCATCAGGTATCTCTGTAGCTGTCTGTACTATTCAGAGTAAGCCTCTCATCAAAATCAAACGAACTATTCATCAAAACAGCGCAGCGGGTTGTATTCATTTAAGTGCCTTTGTACAGTTTCCGTTAAGGGGTTGACACAAAAACAAAAATAATGACTCCCCCAAATTGAACTTTCGTCTGTTTCAGAAGGCCAGAGTTGATGCTTTCATTTTGCTACCAATCAATAGAATTGTGTGTCTGTGTACATATCTATATGATATGGGGGTGTGTGAAGTCTTAATATCTTAGTGCACCAAAGTCGTCATACAATACATTATACTTTATTTTAGACCAGTGTTTTTCAATCTTTTTGAATTCGCGACCCCTTTGGATTCTCTAAAGTTCTGGCGACCACCTAAGGTCCCTAAGACCCATTTAGGCTAAATCTTTGTTCTAATTCGGAGATTTTAACATATAATAAAAGAGTTTGCCGCGGGGCAGACGTGGAAGGCGACGGGAGTCATCATTATATAGGCACAGTCTTTTCACTGAAATTGTCTTATTTTTACTGAAATTGACCCACAGTTTGAAAAACACTGTTTTACACCAACGTATAGTAGAACAAAGTAAAAGTTACATCATATAAAAACTGTTATAAAGTTAGGTAGGGCACAGCAGCTCTAGCACGATAACGACAAACTCGCGCTCGGCTCACGCTGAAACTTCACTTTGACTGCGCGAGGGTCCCGCGCAAAGGCTTGCTCGCCCTATGGCGTTGTCAATGTTGACATTTTGACATAGGACCGCGATGTTGTCGCGGCGCTGTCGCTATCGTACTCGGCCTGCAGAAGAGAGCCCCATTGCTAAGAAGCAATATCTTATCTAGAAGACTGTATAACACCGTATCTCCTTCAATCAGGCTCTGACGTATTATAATATAACCCTTAGAGGGTTTATTAACTTAATATTGGCGATTTCGCCATTATTTATTTTTCATTTGGCAAAATTAATAACAGTTTTCCCAAGAATTTAGTTGATCTAAATCAAATTTTATTATGATAGTAACTATTTCAAATAACAAGTTTTCCTCCTTTCTAGCAGTTTTAAGATTGCATCCACTGCAGGGCAGGGAAATACGAATACGAGTAAAAAAAAAAGACAAAGTCAGCCACGGCTATTGACGATTGACTACAGTCGTTAAACCTCGTCAGAGGACATTTGGCAGTTTGAAAACTCTGACTCCAGGGTTAGTCAAGTTGCCCAGATACCCGATTATACCAATAAGGAAAGATGAAATCATAAATCATAAACCCGAGCAATGAAAACTTCTGTATCTCCAATTGAAAACATTTGTCCCGATGCAATAAAAAATCGAATCGACATCGTAAATATTCATTTCTAACAAATCGATTACAATGAAAGCTTGTTCGAATATTCCGAAACAATTTGTTCGAACGATACGATATTAGATTTTGATGACCAATGCATTACAGAACAGACAGATGTTATAACACCCTGTATCATACAGTATGGACTTATATACAGAGTGCTCCGTTATTCATAGCCGACCCGAAACAAGCGAAGCTAGCGAAATTGGCTGTTAGAATTGCACTTTCTTTGTTTAATTTGAGCTGAAAAAACTTTTAAGATCCTAATCTGCAGCGCGAAAATTGAATTTTCAAATTTCGAACGTTTACTTATGAATTGTAAAACAAAATGTGTGACTAGGAAAGGAACAGAATTTTAGTTTTTTTTTTAAAGAACTCTACTGAAGCAAAGAAAAGCTCATATCGAGAGCTTTTGTTTTTTGTATTTTATGCATGCTTCTTTCTTTCCGTTTCAATTAATTAGAATCAAATTAATGCCATTTATTTCTCAAAAAGGCTGTAACGAGGCGGCATGCGCCTCGTCTTCATCCTTCTTCTCCATTCTCTTTTTGCGACATTTTTACTCTTCAGTTTTGGCATTCCTAATTTAAATTCGAAATTGAACGTTTTCTAGCCGTCATTCACTGAGATGACAGACCCAATTGAATTTCCGTCGCAGGCGCACGCCCGCTAATACTATACTGTTTTTATACATTTGTAAGTTAACGTTAAAAGTTTAAGTGTGTAATCCAATAAACGTAATCCTGCTTAATATTATTCCTTATTCCTTCATCGTGCTCCGAGTCTCCAGCTCATGCCGCGCCGCCAGCCGGCGCAAGGCCTATGTCTAGCAATGGATATCTTGCGGCTGACATAAACAATATATACGTATATGTAGTCGTTCCCGTAATAGTTTCCTTATATCATTGTTTTTTTTTGTACAATAAAGTATATTGTATTGTAGTTTCGGAAAACCTCAAATCTATTTTTACACGTTAAGAGGTTTTTTAGTAAAAGAGTAATAACAACCCCTCAACAAACACTCAGTAAATTTCTCATTCAATACGTCGACGATATCAATACAGGGAATCGAAATCCCTAACGCCATTTCTGATACATTCAAGGCCTTCTGAAAAGCCGTTGCAATATTTATTTCAAAAACACATTGTGGCTAGGGATGACCAGACAGACTATTGACTGTGCCGTTAAGGAAAATTTAAAATTCTTAGGGTCCCGTAAGAAGATAATTTATATAATTATTCATATGAGTATTTTTTTAATGTAAAAAAATCTGTTAAAAATCAGCATATATATTCACACGCCTTATTCCCATTGGGTTAGGCGGAGATAACAGATTGCCAACTCGGCCTCATACGATCCAAACACACTTCTTCCGGGTTTATCTTCCACGCTACTACCTACGCGTATTATATAATTTTCAACTTCTAATATTATTAATAAGATCAGTACACAAGATTTTGTATTAAATTAGGCATCAGAACAATTAGTTGGTTTGATTGGAACAAACACCATAATTGAGTTCCCTTCGGAACAACTAGTTGATCGGTTCAGTTGGTCAGAGTGGAACGAGCGGCAAAATCACACTTGGTTTAAAAAATTCTATTATAAATGCTTAACAAAACAAAATAACTTTTATTCGTTTATCAAAGAGTGCACTACACGTTTGAAATTCACTATGATAAGTTCATACCATAGGAGAGTTATTTGATGGTTTTTATTATACATTTATACAGAACCCGGACAAAGCCTTGGAGATGAAATCTGACCATTTTTTCCGGAGCGATATCCTAACATGAATAATTCCAGTCGCAGGCGGTTTTTCCCGATTTTTCCGGTAAATTCCGGTTTCCCGTTCTTCCTTTTAATATACGGTTTGGAAGATAAATGGGGAGAGACAGTGCTTTTGATTGATATCGCGATTTGGATTCGCCGGCTAAAGGTCGTGTCGTTTTTAAATGTTATTTGAAAAAAAGAACGTTACGGTGCTTGTGTTTTGTTTTTGTGCTTGTGTATTTTTATTTTCTTTTATTTTGATATTGGAATTCATTATTTGAAATCTATCTTTCTTTTACTGATTTTACAGATCCATTTTTTTAACTGACTTCAAAAAACAAACAATAAAGACTAACCAAAATTGGGGAAGGAGATTTTCATTTCCAATGGTTGTCTGTTTATTTATTTCTATTTCCTGACTGTGTAGTCTGATTTGGCAGATTTTTTCTATAATGAGTAAAAATGAGCTCTACTTCACAATTACAGAAAAGATCTAAAATAATATTTTATTTTTTGACTATAAAAATATTTTGTTATTAATTTTCCACTGTTGGATTGATAGATGTAATTTAATAGAAATCTAATTTTCGTTAGGTATTCCAAAAAAATTTTTTTTTCTAAAAAACAAAAAAAAATATTCACGTTTTTAATCTCACAAATCTAATAAAGAAATCATCTTTATAAGATTGCCTCGAATCCTTTGAGATGGCAACACAGACCTTCAAAATTGACATCTCATTTCCGAACACCCAGCTAAAAACGAGATTAGATACCTTCTGTGTCATTTACAGAAAGAATGAAAATATATTTAGATGTTTCGAAGGAAATTCGATTAAAAGGCCTTAGAAAACTAACATTTCGCCCGCGACTCCGTTTTTTTAAAAACTAATTATTGTAAAGTTTCACTAAAATTCGTCGATTAAAAAAAAAACACTCTCAAAGGCCCACAATAAGGTTTCCCTTGTATAATGTGTCCCTCGGAACATACACAAAGACACACTAACATTCATGACCTGAGAACAAACAGATTTTTACTCAAATATTTGCCCAGACCAGGACCCGACGATCAAGGGGCAGCGTCACATAGTAGGCTGCCTAAATACGACTAAATAAGTCTGAACACCTATTTCAGTTTTGAATTGAAATTATTTTAACTATAAAACTTCGTTCATAAAAAAACTTTTGGTGCGAATGGGACTTGAATCCTGGGGTCGCCCAGGATAAGATCACCTAGTGCTCTAAACAACTGAGCTATCGTGCCTTCATTTTTCTTAAGGCGACTACAGCACCCGATAAAGGCAGCACACACAGGAATAGTGCCATCTCCGTCTCTTAACAGGCCTGGGCCGGCAGTGCGAACAGTGTCGATACACGAAGTTTACGGACTATGAAAGCGTGCGTGCGTAAAAACATGTTCGAAAGTTAGAAAAATGAGATTTATGGAAAGGTAACAGCTTAAATCGAAAAATGCGTTAACTACTTATCGAGAGTGTTCAATCACGAACATTTTGATAGAAAATTCAAGTTCCTGTGTGCATTTTACTATCGTTTTTTACAGCTTAAAAGATACAAAGGTGACTTTGTGAGCTTTTTCTATCGAACCAGAAGTGCTGAATCATGTTTTCAGCAAATTACTTATCTAGTTTATGTCCTGAATATTACCGTAGTATTTTTTTTCTTCAATTTAATGCAGTGCGTCATGCTTATCTACGCATCATAAAATCGTAATTTAGGTGCTGTAGTCGCCTTAAACTAAAAATATTAGTGAATATCCGTCACGCTTACCCGTTTTTAAAATACTAAACTAAAACGACGTTTACAATTCTCTTTAAAATCACTACTGACATACTTAATTCCAACAATTTGCCTATCACTCGACAAGCTATCAAACTATTCTCAGTAAAACAAACCATCCATTTTCCATATTCAAACCCTCCAAGGGGTATAATTACTGTCTTTGATGTTTAAGTGTACTAGGGCAACATGAAAGCAGTGAAGCGGTGTTAAAAATTCACCGGGACATCGATCAGTGAGGTTAAGGCGACTACAGCACCTAAATTACGATTTTATGATCCGTAGATAAGCATGACGCACTGCATTAAATCGAAGAAAAAAAATACTACGGTAATATTCAGGACATAAACTAGATAAGTAGTTTGCTGAAAACATGATTCAGCACTTTTGGTTCGATAGAAAAAGCTCACAAAGTCACCTCTAAATACCAATATTGTGTATCTTTTAAGCTGTAAAAACGATAGTAAAATGCACACAGGAACTTGAATTTGCTATCAAAATGTTCGTGATTGAACACTCTCGATAAGTAGTTAACGCATTTTTCGATTTAAGCTGTTACCTTTCCATAAATCTCATTTTTCTAACTTTCCAACATGTTTTTACGCACGCACGCTTTCATAGTCCGTAAACTTCGTGTATCGACACTGTTCGCACTGCCGGCCTATTCCTATGTATGCTGCCTTTATCGGGTGCTGTAGTCGCCTTAAGCAACACTTACCACTTTATATTGTAAACACTATAGTTCTTAACTACGTAGTTAATGAACTGTAGTTCATATTATGTACACACGGCAGCACATCAGGCTGTTGTACATGTTGATCTTGACGTCATCCTTATCTCGCTCATAATAGCCCCGGCTTCCGTAGTGCAAATGGGTAACCTGATTTGCTGCTGTCTGTACTTATAGGCTGCTATTATTGTTATTTTCAATTCTAGACCGCGACGCTGCGGTCTGTATGAATAAAATATTACCCTTTGTCTGTGCCTCAAATACTCCTAGACCCATCTTTGTCTCGGTATATTGGGTAGTTTTAAATTAGTTAGCGAACTAAATTCAACAACTTTCCCTGAGGCCGAAAAATTAAAAAAATTGCCTCTCCATAGAATATTCATTTCATGTCACTTTTCTTGAGCGAATGAATTTTTTTTTAAATATTTTTACAAAGAGGTGCTTTTTTTTTTCAGTATCATTAATGTGCCACTTAATATCTTAGTTCGATCTATTTAATTTCTCCGCTAAGCGAAGGCAGTTAGACGCATTAGTTTGATTGAACCTTTTTTTTTCAGGACGTTTTTTACATTTTATGAAAATTGAAAAAAAATGCAATACTTTTGTCCAAGTAATGTAATAGGTTTGTAAAATGTGCATCGACTTGTAAATCAAGTTTTAAAAGTGCAAGTAAAATGTAATTAATTCTTAAGTAAGTTTTTCATATGATGTTATCGAAATACTGTAAAGAGGGTGAATAATGTAATCCCTAACGGGGTAGGCAGAGCATCAGTGGTTCCAGAAAACCACCCAATGCCACGTTTGACACAAATGGTGAGGGTTATTAGATGGAACATGTTGTGTAATAGTGAGAGGTGGTGTAACATATATTGTAACAACTATTACTTGCTCAACGTTGAAGGAAAACAACGTGATGAAACCTGCAAGTCTAAGAAAATCCGTTTACGAAGGTCGCTTGGTACATTAACCTGCATTGGGCCAGCGTGGTGGACTATGGCCTAAATCCCCTTCGTGTTTCGAAGGGAGCCCCTCGGTGGGGACGTATATGGACTGATAAAAATATAAATATGTGTTTTTTTAACCTCCTAACACAATACGTAGATAAGTACTTAGAAAAAGGCTTAGTTAAAGGCTGTGTTTCACGTAAAATAATGAAAAGGCCCCTCGGGTTATTTGAAGACCTCTAAAGGCGCCTGTAGGCATACATCTAGATTTTAGTGTTTTCATTGTAAAAGCCTTAAAAAAAGGATAAAGCTTCAATGTATATTAAAGGTTTCATTAGGGTTCTAGACTTTATTTAGTTAATAAAATAAAAAGGTTTTCTGAAATGAGATTAGAAGTTGCTAGTGACGTCACACTGCTAAGTAGGTAGGTATTACAAATTAATGTCTTGAATCGTTCTTTGTTACCCCCGACGAAAAAAGAGGGGTGTTGTAAGTTTACCGTGTATATCTGTGTCTGTCTGTGGCATCTTAGCTTTTAGAATAGACCGATTTTGATGCGATTTTTGGTTTAAAAGCTGATGTGGCTTAGATGGTTCTAAGCCATTTAAAAGTTGTGAGCTATGAATATCGGGGGTGATATATCTACATATCTTTTTTACTTTAGACATATTTGTTACTTTGTCGTTTTATAAACATCCTGAAGATTACGATATACCATGTCACCGCCGTTTACGAATTAGCGAACTCCAGATTGCAGTAATAACGGCTTAGGCTTTTTTTGTCAACGAAAAATAAAAAAATCTATTAATCTAACCACTAAACGGAACAGCTTACCACGAGAAATATTGATTGAATTATGTAATACTAGCTTTCCGCCCGCGGCTGCGCCCGCGTGGACTACTGGTTATATCGTGTCCAACTTTGTGGGATCAAATGTAGCCAATCGGGCCCAACAGTGAGATAAAATGTAGCCTATGTTCTTTCCTAAGCTCTAATCTATCTCTGTACCAAATTTCATCAAAACCGATTTATTAGTTTAGGCGCGAAAGACGGACAGACACACAGAGTTACTTCCGCATTTATAATATTATAAGCTTATTATAAGTAAGGATTTTTTTGTTCTTTCATTCAACCTTAATTCAGTAAAAGTTCTCAACATTAACAAATCATAAAAAAACGTATATTTCTGCCACAATTAAAAACAATAAAACATTTTAGAATCTTCGAGAACTCTCCCAAAAAGAGCAAGGAATCATCGACTTCGTGATAAAACGCACCAGGGGGGGATTACTCCCGCCAATCCTCTGAAATATGTAATTTCCATCAATTTTCCACGCAGACACAATTAACCAGGCTTACTAAGCTGTACCAACGTGACTTTGAATTAATTTTGTAAAGAAATACTATCATATCATTATTCATTTACACTATTTACTCAATTAATTTGCCTTTTTCACATTATATAGTAGGTAAGGTCTTAAAACATAAAAAGTATTTAATGCGAAACCCTGCAAAGGCACAGCATACTTAGGAACTATATGTATAGGTGCACGCATTTACAATTTTTCTTGGGTACTATTACTAATATTTAGTTTCTCTATATTGAAAAAAATGTATAACCTCTGAAATAAGGTCCGTATTACAGAACGCGACTCAGATTCTAATCTATACTTAAGTAGCAGTCGTTTTTGTCATTGTGATAAAAGAAAGATACAATCAATAGTTACGTATAGATCAATAGAGTCTACTCTAATATGGGCCTTACCACAGTAAATATTAACACTTTGACAAAAAATGGCTGTAAGGACATAAATTCATTTGCCTTTCCCGAAAAGGATAAATTATAGAACGACAAAATGACATTAAATCAGTCTATTTGATGTTTTGTGGTAAAGCAGTTATTGCTTGTAACTCGTAAATGGCTGAACCAATTTTGATCAGATATAACTAAGGAGATCTAATCCTGGGGTCGTTGGTTCAAGTCTCATTCGCGCCGAACAGTTTTCTTTCCCTATTTATGTGATATTGATTTTTAGATTAACCAATAACTTTTCGATTTTTATTGATAAAGGTGACTTTCATGTCACTCCTTTTTAAACGAAAGCAATTAATTCTGTATTATTAATATGTTAAGTGATATTTAACTAGCACTTAAAGCGAGTATAATGATGAACGATTTTAATATTCTAAGACTTAGGCATATATTTGATAAATTAGGCTTTAGAAACACAATTTGTGTGAATATTCATAGGTGATTAATGATTTTAATGAAGTTATGGAATTAATTTGATATTTACGTACTCTACCTACGCAGATTTATTATTAAAACATATGAATTTTGGTAAATTAAGGTGATACTTTGACGAAATGGTAAATTATATCATAAATAGCTTTCCGCCCGCGGCTCCGCCCACGGCTTCGCCCGCGTGGACTACAGGTTATATCGTGCCCAATGAATGAAGCCTATGTCCTTCTATATCTGTACAGAATTTCATCAAAATCTAAGTCGTTTACCTATAGGCTTAGAATTGGTTTATAATATAATTATGAGAGGTAGGTGGTAACCTAGCAGAACTTATGAGACTCGAAATAAGTTTTTCTGAATGTTTGAATTTTCCGACTTTCCAAGCATGGCCCAATTGGTAATTTAAAGAATAAAGAACATAAAATTGGTAAAGATCTGTATATTTTCGGGGGCTAATTCACATTTTACCTACATTTTCTTAAAGACATCTTGTCTGTACAACAGAAGAAACCAAATTTAAAATATATATTTTAAAATATATAGTAAAAAATATCAAATATGTAATCATAAATTGACTAATGAATTAAATGTACAATGAAGCCTACTATTGTATAAAAAATATATCGGTGTTAATAATAGGAGTACAGTTATAACTAGGAAATCACCCATACATAAAGATAATCCCAGTTTATTGCCACAACTGTTCCATTACTGTCTAATTATTCCGAAACAATCCAATTTTGTGGTTCAGTGGTTTACTCCTGCTTTCCCTAATTTAACATACTCAATGATCTTTGTAAAATCTTAATGGTCTTACCAATCATATTTACACATTGTGCAGTAAAGCTTATAACCACCGAAAACCTATGAAAGACTGTGTTTGCGCATGTTATATGCATTGTATAATTTGTTATTAGTAAGATCTATATTGCCGTAATCTACATTGCTCTAATTTTTCTTACGATATTTGTTTATTATTCTTTGCTTATCTTTAGGTCCATACATTTTAGTATTAAATCGGTCTTTAACTCAATATAATCTTCATCAAAACATATAAATCAATGATCTTACAATACACAAAGAGAGACAGATTGGTTTTTTACGCACGCATTCCAAAGCCTCGGCAAACACCCAATTAAATTCTTTTTCAATAGGTGTAAAATGTAAGCGTGACTATGGCAACATTTTTCGTCGAAGGATTCGTGTTTTCGTTTTAGTTTCGTATGAGTATGACATATCTTGAGTAAAATATCATTGATCCAAGATGTATTTATTCCATTCACTACTTTTTGTCTCATTTCTTCTAGTTTAATATTTCTTTTGGTGAAAGCAGGAGTTGACCAAAACCAATAAAATCACCATTGCCATCGGCGTAATAAAAGGCCAAGTTCTCTTTTAATAACTATCCAATAATGGGTGATTCGATTCACATATGAATGGGATTAGGGACGCATGTGTTCATAGACGAATGTGTGACATAACCACACATGTTTAGTAAAGAGGACATTTCTAATTGATGTGTAATTTTTGGGTATTGTTGCTTTGTAATATTTCACGTTGCGATAGACAAATATAACATTTTATTTTATTTTTTAATATAAAAAGAGTGAGGTAAAAAAGGGCACCGTTGGTATTCTCTAGGTTTGAAATCCTTAAAACAACGAAGGTAAACGCAGTAGAGCTGATTCGGCAACGTAGTGTTGCTATTGTAAAAAATAAAACTATTAATCACATTAGGCATCAAAATATTTAAAGTAACTGGCGTAAAAACTGGAAAAAAATTAGTACATAATGTGCGATCAGCTGATTTGCCATTGTATGGAAAGTCAAATTTTGTTTTTTGAGAATTTCATTTAGGTTCCTTTGGAAAAGTTTTTTAGTTTCATTGGGAGAATCACCTCCTAAAGTTTTGTAAAGTTATTTAATGTCCTTCGATGGGGACGTATATGGGCTGGTAACAAAAAAAATTAAAGTCACCTCTATACCAATTGCTTCTCTTAAAATTATTGAAATCTATTTTCAAAGATTTCTTTGTAATCAACACGATAAGTAACAATTCAACTGTGAAAGTCTATCTTTTCTATAAATACATGGCTTCTTATTATGCTATACTTACCCATACGTATAGGTAAGTATAGCATAATAAGAAGCAAGCACAACAGTAATATAATTATTTTCCATTTAGACATCCCACAATGAACGTATCTTTTATTCCTTTATTAATTTGCGAGACTTGGTGCATTTTTACGTCTTCTTTTATCATATATCATGTTTCGTTCTTTCGTGTATTTGTGGGTATTCCAGTATCACATTGTTTTCGTATTTAGAATGGAAATTTCAGTAGATATTTTGATTTTAATTTCAATGGTTGTAATTGAAATTTAAGATCTTTTTGGCATGTTTTGTTTAGTTGATTGTTTTGTGGGTGCCTTCATATATTATTATTTAGGCTCGTATTACAGAAGAATCTTTTTTTTTCTTTTTTTTTATAGATAATGGGTATGCTCTTGATCACAATCTATCCCAGAGGCGGAGATGTGGTCGAGGATGTAGCAAGCTCACCCAGAAGATGTCTATTCACTCGAACTTTAAAGAGATTCGGGTTATATGAACCCGGAAATACAGACGCAGGCAGAGAATTCCATTCCTTAGCGGTGTGCAATATAAAAGATGAAGAGAAGCGCTCAGTACGGATCCGAGGAATCTCCAAAAGGTAAGGGTGGTACCCAGCGGTGCGCCTATATGTCCGGTAGAAGAAAGGGGCAGGCGGAATGAGCTCGTGCAGCTCATGAGCACACTTCCCGAAGTACATCTTGTAAAAAACATACAGGGAAGCTACTTTGCGTCTATGAGCCAAGCTTATTCAAGCTTTTTAAGGTTTGCGATCAAAAGAGATTACATAGGTTCGGATTCTATATACTTAACACAAATTAATAAAACATTTACCTAGATCGTATTAAAATAAAGCTACATTATATTTGGCTACATCTCTTCCCTCATAGGAGAAATATATTATTACATTTCTCTTGAAACATGACCACTGGGAATGTGGAAGCTCTATAAGGCATGTTGCGGTCAATAGCGACCACTAAGACATATCACGAAATGCCTGTATTATGTCGGAAGCCCCGTGCGTTACAGCTTGCTATTAGAACCGGTTTCGATTGCGTCTGGATCGCGGTTTTACTCCTATTTTGTTTTTAAAAGCTTTGGAATGCGATATTCTGTCTTTAAACTCGTAAATTGCCACAAAGACTTTTTGCCGTGTGGTGATCGGTTGAGAATAACACTGCCTCATCTCTTTCCGTAGGTATCGTAAGAGGCGACTAAGGAAACATAAATTAATGAGACCTACCTCCTATCAATCCATCCCAGACAACGACACCTCAATTTGTTCTGAATCTGACTCGCTCCATCTGTGTTAATGTTAACTCGCTCCATCGTCGACCTCGTCTATAACCTTGGTCAAGATTGACGTCAAAAGTTAACCCTTCTCATAATAAAAAAAAACAAACACATCGAACTTTTTTGAATTTAGAATTCAAACAGACATACGTGATATGAATAAAGGAATCAATTACTTAAACACATTCCATTTTCGAATTTGTCTGTCGGCCTGTGCAGCGACGAAACGTATTCAAATTCTATATTCGAAACCTACGTTCCTAACTAGATAAAACTGGCAAAAACTGACGAAAAAATACATGTGGAAATATGAAACCGACGCGCAATGGCGCGAAACTTGCCAGAGATAATTAAGGTAGATATAAAATAGAATATTCGATGCCACTCTCCAATATCCGGCGGCGGACGGAAGCTCCGCCATTTTGTTCTGTAATATTTCAGTTATTTCGTTTTTTTTATTATTTGCCAGTCACAAAAGCACGTTGTCGACTGACCACAAAGTTTGATTAGTTATAAAAACTTTTTTGACGCGAATTCTTTAGGGGAGAGTTTCGCGAATGTTTCTTTTGATATTTTTTTCAGGAAAATGATCTTTATTGGCTAATTTTGGAAGATATTTTATTTGAATATCAGCCATAATCTATTGAATGTGCTAGCAAAGAGAGTATGTTATATAAACGTATTTTATGTCTGTCTTCTATTAGCATGGATCTCTACTTTATTTAAATTAGATAAAAATGAAACCAGACAGACAAAACATGAGCTTTAGAAAAATGATGCCTCCATTGAAAACATTTTAAAATAGACTAAAATACAATACTAATGTTTTTTTTTTTTCAGGTATGTACAGCAGCAATCATTACAAAAATCGGGTAAAATCCCCCATCATAACTCCGTGGGTTAAGTATTACTTATTCCTAGCAACACTACAGAGAGCCATTGTTAGAATAAAAGCATCTACCCGTCGAAATAACAGGCAGAGCAGACATATAAATCAGAGGCAATTTTCGGCGATGGCAACACTGATTGGGATAGTGGGGGCGGCTATAATTTGAAAGATAAGGGTTCCGAATGAAAAGGTTAATGTGATTTGCTTGTGGGGTCGGTTTTTCTTTAAATTTAACTTTTGTTGAGATCATGTTATCTTGATATATGGCTTTGTATAGATATGTTGTATGTTGTAAACAATACTTGAAGTTTGCAATGTCATTTAGAACACAATTTTCTGATGGCCAAGCCAAGCTTATTGCGCAGCTCTATTACAAAATATGACAAGTATGTCATATTAATTATATGGAACTTTCATTTTGAAAGATGTCAAACCGTGCAACTGATAACTAGAGTTGCGACTATTTCACTTTTAAAATTAAATTTTGGAATTTATTTTTTGTATTGTCGCCAACTCTTCCATGGCGTACTGTAGAAGCCAGTAAGTTGACGTGAGGTTTCTGCCGTATTCTGGACGAAAGGCTGACAATCCATCACCACTACATTATGTTACCTCTAATAACCCTTTAGAATTTATGTCAAATATGCCGTCATGTGATCCACACGATGTGCTGTCTACCCGAAATATGCGTGAGTGTATAATAGATGGATGGAACAAAACGAGATAAAATAGCTTTCATTTTAGTTATCTGTGAGTAGAAAACTGGTGTAACATAATAAAAATACTTATAAAAAAAAACATTGTTCTCCTACAAAACAAGTTACATTTAGGCACTTATAAAATTAGTTTGTGAAACCAAATTGTTTTTGCGATTTATTTTAAAACAAATCAATAGAGATTTGTTCGAAATAAAGTATCGTAACTGCAAAACGGCTTTGTGGATTAATCTCATGATGAAACTTTAGAAAAAAATATCGGAGCAAATAAATATTAGCACGTAACTTTACCCTATTAGAATCATACACTCACTGTTCTCGTAGAAAACAAGTCGCATCTAGGCAATTTTTTTTTAAACAGTATACAGTATCGTATAACTGCAAAATGGCTTTGTAGATTAATTTCATGACGAAACTTTAGAAAAAAAATATCGGAACAAATCAGTATTAACCAGTAACTTTACCCTATTAGAATTGCACACGCCCTATGTGCTGTGATTCCGCCTTATAATTACGGAAATTTGTAAACCGACATCAAATGGAACCGTTACCCTGCACCCGTTTCGTTACAAACTGATAGAAATCCGACTATTCGCGTTTTGTCTGAATTTTTATTTTTAATGCTTAAAAAAATCTACATATACCCTAGGAAAACATACAGCTAAGCTACACATGAAAATATAATAAATAAAAATAAATTAACGCTACACACTCAAAGGCCGACACTAAGATTTTCCCTTGTGTCGTGGGTCCCTCGGAACACATATAAAGCCAGACACGAGTCACACATAAGATAGTACTTATTATGATGTAGACTTAGCCTGTTAAGTTTTTACTAAAAGATTAAACATAATGCGTTGGATACAATAATAAAGGTATTTTTTTTTTAATTATTGAACAAGATATCTGTCAAAATGCATTATAGTCTAACTTTGAGAGTGTTGCCAGTAATAAAGAGCAGGGCACGAACATAAGGTCTGAGGATACAAATACATTTGTTTTTAAAGTAGTACAAACATTATTTTATTCATCACTAAACAATGTGAGATGACCACATAAAATATGACTGTTATAATTGAAATGAAATGAATTTTGAAGATAACTTCTTATAGTTTCGCAATAAAATTAAATGTGGTATCATCCGCCTAAACCCATTTTTTAAGCCCACTTACAGTGATTTTTCCCTACATCCGCAATGGGAATAACCCTTGGACCTCCGAAGTGCAACATACCCTGTTTGACGTCATTAATCATTGGGTGACAGATCGCGCCATATGTTCACTTCAACTGAGTCGAAAGTCGCTTGACTGTGTTACGTTTGTTGTGGCAATGGTTGTGACGTCAGTTTTGTTTTGTGTGTGATTTGTAGGGATTTGACATAATCATTAAAAAGTCTAATCTAATTTTATTTTTTTCATATCTAAAGCTGTCTTTACCCCGAAAGGAATCATAGGCGTGAGTGTATAGGTAGAGAGAGAGAGAAGTATTTGCGAGGAGTCTGGTGTTTATAACAAAAAATAAGTGTAAAAGTAAGTAATTATCAATTATTTATCTAATACCCATAGTATAAGCCCTGCTTAGTATGTGGTTAGACGGCTCTGTGCGATGTGAAGTGTCCAAAAATATTTATTTATTATGAAGTAGATTTGAAGCAACAAAATACACACATCAACACGGTCTGATATTGCACGATTTTTCATACAAAAGAGGTCTGTTTGAGAAGCTATAATAGCATACTCGAGATACATGGAGGGCTATAATTTTCAGACGAGCAAGTGCTAAACCTGAATTTTCAATTCTAGTCAACAAATTTTGTTTTTCTTCAAATTTGTGAAAACGTGACGAAAATAAAAAAAAATTGCGTAAATTCGACCATTTTCATACAAAAAGCAGGCAAAAAGTGCATTTTCGTTTTCGTTTCCGTCACGTTTTCACTTTCAAGTAAAACAAAATTTATTGCTAGTATTGAAAATTCAAGTTTAGCACTTACTTGTCTGAAAATTATAGCCCTCCATGTATCTCGAGTATGCTATTATAGCTTCTCAAACAGGCCTATTTTGTATAAAAAATCTTGCAATATCCCTTCATTAATAAATAAAAAAACCGTGTTGATGTGTATATATGGCAACTTGACTGATACATTTTACTAACAAGGGAAAATAAAAATAAAAATGGAATAGACTAGAATAAATAATTAATAAGTACAATAATGGCGAAACTTTTGTGAATTGCCGACACCCATTTGGAATCAAATTAATAAAACACCTGTGCCAGGTAAATCTAGATTAACCTTCTCCTTAAATTCAATGAACCGATTTCAATGAAATCTATACATATATGGATAGCTAGACCAACAAAACAATATTTATTCTTGTGTAAATTCGTGATTGCTCAGAAGACTAATTAAATTACGGCAATGTGTATTTAGGCCGATCGGTTTATCGGGGTAGGGTAGCCAGTTCGAGTGCCGACTCAGGACTTTCACATCAAAGGTACAAAAGGGTTCAAAGGTGGGATTTCGAGGGATTTTCACGTGATTATGGGTATGGTGTTAAAAAGGATTATGGATAATTTTTTGAAGTGTTTTTCTGCGTTTATACAAGGTGTAATTATAATTAATGATACTGTATTTTGAGGAGCGTAATTCGTTAATCTGAGTTTGAATTAACAGCCAGATTTATCCTTTAATCTTACTGATATTGTTTTCAAAGCGTTTTATTTAATTTTTATCTTTAAATTCGTATTTAACAGAGAAAAATCACTTAACAACGGCTAAAAAATCTTCGAAAATAAAAATAATTCTTACCTAGTCTATATCCGTTATAGTCCACAAGTCTTCTGCAGGTTTGCCTACGTGATAATTATGGCATCATTTTAAAACTCTTGGTACACGTTTTAAAAAGCTATAGAAAGCTTGAAACAATCGGATTTCGCACCCTTAATTGACCGGAAGTTTGTATGAGATTTGTCACTTCCGGTAAAACTTTAAAGGTATTATGAAACTTTTGACGGCATCTTGCCTAAGGCTTAAGGAACGTAATGGATAACTATAGTGGCAATTTATTACGAGCATTTCTATGCTTCTGAGGACACGTCAGACCCCAGCTGTTGTCACTACAGACACAGATAATATACACATCAACACGGTCTAGGGATATTGCATAATTTTTAATACAAAAGAGGCCTGTTTGAGAAGCTATAAAAGCATACTCGAGATACATGGAGGGCTATAATTTTCAGACGAGCAAGTGCATAACTTGAATTTTCAATTCTAGTCATTAAATTTTTAACTTGAATCGAGTGTGCTTCTCAAACAGACCTCTTTTGTATGAAAAATCTTGCAATATCCCTAGACCGTGTTGATGTGTGTATAATACTACAGTTGTTAAACCAAGACTGTGTCAATTTTGCGGTTTGAAAACTTTGACATTGTATCATAATCTATGTCTATGTTATTTATTTATTTTATTATCACTGCAGATCTCTTGACGTTTGAATAAAATAGATAAAACACATTATTTTTGTGTTTTAAATTAAATTAAGACTAAACCCCTGCTCTGAACCATCCGAACATAATGAAGCAAAGCAAACAGACACCAGGTTTAGTCAAGTCCGCTACACACTTGACTATTATACCTACACGATAAGGAAGGATTTTTTTTTAAATTGTCCTATTAAAACCGCAAATCATGGTCATAGAGCAGGGCTACTCCTCATCTGACCCTATTGGAGTGTCCATTATCTTGGCATGGGAAAGATACCCTGAGTCTACCCCTCACTGCATAATACATCGGATATTCCCATCAATTTGTCCTTTGACGATGAGTTTAATTGATTTTTTAGTGGCTGGAAAATCTACTATAGACTTTATTTGACTAGAAGGTTCCTAATATATTATTTTACAGAATTTAATGGGCAACTGCTGCATCTTATGTATTAACGTTACCATTTTTAAAGAAACAATTGTCCACGTTAAAATATTAGAATCAACTGACTTCAATGCCACCAATGCCTATTGGCAGGTACTTAAAGACCAAAACGTAGTCGAATTAAGTTCTTCTTTCTGTTTTGAAGTCGGTTGAGAAATATATTCGATGTTCTTTGAAAAGATAAAATAGAAAAGTGGTATTTCCGGTCTGTCTATGTACAGCTTCAATCTACCTACATCGCTCGCAGCCCAATGGCGCTCCTGATCTGAACCGATCAGTGATTAAGCTACGTACAGGCAAGGAACCTGATGGGTGACCAAAGCGGCAATATATCACCAGCGTTTCCGAACATCGTAGGACACGTTAAGCGGGCGCGGGTGGTCTCGGCTGTAACAACCAACAGTTGTCTATTGATAATAGTCGTTGAACCAGAGGCCATTTGGCGGTTCGAAAACTCTGACACCACAGGGTTGGTCAAGTTTACCACACACTTGACTATAATGTAACACGACAAAGAAGGAAAGGATCTACCTACATGTTATGACACATTCATCCACAATGCAACGCATAAAAAAGGAAAAGTCTAAGAAAGAAAAACTACTTATATTGAATCCAACTAAAAATATTTCTTCTCACGGATTATTTTCGGGTACATTATCCCGAAAGTAATCTGACTCACTAAGCAAAAGAAGCCAAAATAAGGGTGGCTACACACTATAACGTCATTAACACGTTCAGAGTCTATCAAAGCATGTGCCAATCAATCAGAAGGGCAGCCGAGCGAACGCCACGCCCTCTGCCGGTACCGTTCTTAATTAGTGTACTGTAAACGTTAGTGTACGCACTTTCGATTGACTACTGTTTCGAATGATTGCGAATCCGGAGTCTAGAAGTTAGAAATGATTTAGATTTTTCGTCAGAACATTTTACTGTTTTCATTACAATGTTCTGACGAAAAATCTAAATCATTTCTAACTTCAAGACTCTTAATTTCGCTGTGGGAGTGATAGCCCATTTGGTAATGAGCCTGACTTTGATAAAAAAAATATCAACCCCCCGACATTCAATCCTTACTTAATATTATAAATGCGAAAGTAACTCTGTCTGTCTGTCCCTCTTTCACGCCTAAACTACTGAATCGATTTTGATGAAATTTGGTACAAAGATAGATTAGAACCTGGGTAAGGACAGAGGCTACATTTTATCCCACTGTTGGGCACGATATAACCTTTAGCCCACGCGGGCGGAGCCGCGAGTGGAAAGCTAGTTGCTCATAACTTTAAAACGGAACAGCTTTCAAATAAAAAAAAAACGGATCGAAATCGTTCCATTCGTTTAGCAGCTACGATGCCACAGACAGCCACACTTTACACAGACATACAGATACACACGTCAAACTTAACACACCCCACTATTGTTGTCGGGGGTTAAAAAGAGACGTGCCCTTTATGATTTGATCCAATATTAGTGTCTTATTACCTACATATAACACCAACCAGCAAAGAAAAAGTAATCTATTCAATAACTCTAATTACTCCACGAAAGCGATTACCTGTAGCATTAGTGCGAACTCTCTTCATGAATCACGTTCACTCTATCGACAAAAGAGTCCCCCAAGTAGCGCACCCCCTATAATTAGTCTGTATAAATGCATTGCTACTAATGGACATTTTGTGTGCACCCTCTATAGCGCGGCCATTAGTTCTCTTCTATGCATTCGACGGCGATTTGAATTTTGGCTGGTTCGGTATTTGGGTGATTTACCTTAGTCGTTTTTGCATTTTGAGTAAGGTTTAATTGAACGTGTTAAGGGTTGATTTAGCTTGTTCCGTCCGCAATTGTTAGGTGCAACAATTGTAATATAGATTCTGAAATTGCGTTTGCTTTTGTTTCAAATTAGGAACTTGACTTCTTTAGCTTAATGGCAATCCATCTCCTTGGTGAAAATTCTGCCAGTGTTAAAGGTTATTTAGACAGAAATAATGAAAAAAAAAGGTTTGATGTATTTTTTGTGATGGGCAAGCCAAACAGCTTGCTGTGTTCCGTCGGTGCGTGGGAGTACCAGTGCCTTTATAGGCATTTTCTGGGTTAACTCGCTCCATCGTCGACCTCATCTTTGACCTTCACGGTCAAGATTGAGGTCAAGAGTTAACCCATCTTATAATAAAAAAATAAATTAAAAAAACACAAACACCGTCACAAAACCGAACAACTTCCCCGAGGATATAGGCCAAAATATGAAAAAAATAATTTCGCCTCTCCATGCAACTTGAGCGATCGCCTTAGTTACATACATGTATGTAAACTCTTCATTGCAAACTTTTACAGACTAATACAAAAGAAACATAGATGTGCTAAGGCGGACTCATCCCTGAAGGGATATCTCCCAGTCTACCTTAGAGATGGTAAGAGAGAAACAGATGTGGTACGGGTTTATATGAGAAGTAAAAAGTTTTGAGATTTTTATACCTATGGGTTCCTTGGGGACAGTTGTTCAGTTCCATATGGAAATTCCCCGTCTTTTTAATATATTTTACTAATTACTCTGCATTTATATATTTAAATCTTAATTCGGTTTACTTTTTTAAAATTTTATATCATGTTGAAGTCTGTCAATAAGGACGGATGGATAAGAATTTTCTTAGCAAGTATGCCTACCCAAAGGGATAATCTATCAAGTCATACCTATACCTAAGTATAACTCTCTCCATCATTGGTTACCTATCAGCCCCTCCTGTATTTATCACCACTTATTCATCCCGACAGCGAAACCACGAGCTAATAAAATAGCACCCTGTATAAAGAGGGCTCGCCACAATCCGACTTCATACATATTAATACGTTGGTGACGCATTCAATGACTGCTAAGTTTCGGGACACCCTGTTTGTTTTCCGGAGTATATGCAGTTAGTTTTCTAGGAATGTAAAGGGTGTCCTGGGAAATTTCAGATATTAAAACGTGTCTACTTTGAGTGGCTTTAAACTATTCAGCGAAAAACCGAAGCGCTCGCGTAGCCCAGTGGCGCTCGCTTATCATAACCGATCAGTGAGATTAAGCAACGTACACAGAGGCAGGGAACCTGATGGGTGACCAAAGTGGCAATTTATCACGAGCATTTCCGTGCTTCGGAGGGACGTTAAGCGGTCGGCCTCGGCTTTTCACCTTCCTAAAGTACAGAATGAAAGACCATACGAAAATGAAATGAAATCTCTTTGAATTTTTCGGAGTCGCCTTAAAAATGCTGCACTTACGATGGCCACATCAGTTTACCACACGCGTGCACTCTTTGCAGTAGGAACGACTTTGCAGTAAAAATAGGGTAACCTGATGCGTTGGCCTCTGTACTTACCAGAAGTTTTAACCCGATTAATGTCGGCCCTACAAACGACTCCCCTGCTGCTAATGATTATTAACCATTTCCTCAACAATTAAAGCATGAATTTTGACATGAGCAAGACTCTGATGGTGGTATGACATGCGATATTTTTGTAAGTTTTGTTTTTGATGCATAAAGTTACTAAAAGTTCTTCCACGCTAGACTGGGAGCAAAAGAAAAATATACAGGGTAAAAAAACCTCCTAGCTATATTCAAAATCCTGAACCAGTATCACTTACAGAACACTTTTTTTTTTTTCGGTGGGAATTTTTTTTTCCTAAACGTAGACGCACCCCTCGCGTGTCTGGTGTAGGAGTGATGTCTACGTTTAGGCAAAAAATGAACTATTCCCGTTCCCATTGAAAAAAAAAAAAGTTTTTTTTTCATAAATGTGTTCTTTGAGTGATACTGGTTCAGGATTTTGAATATAGCTAGGAGGTTTTTTATCACCGTGTAGAGTAAGCCAGCTGCCAACTTTTCCCAGGCTGTAGGAGCCAGTAAGTGGGACCGCGAAGGCTTTACTGTATATCGTGGGCGAAGGTAGGGAGAAAGACATGTAGTTCTAGAACCACTTGAAACCACTTGACATGCCAACTTGATGGTTATTAGGTAAATCTGTGCTAATTAAGTTTTTTTTAACCCCCGACTAAAAAGAGGGGTGTTATAAGTTTGACGTGTGTATCTATATGTCTGTGCATCTGTGTGTCTGCCTGTGGCATCGTAGCTTTTAAACGAATGCACCGATTTCGATGCTGTTTTTTTTGTTGGAAAGCTGACGTAATCGAGATGGTTCTTACCCATATTTAATCAAAATTTGTTTGGTCGTTTAAGAGTTATTAGCAATCAAATTTTAATGTCGGGGATGAAAGATTTTAATTTTATTTTAGAATTATTAGCTTATGTCTGTTCGCAAAGGTGCAGCCTTCCTCTAAGTAGAATCTACTCAAATATATTTAAGTTAAGTTAATCTTAAATAATATTGTAAATAGGAAAGATTTGTTATTTTTGTATGCAACAAATAAACTTAAAACTACTGGACCGATTTAAAAAATTCTTTCACCATTAGGAAGCTACGTTATCCCTGAGTAACATAGGCTTCACAATTTTCCCGAATTCCCACGGGAACGAAGTTCCGTGCGGAATGCTAGTTTAAAATATAGTATAATTATTGTGCATGTGTGCATCGAAAGAATAGCTTTTTAAAACAAGATGGAGTCAATAAGTTACCCTTTAATGTCTAGTTTTTCTAAAATCTACATTTTCAGAACATTTGTTGTATAAAACGGTCGTTTGAATGTCTAGACTCGGAGGATTAGTGGATCAGATAAACTGAAACTTAGACAGTTTGTACAGTTACAAAAGTTTCTTCCTAATTTTGAAATGTTATTATAAGTTCTATCGGTGGATATAATATTGAGTAAATTTTTTTTACCAGTCCATATACGTCCCCACCGAGGGGCACGGGCCTCCCTTCGAAACACGAAGGGGATTTAAGCCATAGTCCACCACGCTGGCCCAATGGTGGACCGCGCTCGTCTTTCGAAATAAATTTTCTTGGAAGGGCGAGTTTCATCACGATGTTTTCCTTCACAATCCGGACATAAATCCGAAAAGACGAATTTAGTGGTACAGGCCCGCACCAGGATTTGAACCCGCGACTAATTTAAAGTCACCCTCTATATAGGTGTTTCTTAATATGCATATATATAAGGTCCTAATTTATTAGTCACTTTCCTTTTAACACGTTATTGTGTAGGTCAAAATATATCATTTGAGTCAAAAAACAAAAGCATAATATTAAATTTAAAAGGTCTTGAAAAATTTTGTTATGATATTTTTTCATTACTTACTATGTTGAATAAACACATCCATTCAAACGTAAATAATAATGGCAGTAGTAGAGCGGGCGAGCGGGGAGTGGACGGCTATAATCGAAAGAGAAAAATTCCTTTATCTTTAAATGGATTTTTTTTTTACAAAATTTAATTTTCATATAATTAATTTTTATGTTGTTTTTTGGAATACTATCAACCCATACAATAACGCCTTAGAAGGTAAGTGACTAATAAATTAGGACCTTATATATTTTAATACTTATGTTGTAAAATCCTAGTACTTATTACTTTTCTTTTTCTGCTTTTCGACATACAATTTTTGATATAACTATCTACTTCTATTAATTGTCTATTCATGTTGAAAAATAATCCGCAAAAATGCCTGTATATGGATTTTAATACTTGTATAGCATTAAAAAAATTGTTGCGGTTGGTACAGTCAATCACACTATTTTTTTATATTAAATTCAGCAATTTTTTATGGTAGATACGACATTATTACAAAGCGACTCTTATAATGAATAAAAAACCTCTCAGTACCTACATCCATAACTTACTCATAAAAAATGGAAATTAATTTCCTTTCATATTTCTCTGTGTAAATAATATAAATATTCTGTGGACATATAAATAAAGAAGCTTGAGGCTTACTGTCTGTCCGCGCGTCCTCGCTTCGTAATATTGCGACAATGTTGACGACATTGTACGATGTCTTGGCAAGTCTACTTTATAAATAATTTCTAGGGAAAGATAAATGTTCGGCGCGAATGGGACTTGAACCCACGACCCCAGGATAATTATTTGTGAATAGTCTCAGCGTTTTAAAAATACTAAATTAAGTCGGCTACGTGTTTGGACTAGTTTTCAAATATAAAGTAGATTTCGGATTTTGTTCCCGTGGGAATTTGGGAAACTTATGTAGCATAAGTGTCGTTCTGATGTCTAAACTATATTTCTGCAAAGTTTTATTAAAATCCGTCCAGTAGTTGTGTGAAGGAGTAACAAACAATCGTCCAAACAAATCTGTCCATCCCACAAACTTTCGGCTTTACAATACGTTACAATACGGATTAGTAGGATTTATATTTTATTTTATTTTATTATTATTATTATAATAATAATACTTGGTACTTTTTGTTAGATAGACAGGTAACAGCTTTATGCACCCCCGTGACATTTTAAAACTATAGTTTTAAAGAATATGTATCCTAAAAAAAGGCAAAAATGACACTTATTTAAGAACAATGCTACTTACACAACAAAACACATACTTAATCTAAAAAAAAATCCGATTTGAAATTTATGGTAGTTGATTTGATTAGCCGTATTCATAAGAACCACTGATATTTTTTGAACTATTTTCAGAGCCTATAATTAAGTTAATTGAGTTCTCTAAACATAAAGTACGGAGGGCCACACATCAGGTTACCACACGCGTGCACTCTGTGCTGTTGAGATAAGAGCGGTTTTGCAATAAAAATGGAGTAACCTGATGCGCTGGCCTCTGTACGTTGCGTATAAATCTAGTTCCTTCCTATCTAGAATGCTAATCCGATCCTAAAATTCTCATTAATTTTGGGGCATAAGTAAGAATTTTTTTTTTTGCTTTTAGCATCGACTTAGACATGCCAGAGATACCAGAGTAACGAACACACCGCGACCTCCATTCAGCCATTTTAACGCACGAAAAAGCGCGCGAAGCCTCCTGTCATGGCGGTGAAATAATTAGATTCTGCCGTCGCACTTTCTCGGTTCATTTCTGTATGTTTTGTTAATTATTTTTGCGAGGACGTCACCATCTTACCTTTCCTGTGTTTGTCTTTCTTATTTCACCTTTTGTTCTTTTAAAACTTGCTAAAAAGTCTTTGTTATGCTAAATGAATACCTTAAAGTTTGTGTTTTTTTCTCATTAGTCTTATCGGGATTTGGGAATAAAGTTCTTTTTGAAACTCTTAAACGTCTCGCTTCTTCACGAATTGAATATTTAAGGAATTTGTAACTTTTAAATCCTACACTGAAATTTTACTTGTAATCTTTTAAAAGAAGACGCCTCTTAACCATCATCTTCATTTTGTGTTTAAATATTCAAAAACCCCTTAGAGTAAAATGATTTCTCCAGAGAAAAAATAAAAATAGACCCCTAGCCTGTCTAAATTGATATTCATTGTGTTACCACTAGGACCCCATGTGTTTTTCTTAACAATAAACGACCTTATCCCCTTTCGAACTGCAAACTCTTTTGCATAGCATTTTGATCCTACCTCATTTGTAATAAGTGACATTTTAATCTACGAAATTAAGTTAGCAGTCTATCTCTTTCTAAATTAAAAAGTAACGCTGTCATCTCTTTTACGCGCGTCCAAATTCAATTTAATGTGTTCGAAATACAAATTGCGGCGATGAGTCTCGCAGCCAGCGGTTCCATATTTGAATTAATTTAATTTTTTATTTTTATTTAACGAACGCGGGAACTTTGGGGATGAAAATTATAATTTAATTGTTACTATTTTATCGCACTCTTGTGAATTGTAAATTTTTGGTAGTTTTTATAGGCGTGAGATAAAAATATCAGGGTACTTTGCTTTATAATAAGTATAAGTACATTCTATACGTACGGTGGGCCGCACATCAGGTTACTACAAGCATGCACTCTGTGGTATTGCGATAAGAGCGGTTTTGCAACGAAAATGGAGTAACCTGATGCGCTGGCCCTGTACATACCATCAGTTCAGTACAAAATATCGAAACTTGCACTTATTTTACTCATTTATTACAAGTACAGTCACAAAGAAAAGTGAGTAACAAACGTGACATATAACGGTTACACAGAAAGAAACTTCCAAAAACGACTCGGCACGACAAAACTTTGATACTTTTTCTGTCTCTACTTATCAAGAAACTATAATAATTGGAAAACTTGCCTCATTATATTTTGGCGCACTTTTTCTTAGACTTTTCCATTTAGGAGGTGCAAAAGCTTTGTGCCCAAATTTTCTGACTACCCTGTCAAGAATTTGGGAAAATATGATTTTTGGCTAGCCTGTTTGGTCCCCCCTCTTTTCCCCATTCGTCCTGCTTGCTCCCATGAGTTCCTTCGATAACCTGGTAGAACTGGTTCTAGAACTACATGACGTTCTGCCTACCCCGAATGGGATTATGAGCATGAGTGTATGGTGAGCATATAGTGATTTTAGGTACTCAGTTTACCCACTTAACAACGAATATGCGCTCCATTGAAAAAACATAGCACGCAAAATATAGCAAGAAATGGAAAAATACATTTCCAAGTCTATTTTCATATTCATATGATCGAAATATCACGACATTTTTGCAAGTAACGTCTTCGCGACCTTTCGAAAGGTCAGTGGGTGCCCATATTAGGCCTATATGATGCCTTACTTTATTCTAAATTGTATCTTATTACGTGCAGGTAGAATAAATTTAGACCTTATTACCTGACGATTGAGTTCCTTTTAACAAGCTTATCCCAAAACAAGACTTGAAATACTATATCTTCTATACATATTATAAAGAGAAAAGATTTGATTGTTTGTTTGTATTAAATAGGCTCCGAAACTACTGGACCAATTTGAAAAATTCTTTCACCATTACAATCGTACATTCTCCGAGATGGACATAGGGTACATGATTCTCCCGAATTCCCACGGGAACGAAGTCCCGAGTGGAATGCTAGTTAGGTAGATAAAATTATAGGGTCTTACATAAACTCAAGCTTGTAACCCAAAGGAACAGACAGTAATCGTAGATACTCGTAACTCTTTACAAACCTGTATGTACCTTTTTAGTTTTCATCCACTGTTTTCCTTTAAGGAGAAGTGGCATGAGGGAGCCAGGTTTTGAAAGAGACGTTTGTATTATTTTGGTGGTTTAGGAATAGTGATTTTATGTTTGTGGGTGACGGGAAATCAGGTGTTGCCACCTAAAAATACTTTTTACTGTATGCCTGGGAAGAGTAGGTAGCTAGAAGTTTTTCTTTCACTCCCAGGATGGAATAAATAGTAGCCCTAAATAAATAGGTACTTCATTACAAGTGTCTTACCGTCTCGCAATAAAAGATATTTCCATTTTCATCTGGGATTTTCCAGAAGCTTCCATCTGGAGTTGACTAATTAGGACCCCTGGCTTTGCCCGCAATCAGTTGGTTCCCACCTTGTTCCGCTTACGTTACTACTACTATACAGATTGTGTGGTACAAGACGTAAGAGGTAAAGACGGGTTTTTAATCCCTGACCAAAAAAGAGGGGTGTTATTAGTTCCATGTCTCTACCAATCATGCCTCTACCTAACAAACAATTTACACCCTGGCTGAGAGACAAAACCAGGAGACAACGTAATGAGGATTGGACAGTGGTAAACGTGCTCGTAGCCCAGTGGAGCTCGCTGATTTCAACCGATCAGTGAGGTTAAGCAACGTACTCAGAGGCAGGAATCTGATGGGTGACCAAAGTGCTAAATAATCACGAGCGTTTCCGTGCTTCGGAGGACACGATAAGCTGTCGGTCCCGGCTGTTGTCGGTTGACTACAATCGTTAAAATCAAGTCAGAGGCCATTGTGCGGTTTGAAATCTCTGACACCAGGGTAAGCCAAGTTTGCCACACTTGATTATACCACACGATAAGAAGAAAAAGTTCATGCCTCGGTCCAAACGCCCATTCCATCTCCTCAACAGACGTTGGCACGGAAATATAGCTGTCCAAACGGTCTTGATCCTTGACTACACATTCGTTATGCCGATTTCCCCACCCACTACCTTACTGAGAAGACATCGAGGATCAAGATGTGTTGGTCGCATTGTATCTTTGATTATCGACGTGGATTTAGGCCCCGTATTAGGAGACTCAAGTCTTGATCTATACTGTATTGATTGTCTATTTGTCTTCTATCAAAAGGTACAAAGGCGACTGTTACTCAAGTATAGATTAGAGTCTAAGACGTTAGTACTATTATTTATTCTGTGGTCTAAGTCCCGTATTAAAGAAGGAGACTTAAGTTGATCTATCCTTAAAAATTGATTGCCTCATTCTCTTACTATCAAAATGACAAAGACGACTGCTACTTAATTATAGATCAGAGTCTGAGTCGTGGGGATAAGGACCTGATTCGCGTTCTTTAATACGGACCTTACAACTATTTATTAATCTGTGCCTTCGATGTTTTTATACAAATCTTGTTCTTGTATCAATTAACATAGTTCAGTAAGAACACTCTTATCGTAACGAAATATGGTTGTTTCTCTTTGTGAAGCTTGACGGGTTCCGTGCTTTACTAATGGAGTTAATTGATTATCAAATGATAATTATGTGGCAGCTGAAACAGAAACAATATATGGTTACAGAAACATAATATAATATACAGTCATAATTATATTCGGGTGCAGATGAAAGGATTTATAATTAATTACTTGCTTTGAATTTACACTTGAAATGGCATAACTAAACTAACACTTGTGTTGGGAAGTTTTGACGTTGACTGTACATGTACCAGACTAGACATAATTACGGAAATACCAATAATACATATAAATAAATAAAGTTTTCACAAATACATGTACGTTGTATACACTAGTGACCCGCCCTGGCTTCGCGTGGTTGCAAAAAATTTTTACGATATGTACGTATTATTGCTATTTAATGAAACGGTTTTGGGATGTATCAGTAATTGTATGGTTTCAAAGTCGAAAGTCTATAAGGGCTCATCCATATATTACGTCACAGCGTATGGGGGAGGGGGGGTTCATACCAAACGTGACAGTTCATGTTAAAGGGATACCAAAAAAGCGTGACATAGGGGGGAAGGGGTTCAAAAAGTCGAAATTTTGCGTGACGTAATATGTGGATGGCCCCTAACGGACATGGGTAGAAACTAATTTTGTGTTTTATATATCTAAACTAATATTATAAAGAGGGAAGATTTGATTGTTTGTTTGCAAATTATAGGCTCCAAAACTACTGAACCGATTTGTAAAATTCTTTCACCATTAAAATGCTCATTATCCCTGGGTGACATAGGCTACATAATTTCCCGAAGATGAAACTTCCATCAACTATGGCGAAGCATAATTATGCCCATTAATAGTTACCTATTCTTTAAAAATAGTTTTCTCGATAGACAAAACAAAGCTAGACGAACGAAACATACAATTTTATACGAAAAATACATAAAATACACAAAAATACCGTCTCGTTCTGAAAATAAAAACCCTCATATATCAGTGGGGTGACAAATACAAATATGTGACATAAATTCTGTTGCCACTTAAAACGGGTAATCGGTTGCTCCAGTAGAAATGCCTCGTTTAAACCAGCTAGTTATTTACTTTAGTCAAGTAAAAAATGGTGGTAACTTGAGTAACAAAGCGGGTAAACAATTAAGGAATGTGTGAGTTGAATTTCAGATTTTGTTATTTATATTTTTCGGGAAAAACTTGGAGAAAATAATTTGTTGTGGCTGTCACATCAGCGCTGTTTTCAAAAAAAAATAGAGTCGGTTTGGAATGAGAAGAAAAATTACTTCATGTCGAAAGGCAGACAGTAGCTAAGTATTTGGTATGTAGTTTTGTTTGAGGCGTTTGACTGTTAAAGTTTTCAGTAGTTTTAATTTTAGCCCAGGTATGGTCTGGGTGTCGATGGCGGTGTATCAGTCCGACAATGGCAATCTATATACTGGTACAGAAGCTAGCGTGTCAGGTATTGTATTGTATTTATTCTTTATTGTACACTAGCTTTTCACCCAGGGCTTTGTTTCCGTGGGAATTTTTCGTCATTTTTTTTAGACTTTTGCGCGCTTCTTGAGAACCCATGTGTTCAAGATTTGTATCGTATGCGCCGCAAACACCGTGCCGCGCGCAGGACGGGTTTAAAGTTATTCTGCTATTCTGGACGGAGACAAATACAACAAATCAAAAACCATGAAAATCGGTCCAGCCGTTCTCGAGTTATAAGGGTTCGAACAAACCTAACTTTGTTTTATACATACACTAGCTTTACGCCCGGGACTTCGTTCCCGTGGGAATTTCGGAAAATTATGTAGCCTATGTGTTAATCCCGGGTATCAGCTACCTCCATACCAAATTTGATCAAAATCAGTCCAGCCGATCTTGAGTTATAAGTGTTGTAACAAACACGACTTTCTTTTATATATATAGATATATAGATATAGATATAGATATAGATACCTATAGATATAGATATAGATATAGATATATATATAGATAGATAGAAGATAGATAGATATACTAAGACGAAAAGAATATCCCATTTATAATATTATAAGTAAGGATTAATCGGACTAAATTGCATTTAGTCTCTAGAAGAGTACGTTAAACGAGGCATACAGTACGCCCGGGTGTGGCTAGCAGACGCGGGTCAACGGTCACTCGTCATAATTGCCGGCGGGCTCGATACGCTGACGTTATATCCGGAAAATGTGGAAAAAGCGTCTTTGAAGCTGTTACGTTGTAAATAGCCTTTGTTCCTACAGTTATCCAGTTCAATTGATTGAACTAGTAAGAATTATTTTCTCGTTTCTTCAGTTTAAAATAAAGCAAGCTTTAATTATATATCTGACACTAGTTTTTTTTTTGCATAATATCCCAGTGACGCTTCTGATCAACCGATTAACGAACGAGTGAGGTTAAGCAACATACAGAATGGCAGGGAACCTGATGAGTGACCAAAGTGGCAATTTATCACGAGCGTTTCCTTCCTTCGGAGGGCACGTTAAGTTGTCGGTCACGGCTGTTGTCGATTGACTACAGCCGTTTAAACAAAGTCAGAGGCCATTTTGCGGTATGAAAACTTTGACACCAGGGTCAGCCAAGTTTGCCACCCACTATGCCTACCCGATAAGAAGAAGAAGTACAAAGGAATGTAGGGGCTAGGGCTGCATATCACGCTACCCATGCGTGCACTCTGTGCTATTGCGATAAGAACGGTTTTTCAATGAAAGCTGGCCTCTGTACCTTGCGTAAATATCACTGGCCTATGACATGCCTATGAGCGCTTTCCTCAACATTTAATAAACAAACAATTCTCTACATATTGCACAAATACACCGTAAACATAAAACAATCCCTTTTGAGATGTTCCACACACACAGAGTGAAGTTGGTCTGATTTATGGCCAACTAAGACCAACACGCGATGTAGATTTACTACCTACAGTCATAAAAACTAGACCTACTCATTTATACAGTCAAAAGCACACCAAGTTTGATAATCTCGCCCTTTTCGTAATGAAACAAGATGCCATTTGCAGGGTTTTCGACGTGCTCAGAAAAAAAATTATATGGTCCTTAAATTGGAGTTTTGAAACTGTCTCAATCGAATCAATATCCCCAAAAACAAGTAAAAGAACAAAAAATCGTCATATTCTTGGAAAAAAATTAAAAATAACTTTCCTTGTAAGTACCTACATATTTTAAAAATCTATACGGTCGTTGCAAGGCTGCGTAAATTTATTGATTCTAAATAAATAAGCAGATAGATAGATAATATTACTTAATTATACATTTTAGCTCTACTTCTTTAACAAAATAACAAAAAAAAGTCAAACCACCCTAAAACCCTTACCCCAACCCCTAACTTCGTAAATTTTTCTCAAAAGTGCATTTCCTTGCAAATTTCTTGCGCTAATTGCAAGAAAACAGTAAAGTGGTAACTAAGGCAATGAGAGGCCACCGAAGGCAACCAAGGGTAAAATGTTTGACAAATATTGGAAAGAAAACTCTTATAATCAATCAGAGGGAGCAGCAGAGGGTATCGACCTGGGAGGACAGACGAGCGATTTATAATTTTTCGCCCAGGACTTCGTCCCTGTGGGAATTGGGAAAAATTATGTAGACTATGTGTTAATCCACACTGTCAGCCACCTCCATACCAAATTTTATCAAAATTGGTCCAGCCGTTTGAGCGTGAAAGAGTAACAAACATCAATTCATCCATACAATCTTTCGTGTTTATAATATTGGTAAGGATAGCGAATAAGTTTGGCAAATAGCAAATTGTATTTGGTTCGGAAATGGTGAAAAAAAACCTATAACAGATTAATATGTTTAGTGGTGATAGACACTGTAGGCCGAAGGCATAGCTGGGCTAATAGGACGAAGATAGGCAAAAGTGAAGTTCTATGCAAAAAGCAATCAAAACACATATCACGATGGTATTTGAATACTCTAGCTAGGGAAACAAAAAACTTTGAAAGGAAATAAATTAGTAAGCGAAAAAGAAAATTGTGAATCAGCCCACGAAACATAGGTAGGTTGAAATGTTTAAAACATATTTTCGGCAAATATTTGCCGTGTGGTGATCGGTTGAGAATAACATCACCACATTTCTTTCCGTGGGTATCGTAAGAGGCGACTAAGGAAACACAAATGAGACCTGCCTCCTATTAATCCATCCCAGGCAACGACACCTCAATTTGTTCTGAATCAGAGGTTGCGTCCTATGGTCTCATGCGGTGTGGTAGGCTCTGTGAAGGGCTGTCTGGTTCGCGACCACCCTCCTACTGAAGTCCGACGCCAAACAACTTGCTGTGTTCCGTCGGGGCGTAAGAGTACCAGTGCCTTAATTGGCATTTTCTGGGTTAACTCGCTCCATCGTCGACCTCATCTATGACCTTGGTCAAGATTGAGGTCAAGAGTTAACGCATCTTATAATTTATAAAATAAATCTTCATCTAACATTTGGAATCAGCTGATTGCCTTAGTATGAGAATCCAAATGAAATCCTTGGGGAAAGTGGTTCAGTTTCATACGGGAAACATCCTGTAAGTAAAATATTGCTATAGGCTTGCTATAGGGAATTTAATATATTCGGCTTATTCGACATCAAGCATGGGCACTTTTCAAAAGTCAAAAAAAAGTCAAAAAATTGCTTCAAACATACAAAGTGCATTAGTAAAATAGTGAATTACATTAACATTTTTGATTTTGCGCCTATTCGCAAAGGTGCAGTCTTCCTCAGGATAAGAATAGGCTAGAAACTCCGAGGGTCGCTCTTTTTAAGTCAATCATATAAATTTTCTTACTTCTTGGACTCTATTAATAGTCCTCAGAGACAGTGAATTTTTGGTGGATGTTAAAAAGTAGCTCGTCTGCAACCACTCTGAGGTTCCGCTCGGGATTAATTATTGGGAAGTTGCAACCCCTTGTTAACGAGACCAATTTCACACAAAAAAAGAAAAAACCTAATTGATTGATGTTTTTCCATGTTTTTCTCTAACGTTCGTGGAATGGAATATAATATTACTGATGAGGGAGACAAATGAGCATCAATTTAGCAAAAAACAAGGTATTTTTAAAGAAAATGTATATTTTTGCAAATGGCGACCGATTATTCCATTTTTTGTGGAATTAAATTTAATTGATCGGCGGGTATCTGTTTGCTTTTTGCTTCGTTAAAGATTTTTCTAAGCTTAGGTTTCAATTTTGTTCTGATCTTCTTAGCATATACCTATGTGTTAATGCAGGGTGTAAGCTACCTTCATACCAAATTTTATCAAAATTGGGCCAGCAATTTGAGCGTAAAAGAGGAACAAACATCCATACATACAAACTTTTGCGTTTATAATGTAAGGAATTAAGGATAAGGATTTATCAACGCCCAGGCCAAACCCTTGAACCTACAATACAATACAATACAATACAATATACTTTATTGCACAATTTGAAAATAAATACAATGATGAGACAATTACAAGTAACTTTACAAAAGGTACAATATAGGCGACCTTATCGCTTCAAGCGATTTCTTCCAGGTAACCTTTGGGTATGAAAAGTCGCATAGTGAAATCAAGAGCGGGCGCAATATATAAACCTTAACCTAGGAAGCTATAATTTGGCATGAAGGTTCAAGCGTGCCAATTGTAGTCACAATAACACCATGGTACTCCAAAATCGTCATCCTCACTTGTTAGCGGTGCCCATCAACGGACGAGGCTCTGACGTATTAGGGGCCATCCATAAATTACGTCACACGAATTTCATGATTTTTCGACCCCCTCCCCCTCCTTGTCACAGCTGGTCACATTTGTAAGACTCCCCCCTCCCTAGCGTGACGTCACATATTTTGCATATTTTCTTTTTTTTGTAATTTTCTAATAAAAGCAGTACTTAATAGGGTTATTAGTTTTTTGGGAACTCAAAACTCATTGTCTCATTCAAAGTAAAAACGTAAAAAGAGTGCTTGGGACTGAGGAGTTCAAGTTTGTCGTTAATAGTTAACACGATTTGACACTCATAATACATTTTGAAACGTGACGTCACGAGACTCATGACCCCTCCCACCCCCTTGTCACACAATGTCACACATTGTCGACCCCCTCCCCTCCCCTTAACGTGTGACGTACTTTATGGATGATCCCTTACAACCCTTAAAGGGTTTCTTTACTTAATATTGATTGATGTCTTTGATATTCTCTATTTTAGTTTTATTTAAAATACTCAGACATTGGTTAAATCACTAGTGTTTGGACGACGGTTTTCAAGAATTGAATTGAATCACAACATCTTAGTGCTTCAAAATCGTCATTCTACCCTGCTAGCAGTGCATTCTGCTGATCAACGAGGTTCTGACGTATTACAACCCTTAAAGGTCTTTTTTACTTGATATTGGCGACTTCACTATCCTCTATTTTAATTTTCTTTAAAGTACTCGGCAAAATCACAGTAGTAGCCGCAAATTTTCCAAGAATTGCAAAACAGAATTGGCCTACAGTTTACAACGTGTCGATAGTAGCTGCCCGATCATTTGTTTTGCCTTGTTAATCAAAATCACACTGGCTGGACCCTGCTCAATAGTTGCGAATTCAATTACCGTGGGCACCCGGGTAAGTTTGATGATGGATGGCCGGGGAAGACGGTGGTCACTGGCTGATTTACCGGACTTGCTCCGACCCGAATAGTTCAAGATTGGGACATACGGTTGTAGGCTTGAGGTAGCATTAACAATTCGTAAAAAATTGTAGTTAGAAATGTTAAAGACGCAAAGCTATAGCTATCGGGTTTCTTTTTAGAAAGGGATGATCCATACTAATAATATAAATGCGAAAGTAACTCTGTCTGTCTGTCTGTCCGTCTGTCACGCCTAACCTACTGAATCTGGGAAAGGACATAGGCTACATTTTATCCCACAGTTGGGCACGATATAACCTGTAGTCCACGCGGGCGGAGCCACGGGTGGAAAGCTAGTAAATTCTATATTCTGACAATCAATTGTACAAAGACTGCACAAAAGACAGCGGATAGAATCCTGTTTACATATTACTTTAAAAATTTTTTTTATTATCTTCCAGAGGCTTCTTTCCCGTGAAAATTTCATAAAATCCTTCTTCATTCCTTGCCCACGTTACGATAGGAACCATTGGGCCAAATTTCAGCTTTCTATTTCCAAGGGTTTGGGCTAGGCGTTGATGAGTCAGGACCTGCAATTTTTAAGTAACAGAGGATTGTTTTTGGTTAAAATCACAAAAAAAAAACACGAAACAGAAAAGGGAAAACAACAATTTCCTGGATCTTTAATATACAGGTTAAAAAAGAACATCCAAGCTTTATTGAAAATCCTGAACCAGTATCACTTACCGAACACATTTTTTTTTTTTTTTATCTGTGGGTTTTTTTTTCCTAAACGTAGACAATACTCGGGTGGACCCCCCGAGCGCTTCTCGCACCCCTCGCCTGCCTGGTGTAGGAGTAATGTCTACATTTAGGCAAAAAATGAACTATACCTATTGAAATTATTTTTTTTTATAAATGTGTTCTTTGAGTTATACAGGTTCAGGATTTTGAATATAGCTAGGAGGTTTTTTTCACCCTGTATTTATTCCCAGTAGTAGCTACTACCTGACTGTACAACCGGTGGGAAATATCGTTCTCTTTATCGGCCATAGAAGTAACTTGACACTTGACTCTACACGCGGATACAACAGTCAAACTTGAGCGAGTCCTTCTGTTTACTCTTGTATCTTCATAAGTTTTCTACTTACTTCTCAATCCATAAACCCGTGTGTCACATCGCTGAGCTGGTTTAACGACCAGCCAAGCATTGTAGAAGTGTATTGGAAATCGAGCTGCATTGTTGTCGCTACCATTGTATGTAAACGCCGCAATGGATAATGTTTCTAGCTGCATTCATCGTCTGCAATCAATGTTTTTGAAATTGAATACTCAGATTAACGTGTCTCGTTGACTTATTATTATTATATTTATGTATCTATACTTAAGAGCAATTCGAACCAAAACGCAAGGAGTTCATACTGCGTGATTCGGAACAACACTATGCGGGCGCCTTTTTAATATACATACATAAGCTCACGCCTGCGCCTGTAGTCCCTAATGGGGTCGGCAGAGTGTCAGTGGTTCTAGCGGACCATTTAATGCCACGTGTGACATAAACTGTGAGGGTTATCAGATGGAATATGTTGTAGAATGGTGAGAGGTTGTGAGCCTTTCGCCCATGTTACAGCGAAACTCTCGCATCTTAACAATATGCCTGTGGAGGTAGGCAGCTGGCACATTCTAAGTTTTTCTTTCACTCCCTGTCCAAAGTAGAAGAAAAAGCCTTTTTAACCACCGATGAAAAAACAGGGGTGTCATAAGTTTGACGTGTGTTTCATTTGTCTGTGGCATTGTAGCTTCTATCCGAACGATTCTGATGCGGTTTTTTCATGCGCCACTGTCATAGTCATTAATTAATGAACCTATTTATTTGTTTCAGGTATGTAGAAAAGGCTTTCATCTAACTAAGATCCGTCTACATTCAAAAGACATAATTTGGTAATTATAAAAATCCCTTTGAGATGGTAAGCCACTTAGATACCTCTGGATGTGCTGTAAACTATTATAGGACGTACCTAATTCGCTGAAAGTAATTTCTAAATTCCGAAATTTCAAACCGCCAAATGGCCTCTGATTTTTTTATTGACAACAGCCAGGACCGTCGGCTTAACAAAGCCCTCTGAAGCATGGTTCCCTGCCTCCATGTACGTTGTTGTTTAACCTTACTAAATGCTTCAGAACAGGGTGTGCCACAAAATTATGAAGGCTTTCTAATTACATGAATCTACATTTAAAAAAAAAACGATTTCCCTGTAGAAAACATTCCCATGCCTCATCTACGTTCCATAATTTGAAACGACCTTTCCTCATAGATTAAAGATCCCAGTAATCATTCAAGCGCATTAAGTCCTTTGGCCACAAAGGTGACATTCCCCTAAATTCTTCTTTTGCCACAAACACCACTTCGGTAATAATATCGGGACCAGGAAATTAAGGTATTGAGCGTAGGGTCGTAAGGCGTGCCATTTTGCTATTGTTCAAAAGCCATAAATTTTTGGATGCCACCAACAGAGCTCCTTGCGGTTTAGTGATGTCTTAAGAAAGTAGGACGAGGTGGTTCCATTTTTTTTCTATGCGTACCGAATTTTTTCAAGTCATATCGCGCCGTACCAGACTTCTACTGGATTGAGAGTGAAAAAAATGTAAAATGTGCCAGCTGCTAACTCTAATCCCATACGAGATAGGCAGAGTACCAGTGGGTCAGAACTCTAAATCCCACGTTTGACAAAAATTCTGAGGGTTATTAGATGAAACATGATATTGTATAGTGGCCTTTCGCCCACGATACAGCAAAACCCTTCTACAGTATGCTTGGGAAGAGTTGACTTTTACCTATATCTTTGCTAACATGGAATGTCTTCAAATTTTAATATACCTTAGTCTAAGACCAAGCTAACAGTCTTTCAAAATCATTTCCATTGTTCATTTTTTTTTCCTTGTAAGTAACATTTAATCGGTAACATTTACGTTCCTCCTTCGTACCGCATTTTCCCGGTACCAACTTTACCCTCACTAATAATGGGAACCTTTTGTGAATCATTGTAGGAATGAGGACTAAAACTTTCTCTTAGTCCCTTAGAAACCCTTAGAATGGGATCAGATAGAAGCAGGTAATAAATGGGTCCTATTGTTTTATAATTAATTTGTTCATTAACGTCTTTAACATTAGCGCCTGAAGGTAGACTGCCTTCTATTGTGAGGAAGGATTGTCTGTGATGAGTGTGTGGTTTTCTTAGTCTATGTTAGCTAAGATCCGGGTTGGCAAAGATTAGTTTAGTTCTTGCATTGTTTATTTAGTGTCGGTAAGAATTACGGTAGAAACATTATTAAGGAATGTCATTGTATGAATTGTTTAAGATTATCGGGGCTGTTTGCATTAGTTTTGGACCCCCGTCAATAAAGAGAGGTGTTATAAGTTTGACGTGTGTGTCTGTGTATCTGTGTGTTTGTCTCAGGTTACCCTATTTTCATTGCAAACCGTTCTCATCGCAACAGCACAGAGAGTACGCGTGTGGTAACCTGGTGTGCGGCCATCTGTAATCGCAAAAAGTGAGGGTATTTCATGGTTAACCACAAAAACATTAATCAAGTACCCTATGACTCGACAACATTGCACACATGTCGATGTACCCTTAAAATTTTAAAATTTACCCCATAAATTAAGGGGGAGAGGTGGCGAAAGTGACCCGCGCTTCGCAGTTTGTAAAACGATAAAGAATGTTTTTGACGTTTCGACACAATAGGTATTAACGAAAAAGAATATAAAAATTTGTTTATGAAATTCTTGTAACTCTACTTTTATTATATAAAATACTCACACAGAAAAACGACTTTTTTGTAAATAAATAAACGCTACACACTCAAACTTGCTTTTTTGTTCTTGATAGATTCCAAAGAATAATCAGTATAAGTTTCTATTGACCGCCACTTTTAAATTACTACATAAAATTTTCGGTGTTAGCAAACCTAAATATTCGTTTCCAAATTAAAACTACAGTTGAAACCGATAATTTACATCAAAATTATTATCACACACTAAGAATAAAGTGGGACTACAAGACGGTATTGGTAGTCGTATGTTATCACAGAAATAATGGCCTAAACCATAATTTTAATAATTTAATTTTAATTTTAAGGCATAATTTTTCTTACTTTTTTTTCTTTGTAGGCTTTAGTAGGCTACGTACAAATAATTAACAGTCTTAAAAATAATGTAACTACTACAATTTTATCTGGCTGTTGCTTTTACGAGATTTTTTCTCCGTGCAAAGTATAATATTGTCTGGAATATACCTTAATGGTGCAAACTGTATTCCTTAACACGAATAAAAAAGCAAGTAAGTATATGTAACGGCTCTAAGTATAAATTTATAACAATATACACCCTTTGGGTCGGTGCGAGACATTTCACAGGCGACCTGATTTTCCCCCTCTCCCCCCTCCCTGCAGTGTGTGCGAAATAGAGCGGGAAATTGGCCATGTTAGATTTTGTTACTTAAATCCTCATGATAAAATGGTAACGTTTTAAGCGACGACAAAAAAGAGGGGTGTTATAAGTTTGACGTGTGTTTCTGTCTGTGGCATCGTAGCTCCTAAACGAATGCGAATGGTCTGATTTCGGTGCAGTTTTTTTTTTCGTTTGAAAGCTGATGTAATCGAGATGGCTCTTAGCTATAAGTACTTTATTTAATTTGGTTCAGCCTTTTAAACTTTAGAAGCGATGAATTTTGGGTAGAAAGTGTGAGTAAGTGTGCATACCTACGTAAGTTTTTGTGTTAGTCCCATAAGAACACAATTAAGTCATTCATAATGTCTATTTTTTTTGTCTCCCCCTGTCCTTACTAATATTAAAAACGGGAAAGTTTGAGTGTTTGAATATTTGTTACTCTTACACGCAAAAACTACTGATTGGATTTTAATGAAACTTTACAATAATAAAGCCTATACATCAGAATAACACATCATTTTCAAAAAATCCTACAGGAACGAAGTCCCGGGCGAAAAGCTAGTATTAAATATAGTCGTGAACAAAAGTGAACATCCCCCATATCACTTGCACTCGCCCCGTGCGTGATGTAGGGTTATAAGTTTATCATATTTTTATTTTTATGTGTAATTTTATACGAGCCAGTCAACCTACAGCTCCCCTCTGTGAGGTAACTTTGTGCCTAGATTTATCATTATAGATCCTATATATAAACCCTCGCTTATGATCGAGAATGGCGTAAAAAACCCTTACTTTTCCATTTCCATCGTAACATCTTTAGACTTACGTACTTACCTTGGGAAATTACATCCTTAATTATTGCTAACTATTTTAATGTCACGCAATAAAACTTAACGTAAAATGCAATCACAGAACTGAGATGCAAAATATGTATTGTGGTTGACATTGATAAGTGGTACTTTCGCCCACAATACATCAATATTCACTGGTTTGTGCCCTACAAAATAAAGTATGCTTGAAACTGTCCACCCGAAGCTTTAAGTGATGTAAGTTAAACTGTTAAAAATTGTAGAATTAAATACAGTGTGGTTTGTAAGAGCAGTGCCAGCAAGTTAATTCATTGCTGTTGTTTCCACAGTATGAAAATTCTACAGCATTACAATACTACTTTTATCTTAGAATTCAAACTTTCAGTCTACAAAAAAAAGTTTCGTCCATAAAATTATTATTAGTTTTTAATTAAAAGTTACAATAATTTATTTCTGTCTAGAGATTCTAATCTGTGTATTCTACCACCAATTTTATAGTCTCTGTTCCTAACACTAGGGGTTGGAAATAAGTTGTTTTTGCATAAAGTAGTTGTAAAGTTGTTACTTTCATTGCGTGATAGCGAATGTAGTAAAATGCGACAGGTTTTAACATTTTATTACGAATAAAATATAACTGTGACAGAATATAGTTACGAAAACAGAAATACTCACGTACCACGTTATTTTTTAATCAGTACGCAAATTTGTTGTACGTAAACTTTATGAAAATTTAACAGACTCGTATTTTTTTGTTTTATATCGTTTCATATAAAAATTTCAAGCTAGATTCTCTGAATCATGAAAATAAATCAAAATTTTTGGTATGGGAAAAGATAATAATATCGTCCAATGACTTGAAACTTGGTAATAGTACTTACTCTTCAACACAACTTGTGACACCCGTGTTTCTGCGTTTTACAAAATTTATCCTCTAAGACGTTAAGGGGTATCAAAATCTGAAAATTGAAAAAAAAATGTTTTTCTCCTTATTTATTATTATTTATTTATTTATATTGACACCGTAAGAAAAATTTGCGTACGCTGATTAAAAAGTCACCCTGTATAATTTTCCTACTGCATAGCTAGCTAATTTAAAGTTATCCAATCTAGATTTTACACCCGGCAGCAGATCAGGTTATACATGTTGACCTTGACGTTGTCCTTATCTCGCTCGAAATAGCAGCGACCGCGGCGGCGGCGGCTTTCTATACAAATGGGTAACCTAACTTGCTGCTCACTATACTATTAGTAATACTTACGTTGTCATGATTCCTTTATTGGTTTTCTGGGAAGAGCAGAAAATTGTGCATCTATGGTTTTGTATCATTCGAATAAAGTTTTATTAATTCTTTCGAAACAATAGGTCTTTACCTATGGAATTGCCGATTTTTTCTCAACCTTTAAAATGTTTTTTTTTTATTTAAAGCCTTGGCCATAAAACGGAGATTTTGATTAAATAATACATGTTTACTTTGGATTTATTTACTGAAAGCGAAGCTCAAATACAGCTCGTTTCATCTGTTTCCCGTTTCATTGCTTATTTTTGCTGTACCTTTGTTACAATTCCAACTTTTAATAAACTAAGTATGATGAAAATTAACTTAATGTTGTCCAAACCTTCCCACATAATTTTGTTAAATTTGAATTTCGTATTTCCAGGAAAAAACCAAAAACGATAGTATGAAAAAATCAATTTAAAAAAAAAATGTATAAAGAACGGCAATTTTGTAGGTAAAAGACCTAGTCATACACAGAATGTGGCATTAATTTCGCCATCTGGCATTTCCAGAATTTGACATTAACCGACTAATCCATTTTTTTTGTATTTCCCATTGCACTGTGCTCTTTAGTCGAATTCTAACCATTCTTTAAACTGAAACAAATTTTCCTATACGGTCGGAAAACTACCGCACTATAAAACAAAGTCTTGATACATTGGTAAACTGCACCTTATTGACAATCGCCTAAACCGTCGGCCGCGCATCGATCGTTCAATTTAGCTAAAAGCTGAAACATCAACATATCTGAAACCGAGGATATTTAAATACTAGAAGAACTATATTTGAAGAGAAGAAGATTTCATTTTTGAATCGATTCACTCGTTGTTCTAATTTTTAATTCTTTCGACCCATTCGATATATTTGCATACCGGGCAGTGGCGAAATATGACAGAACCACATTTTAAAATAGGCCAATCTTTGTACTGGTATTCTGCAAATAAATATTTGATTTGATTTGTTCTTTTGCAAGAATACATTCGTCACAAAACATTTGTAGAATTTTTTTAAGGTATACAATTGGTGGAGCTTGCTACGTTACTTGGTGTCTATTTATATATACAATGATGCCTATAATCCCTTTTGGGGTAGACAGAACGTCATGTTGTTCTGGAAACACGTGACGCCACATTGGAAATTCATTCTGAGGGTTATAAGATGAAACATGAGCGTAATGGCGATAAATTATCAGACTTTCGTCCACTATACAGAAAAACTTACTGATATCTACATTATACTTGGGAAGAGTCTGCAGCTGGCACATTCCAAGATTTTCTTTCACTCGCAGTCCAGCGTGGAAGGCGTGGACGACTGAATCTGTTCCTGTGGATTCTGTCAGAGTTAGGGAACAACAAAAACCGGGCAGTGTTTTGCATGGAAATTATTCTTATCATATTCTTAATCATTTCTAGATTCCTTAGATCCAGGTGTAACCTGGTTTCGATCCTAATTGGATAGCACTGCCGCGAATCTGCTGTCGTTGCAGAAAAATATTGGTTCGGCGTGAAGGAAATGATTGCAGTACGCTTTTTTTGACGCTATGTTCAGTGGTGGTACGCTACTTCTGAAACGACGGTTCCTTGATTTGATTCCCGGTCGAGGCATCATTATTACATCATCACCATTTGGCTACGGGGCCTGTAATCATGTCAGCCGATGGGTTACATCTACATCTACCTCAGAAATAACCAAAAACACTAACCACATTATTCATAAACGTAATTTAATATTAAATGACAGTTAAGACTCTCGGGAGCATGTAAAAACATGTCTCTCTTATAAAGAAATAACAAACATACGCTCAATCCTACAATCCCTAACGGGGTAGGCAGAGCATCACTGATTCTAGACCCACTAGATGCCACGTTTGACCCAAATTGTGAGTGTTATCAGATGGAACAAGTTGTATAATGGTGAGAGGTGTTCAGCCTTAAAAAAAAGAAATATTTTTAAACACTCCCTACGAGGGTCTCAACTATCACTTAACTATAAATTACGTTTATGAATAAGGCAGTAATAAGATGAACCTAATTGTTTCCGGCATAAGTAGGTGTAACCTCACTTCATCCATGTATTTTGGGTAACTTTAGATTACCGAAAATACGTTAATTACGAAAAAAAAATCCCTATCTAACTTTTTAAAAGTTTTTTTTTAGTTATACAGGGCTTTAGGTATCTCTCTTTCAACCTCTCGGGTGGTTAATCAGTCCATGAAACTGAACCCTTCCTTGGGGAAGGGAACTGAGGTCAAAATACGAAAAAAAATTTAGAGTTCCCATACAAACTTCATCAGCATGCATTTTGTAAGGGAGACCAAATTTTTTTTTCGTAGTTTAACCTATGTTCCTTGGGGAAAGTTGTTCAGTTTCATGGACTGATTTAGCGCCCGAGAGATTGAAAGTGATTTAATTTAATATGGGTTCCTTACGAAACCAAATTGTTCAGTGTTCTAAGAAGAATCACTCCTAACTAATTCGCTAGCTTATTTAAAAACACCCCAAATTAGAATTTAACTTACCCACACAACAATAATACACTTCCATACAATTAAACGAAGCTTTAACAAAGGGACTAAAAATAAACATTTCTGCACCTACTGTAAGTTGGTTTGTTAAATCGAGTTAAATTTAACCGTGTACCTTCATCAAAGGGCCGAAAGGGGTGAGTGACGTTTATGTCCATCCCCTAAAGTTCGGTGCACAGATTATAGGAGCCCTGTGACCTGTAGACACATTTTTCGAAATGGCTGAAAATAAATATTATCAAAAAACTAAATTGGGTAGACGAGTGATGTTGATATTGTATCTTTAACAGTAGCTTCCCTCCTGGGACTTCGTTCCCGTGGGAATTTAGGGAAGTTATGTAGCCTATGTGGTATTCTGATGTCTAAACTATATTACTACTAGACGGAGATCCCTGGGCCGCCAGACCTTACTTATTTTCTCATTAACCAAATCTGTGGGAAATAGTAGTGCTAGTACGCCCTAGTAACGTATGAATACCAGCTAACCTGGGCCGATGGCCAATTTTCAGCTACCAGGTTCTGAAGGTACTTCCAAAAATTACTCCTTGTCTTGAAGTCTGGCTACTGATATCTTATAGAATATAATTTATAATATAAAAATTAATGATCAACACCGCCTGACACTCTCCGTCAGCTGTAATTTCTGCCAGACGATTTACAGTTCGCAAGTAAATTATGCGATTATACCTACAATCTGAGTCATGATTTTTGTATATGATGTTCAGAGAACTATAACAATACTTTTTATAGCACCCAGACTTCAAGACAAGTGAGCAATTTTTGAAAGTACCTTCAGAATCTGGTAGCTGAAAATTGGCCGTCGGCCCAGGCTAGCTGGTATTCATATGTTAATAGTACATATTAGCACTAGTCATTCCCATACTTTTGGTTAATGAGAAAATAAGTAAGGTCTGGCGGCCCTGGGATCTTGGTCTATACCAAGTTTCATCAAAACCCGTAGAGTAGTTTTGGCGTGAAAGAGTAACAAAACCTATTTAATATTAATTTCGTTTTTTTTAACTTTCAACTGTTTTAATCTGTGTTATCTCATCAGAATTATTTTTTTCAGTTATCATAAACAAAGAATCAAACGAGGGTTAGAACTTTAAATCTATATGCATTGCATTGACCTACAATAAACAAATAGACTTAAGGTGGCACTTCATTTGGCGTTGCGTATTTGCGTAATGTATTCGCCGTATTGGTCCAAATATTTGTACGTAGTCCAAACAGCACAAACATGACGTCCTCACTTGGGATGCCAAGAGAAAATAAGGTCTAAATTTGCCTATTTGTGTGTTTGTCATATTTGTGCAAATATGGCCAAATACGGCAAATACGCAAATACGCAACGCCAAGTGAAGTGCCACCTTTACAATCGCGCTCAAAAAGTGTCCGCGGCAAATAAGTGCCCATGACAACGATTCTCACTCTTTCATTCTTTTGTTCCGTTCTTTTATCCTGCTCACGCATCCGTCAGCTCGTCCGAAAGCTCGGACAGTTTTTGGGTGACGTTTCTTTCAGATTGGGTATCTAGTTGCTTTCTAAGGTTTTATTGAATATCAATGTCTATATGATATGTAATCTGTGTCCACCCCCTAAGGGCAGGTTTGGTATGACAGTTCTCAGAGGCAGAAGTACATGTGTTCAGGTTCCTGTATATAGAGTTGATGAAAATGTTTTGTGGGCCTTGAAACATTTTAGAAAAGAGGGAAAATAGAAATACTAATTCGGATACACGTAATTAAATTGCGATTATAACTCCTTTAGGGGTAGGCAGAACGCTTTGTTGTTCTAAAATCACTTGACATCACATTAGACATTAAGGCGACTACAGCACCCGATAAAGGCAGCATACATAGGAATAGTGCCATCTCCGTCACTCAACAGGCCTGGGCCGGCAGTGCGAACAGTGTCGATACACGAAGTTTACGGACTATGAAAGCGTGCGTGCGTAAAAACATGTTCGAAAGATAGAAAAATGAGATTTATGGAAAGGTAACAGCTTAAATCGAAAAATGCGTTAACTACTTATCAAGAGTGTTCAATCACGAACATTTTGATAGCAAATTCAAGTTCCTGTGTGCATTTTACTATCGTTTTTACAGCTTAAAATATACACAATATTGGTATTTAGAGGTGAATTTGTGAGGCTTTTTCTATCGAACCATAAGTGCTGAATCATGTTTTCAGCACACTACTTATCTATGTAGTTTATGTCCTGAATATTACCGTAGTATTTTTTTCTTCGATTTAATGTAGTGCGTCATGTTTATCTACGCATCATAAAATCGTAATTTAGGTGGAGTAGTCGCCTTAATTCTGAGAGTTATTAGATGAAACATGAATACATTAGTGATAGTTTGTCAGCCTTTCGCCCACGATACAGCATTACCTTCGTATCCTACTTACTTTATTCTACAGTATGCCTGGGAAGAATTAACAGCTGGCACATTCTGAGTTTTTCTTTTACTCCTAATTCACCGTGGAAGCAAAAAAGTTTTTTCTTTTTTAATGTTTATTTTTTATAGAGGTCTAGGTACACTATTAGAGGTGACCATGTCATCCTCGTAATTTCAACAGCACATTCTTATTTTCTAACTCTTACACCTATTTGCGTGAGTTTGTAAAGTGACCTGGCGTCACCTGACCAAGGCTCAGACAGGGCACTGTTACAACCACCGACAACATTAAATATATCATTATTATAGATCTGACTGCGATAGGCTTCATTCCGCACACACTCAATCAGGATATGGTGGACATCCTCCAACACACATTTTTAATATTTGCTCTCTATAAAATTGCTCGCTATGAGTATAGCAAAGTTATTTTATTTATCAATGAAATAAAGATGACAGATATCGCCACACATTTCGCTAACTACGCCACACATTTCTACGTCACACATTTCGCTAACTTTTTTTTAAATTGTATAAGAACATTGTACAATGTTATAAATTATTAAGAAGCAATAAAGTTTATCTATCTATCTATCTATCTATCTATCTATCTAGATATTGATAAGTCTCTATTGGATGAATTTAAATAAGTTAGCGATAAATATGGATATGAATCAGTCCACGAAACTGAATAACTTTTCTCTAGGAACATAGGTGTAGAAATATGAAAAAAAAATCGCCTCTCCATACATATAAGTGCTGAATAAATAAAATCAGACTTGGTTTTCTATAAGATACTACATTTTTTTGCGGTAGAAGAACTGTTTTGCAAGACTTCTATACGCTTGTCTTGCGACTTGCGTTTTACTATATGGAAAAGTTCGACAAAATAAATATGGTTTGTGACGTAATGAATAATCCGAAAATTTGGTCCCGGTTAAATCAAAAGAAAATCTATGTAAAGGCAATGTTACCTGTTAAGAACCATGATAAGCTATTTCAGTTCAAAACCAACTCAAAAAGTTAATAAAATATACTGCATTCCACAATTGGTAAATGAAGTTGACATAAAATATAACTTATCAAAAAAGGCTATTAAAATGTGGGTAGTTCCAGAAAGCAGGGAGAGATAGAAGCCATCTTAATCCTGGACTTAATAATATGACGCTGCGGAGCGTCAAACTTTGTCAAAGAGGATTGGTGCAATTTAGAGAAAACAGCGAAAAGTTGGAAACATTATTTGTGAAAAAGGAGCCAAGTTCGCTTTAAGTTTGGTCTAATTCACTGATTTGAAAGATTTTTTCGTTTGTGATTTTTGCGATTTTGTAAGTAATTCTATTTAGAGAATTAATTCATTTCTAGTTATTCACGTATTGGTCATTTACTAGTTATCCACGTATAACGATACAAATAATTTAATCATAGACTTAAAAATATATAAAAAAAGCTTTTCAAGCGCGCCGCATCGAAGCAATGTGGCAGCGTTTCGCCGCTGCATCGCTAAAAAAATTCTGACCGAAGAAGCTTCTAGCTGTTGGGTTACCCGTTGCTTCATGGTTATTAAACGTGAATATGTTGAAATTCTAGTAGTCATCATCAGGAATAAATTATAAACAAAGGAAAACAAAGTAAAAACCAAATCAAGACCCCATTTTGGCGGTCTGAAATATCTGAAACCAGGCTTAGTAGCTCTTCAGTTACAATTTAAGGTTTAATCTTCTTTGCTTTTGTATGACTGTTTCTTATGCCTTGATCACTCTAAACTAAACCATGTACTCAAGTCCCATGCGAGACTATTACGATTTGAACTCGACATTCTGACACACGCCTTGAACAATTTGTAACGTGCTGGCTTTTCTATTGGGTTTGCATATTCACTTGATTAGACATGTGAAAAGCTAAGAACATGTCACACAGCAACTCTGGAACGAAGTCGCAAAGGAATTAAGGTGATTAGAAAGTTAAGATTGTAAAACTTATTTGCTCAATTCTAAATTGCGAATTTTGCTACCCCTTGAGTATATAAACAACATGTTTTGTGTTCAAGAGCTTCAGGGGCTGTTCTACCTTCCTTGTTCTTCTATTGGATGTCCAGACGTTTTTCGAGATATCATCCTTATCTTGCTGGGTTCCCAGGGTCCACATGGAGCGCTTTTCTTAATGTTTCATAGTGTGCACTGCTAAGGAATGGAACACTCTGCCTGCGTCTGTATTTTTGAGCTCATGTAACCCGAGTCTCTTTAAAGTTCGAGTGAATAGGCTTCTGCAGGGTGAGCTTGCTACATCCTCGACCACATCTTGCCCCGGAGCTAGGATGTGAGCAAACCCATTTGCCAGAAACAAAAGAGCTAACAATCTATTTTTGTGTTTCTTCTAATGAATTAGGATTCTAATTATGCTACTGAATGAAATAAAACTAAGATTACATAAAAATTTTGCAAATATGTCAGAAATGTAGGGACATCCTTATACACTTAATAGTAGATGCCGTATAAACATTATCCACGGCATATTATCCCGTAAGAACTTACATAACTCTTATTAATAGAGAATTCAATATGGCGGAAAGCAGAAATACTGTTATTAGTGCCCCTCCATTAATGTTTCATTTTTCTCTAGATACAGCGTAGCGAGGGGACAAATGAGAAACTAGAAATATGTCGTGTTATAAAAACATGTATTTACTCAAACTAATTGATTTTGTAGTGGTGTAGACTAAACTAAAGAATTTTATTAAGTCCTTAGAAAAATACTCACTCTGATAGATAACACAATAGTTATTATACATTTAGACAAGTTTTACGATGGTGGCAGTAACTCTGCTTTCAGATCCAACGGTCCCAGGTTTGATTCCTGGAAATGAACCTACTAAATTCAAAAAAATCATTCTGACTTTTCGACTTTTTTCAAAAAGGTTAGGCTACAGGGCAAACCCTTAACCCGATTGTCTTTGTTTTATGCTCAAATTGTAGCTGAATAAATTATCCAGAGGAACTTTTTTTACAATTTTTTTATATCATACTTCGTTTCCAAAATATTGAGCGCCAAAATCTAAAATTCGGAAAAAAAGGTTTTTTTTATTCACTATTGCGGCCATAACTTTTTAGTTTTTGACTGTCTTGAATAATTATTTTTGCACCTTACAGCTCTCGTGTCTTTTTTTTTAATATCATATCTTCACAACTGTGCGAGATATTAGGGAATCACACTTTTTCGTGAAATCGGAGCCTATACTGGAGCGAACGAAAAGACATTTCTAATGTCAAAATTACCTTATTTACGCTTGGGTTTGGGTCTGGGTTTGACAAAACCTATTTTATGATTTCAGGATATGTATGGAAAATTTTTATATTTTTATACTAATAAGCATGAAGCGTTCGACTTTTTCAGTTATTTTCGTCAGATTTTCATACTAATTTGCACACCTAACCGAACTTGGCCCTTTTCTTGTTTATGTTTTTTTTTATTTTTATACTAATAAGCATGAAACGTTCGACTTTTTCAGTTATTTCCGTCAGATATTCATACTAATTTGCACACCTAACCGAACTTGGCCCTTTTCTTGTTTATGTTTTTACTTACAAAAGAAACAATTTTAACGTTTTCCACAAGCCCTTCTCGGCGTGTTGACAATTCATTAAACTTGATAACAAAAGAATACACACAAAATAAAAAAAAACTCACTGGTCAATGTACCTCCAACCTTCATATAAGAGAAAACTTGAAGCCCTACTCTTTGTATCTCTTTTCTTCTCACCTGGCAATGAATTAGCCATCCTTGTCACACGTTTTGTAATTAATAATGTATGAAAGATGTGGAGATGCCATGCATCATTATGATGTACGCCTCTTAATACATAGAGCTGAGAGTTGTTCTCATTGGAGTGTGTATAAGGTTATTTATTGCTCTTTCGGAAGATTGTCGTTGTTCGGAAGTGCAGTTCCTTTGCAGCTAAGTGTGTGCCTGTGTTTCCTGTGAGGGAGTACACTGACAAGTTTCTTTTGGGAACATTATATCGAATGCCTTGAGGTTACCTTGGTGACGATGGAAAGATCTAGGAAGTGAGAAATATTTTAACAATTGTTGAAAAGGGCAACATTTATCAATATTTGGTGTCAGAGTTTACTAACCGCGAAATAAATAAAGATATTATTGAATTTGAATTTTGACACCATTTCCACTGATTTGGAAGGATTCAATGGTTCACTTCGTGAGAAACATTACTTATGTCCACGTTACGACTTATTTAAAAAAAAATGTATATAAACGCTACACACTCAAAGGCCCACACTAAGGTTTTCCCTTGTGGCGTAACACACATAAAGACAAACACAAACACCCATGACCCGAGAACAAACATCTGCTTTTTACACAAATGTTTGCCCCGACTGGGGATCGAACCCAGGACCCGCCGATCAAGAGGCAGCGTCACTACCACTCGACCAAACCGGCCGTTATTGCAGAAACATCGTTTAAAGTAAATACTACTTAAAATAACATACTGTCACTTTCCGTCTTATTTTTTTTTTATATTATAAGATGGGTTAACTCTTGACCTCAATCTTGACCATAAGGTCAAAGATGAGGTCGATGATGGAGCGAGTTAACCCAGAAAATGCCTATAAAGGCACTGGTACTCCCACGCATCGACGGAACACAGCAAGCTGTTTGGCGTCGGACTTCGGTAGAAGGGTGGTCGCGAACCAGACGGCCCTTTACAGAGCCTACCACACCGCATGAGACCATAGGACACCTCAGATTCAGAAAAAAATGAAGTGTCTTGCCTGGGATGGATTACTAGGAGGCAGGTCTCATTTGTGTTTCCTTAGTCGCCTCTTACGACACCCACGGAAAGAGATGGGGTGGTGTTATTCTCAACCGATCACCACACGGTTAAAGTCAAAGCTTCTTTAAATGTAAGCTGTCCTTAATTACATCTTATTGATGTAATTAAGGACAGCATTACATTTAAAGAAGCTTTAACTTTAGTTACCGTCTCTACCACTGAGTGTTAGCCTCATAGAAGACTTCAAAAAGTAATATTATTGTAAAAACTCCTTCAAGCCGATGTAATTGCTACGTATCAAAAAATTTACGCCAAAAAATTTAAGCATAAAAATATAAAAATAAACATCAAAAAGATAACAATACAAAACGCGTTCCAAAACTGTATTTTATTTTCTTCCTATTCCAACTTGTTCCTGTACGGTTGCCAAAAAACAATAAACCAAGACGGAATATAATTTTAATTAATGAGGTTGTAAGAATCCATTAATATGGATTACAGACGATTTATTACAATGCTCAGGTTTTGTGACAAATGTAAAAGGTTTTTAATTAGTACGGCTATGGATGCGAGAATTTATTTCGATCGAGATAAGCTGTTTGGAAAGGTTATATTTGTAAAGATATACAATTTTTTTTATTCGGTATTTATTGATAGTTTAATGTTCTTTTGCAACTTTATGGTCTCTCAAGTTTTAAATTACTTACTTAAAGTTTCTTTTCTGTTATTGAATGCGAAATATATTAGTTTATTGCTTCTTCGTGATTTATATTTTGTTGTGTGTTTTTAGTTTGCAGTGTTCACATATTATAATTTGTTTATTCATAAATCATTTTTATTCAGTTTTACTTTACATAAACGTTTAGAGACAAGCGAGAATTTACGTTTTTCTTTATAAAAATGTTTTTTTACTATTGGAACATAGTAACAAACATCAGAAACAAGATATTGTAACATTGAATTTCAAATTAATGGCAGAAAGAAATTATTCACGTTCTTGTGGACTGATTATTCATTAATAAACATCGATGATACATATCTTACTCATTATCGATACAGTATTTATCGATGGTACAGAGGCCAGTGCTTCTGGTTACTCCAATTCATTAAAAAACCGTTCTTATCGCAACAGCACAGAGTACACGCATGGCTAATTCGATGTGCAGTCCTCTGTACCTAAACAAAAAGTTCATCTTCACCCGAGGTCCCATATCAGGTATACTGGTATAAAAGTTTTATATTGTATATTACTTTACATACTTGCGTCTCTTAACTACGAAAACTTGATCTTTAACAATTTATGTGCAAATTATAAAACTCAACTTTTTTTGCTGACGGTACGGGAAGGAATTTTTGAACTTATTTCGTACGGAACGTGACATGTTTTTATTAATTATACGAGGGACTTATACTTGTTATGTAGACCGTACTAAGAGTCAAGCAAAAGTTTTAATGATTTGCTTATTAATTATACTTACTTTTACTTAGTTTGTTTTATTGACCTTATTTTATGACGTTTTTGGATTTATAAAGATGTGTTTAAAAATGCTGTTATAAAATTAATGTTATTTTTTTTTACAGGTATGTCCACATCAACAGATCTTCGCTTTAGTTCTGGTAAAGTAATAAAATAGTAACAACACCATTGTTTTCTTCTGGTAAACATGGTAAACAAATTATCTCGACCAAAATTTCCCAAAAACTCTAAATGGGTAAACTAAAAAACTTTTCCCAAAGAACCTATTTGAAATTCTCAAAAAAAAAATTGACTTCCCATACAAAGACAAATTAGCTGATCGCACACGTTATAGGAAGAGGTGAAAAGGACATCAGTCACGGCCCATACAAAAAATACCAAAATTTTTAAAGTGGCGGCCAAAAAACGTAAAGTTATTATTTCGAAAGAACGTATTCTTCTAAACATTTTTTAGTAAGATAGCTAAGCTGTACGACCATTACTAGATTTGTTCTTGACACTTATAAATCTGGATGTTAAATGTTCCGGCCATAGAAAAAAGTGTTTCAATAGATTGTGATACAAAACACTTTTCGTATTGGGTTAACGGTTTAGATTCTAGATTTAAAAATGCGTTTAAGCTTGAAAATCTAGATTTTTAAGCTTAAAAAAAAGAAAATTCGTAAAGGTCGTACAGCTTAGCTGTCATAATAAAAAATGTTAAGAATAATGTGTCCATTTGAAATAATAATTTAACTTTTTTGGCCGCCACTTTTAAATTTTGGTACGTTTTGAATGATGTCCTTTGTTAACTAATTTAAAGTTAAGTTACCATATACTTAGGTTTTTTCTCAGACCAAACCAGCTAGCTTTTTAAATTCCCTAGGTCATCAGGCCATCCACTGATAGCTAGGTAATAAATAATAATATAGAGGAATCTGGTATTAAAGTCGATCGAGCGCACATTATCCATTGGTACAAGGGAAGGCTTTTAGCTGTGGATATTGATTATAGATCTACTGTTGTGTATGTAAAGTTATGTGAGTACCACAGGGAGTGGTGCTCGGTACGCTGTTTTACGTACTTTATGATTTTTTTGAAATAAATATCCTTCAGAAGAATATCGGCATTTCGTTCTAATATCATATACAGGGTGACTTTTTAATCAGTACCCAATTTTTTCTTAAGGTGTCACTAACGTTGATAGAACGTAAATAAGGAGAAAAAAAACTTGTTTTTTCAAAAAATTTCAGATTTGGTACCCCTTTTTAACGTCTTAGAGGATGAATTTTGAAAAACGCAGAAACATGGGTGTCGCAAATTGTGTTGATGAGTACTTATTACCAAGTTTCAAGTCAATTGGATGATGTAAATTTTTTTTTCATATAAAAGATTTGATTTATTTTTATGCTTCAGACGATCTAGCTTCAAATTTTCATGTGAAACGACGTAAAACAAAAAAATACGGGTCTGTTAAATTTCCATAAAGTTTGGTATGTAGACATAACAAACATAACATAATAATCTCATAACATAGTAATCCCTTCACCAATATAAAAACACAAATTACGTAGACATGATAGTTTGAAAACTATGCTACGCGACAGTGTCTTACCGTATAGTCGTACATGTTAGGAGTGCTTATTTGTTTTAAATTTATTTCAAAGGTCATTAAAAGAGATAACAAGTTGCGAGAGAAGCTATACACCTATTAAGTTTTTTATTATTATTATTATAAGATGGGTTAACTCTTGACCTCAATCTTGACCAAGGTCATAGATGAGGTCGACGATAGAGCGAGTTAACCCAGAAAAAGCCTATAAGGCACTGGTACTCCCACGCACCGATGGAACACAACAAGCTGCTTGGCGTCGGACTTCGGTAGGAGGGTGGTCGCGAACCGGACGGCCCTTCACAGAGCCTACCACACCGCATGAGACCATAGGACGTCACCTCAGATTCAGAACAAATTGAGGTGTCGTTGCCTCGGGTGGATTAATAGGAGGCAGGTCTCGTTTGTGTTTCCTTAGTCGCCTCTTACGACACCCACGGAAAGAAATGAGGTTGTGTATTCTCAACCGATCACCACACGGCAAATTAAAATTTAAATAAAATGTTGATATTAGTATGTGTCTGTGTCTGTGTATGTAATGAGTGTTATGTGATGTTGTGAGTTGTACAATAATTACCACAAAATCCATACAAAAAGTCTTTCAATAAACTTCATGGTAATCAGTATTTCGACAAGGGATTTCTTGAATTGTGTTTATTTGTCCTTTCCAATCCCAGAAGCATTAGTAGATACTATTTTTCTGAATTTCCATCGACCTTTATAACAGTACTTTTATCTTCTTTTTTAGTTTTTTTACCCATTTTGGTTTTTGTTTAGGTACTCACTTTAACTGAAAGATTTTCGTTACTGGCTCGTCTTAACAATTATTGAATTATTGATATTTCATACTTATTAGGTAGGACAATACCTGGAACACTTAGGATTTGAATTTCCAAGTGCTCAGAGTTTTCAGCACCGTTCCAAACCACATGTCACTGTCACCAAATTAACAGTCTCAAGGTAAAAACTTTCTATGGCTTTATGCACCTAATTCCCTTGCCAAACAAAGATAACACATTCATGAATTCATCCCAAAATATCCACTCCAAAGTTACTGAGATTGCTTCTAAAAGCAGTATCGCACAAGTCATCGGCATCCAAATCTCCACGATGTCAGTTACGTCTGCGAAGTTCCGGGACATACAAATTATTTCAACAGTTTCAGATGTGCCATATGTGGTTGAGCTCTCGTACTATAAACTTTGCTTTACTGGAGAGCAGAATTCCATGTAAAATGGTCACTATTGTCATTCAACCGCCATTCAGACGCCATTGACTAGTGGAATGGATGCACTGATGTGCTGTTTTACAGTATGTGTTCTCCATTTAATTATTCTTCTTATCGTGTGGGTATAGTCAAGTGAGTGGCTAGCTTGGCTAACCCTGGTGTCAGAGTTTTCAAACCGCCAAATGGCCTCTGACTTGGTTTTAACGACTGTAGTCAATCGATAACAGCCGGGACCGACAGCTTAACGTGCAGTCCAAAGCACGGAAACGCTCGTGATAAATTGCCACTTTGGTCACCCTTCAGGTTCCCTGCCTCTATGTACGTTGCTTAACCTCACTGATCGGTTGAGATCAGCAAGCGCTTCTCCATTTAATTTAAAATAACTGACTGCTAGGTGATTCCAAAGTTCGATTTTGAAATTTAGAATTCAAAAGCCGTATAATCAGTCTTTTGAGTTTTGTCACAACTGAACCGTTGAGATTTTAAACAAAAGAAGATCGATTGTTTGATAAAAGTTGCATCCTTTTTAAAATTCGAACCCAATAAGTCTCCGTTGCTACTGGCCATCTAAACAGATAAGGTAAACAAAATTAAAAATAAAACTATAAATAATTCGAACAGCATTCGAATCGAACGCGCACCAGCATTTGAATTTCGAACGCCATTTGTTAGCCAGTAACAAGTTGGAATAGTTACGCCGTGCCAAAACATTGGTTGGAATGTTTCGCGCTCAAATAGCGAAAGTTTGCGCGCCAATAGCTTGTTAAGAAAATGCCGTGATGTCGATGCGACTAAAGTTTTGGGAAAATGGATAAACAGAGTCTTGTACTGCATTGTTCTTTTAGGATAATAGTTTATATACATGTCATTTGATACCATTATCATGTGAGCGTTATATTATAATACCTTACAACATACAGATAAATACATATGTCAACGTAATATTCTCAAACCCGTAATATTGTAAATTTACTTAGTAAGATTATAATCTCTCAGTACTTTGTGAACTGCCTTAATTTCTAATACTATAATTTTACATTGTACGATTATAATCTCTCGGTACTTTGTGAACTTTCTGTAAGATTGATGGACTGGGCAAATTGTAATGTCGCGGTAGCTTATAATTTCACTAGTGAAACTGGTTGATGTCACATAAGCATGATTATCCACAAAAAAAATTATATAAAATTTAAAAAAATAGCCTGACGATCCTGAATAGTTTTATAATTTAATAAAATCTTTAAGGTTATGTCACTGTTTTGGCCATAAAAATTCGAATAAAATGAATGTAGAAAAAGATAAACATACAAAATAGGACACTAATAAAACAAACAATAAAACGCAATCAACTGTAATAAACACAGAGACAATTGAAACTCCAAATGAATAGGAAATAGGATTACCCCCAGTTTCCTGGCCGACCTAAAACAATGCCCCACCGTCTCAAAGCAAAATACAAATCGTCGCAAACTATTGAAATTAATCATTTGGTTGGTCAACCCTACTCGGAAGGATAGGGTTAAATTGCACAGATAGTACAGTATAGACCCCTAGCTCTCCGACCGGGACTTCGTTTCAGAATTTGAGAAAATGATGTAGCCTAAGTGTTAATCTGATGTCTGAACTTTAATATTTAGGAAACGACTTCGTTCCCGTTGGAACTTTATTTTATTATAAGATGCGTTAACTCTTGACCTCAATCTTGACCAAGGTCATAGATGAGGTCGACGATGGAGCGAGTTAACCCAGAAAATGCCAATTAAGGCACTGGTACTCCCACGCACCGACGGAACACAGCAAGCTGTTTGGCGTCGTACTTCGGTAGGAGGGTGGTCGCGAACCAGACGGCCCTTTGCAGAGCCTACCACACCGCATGAGACCATAGGACGACACCTCAGATTCAGAACAAATTGAGGTGTCGTTGCCTGGGGTGGATTAATAGGAGGCAGGTCTCATTTGTGTTTCCTTAGTCGCCTCTTACGACACCCACGGAAAGAAATGGGGTGGTGTTATTCTCAACTCGGTGAAGTTATGCACCCTATGTACAGAATGTATTAGCATTCTTTTCACCCGGGACTTCGTTCCGGATTGGCGGATCTCGCGCTTTTCGAAAACGAATTAACGTAGGTGTGCGGGTTGCATCACGAAGTGTTCCTTCACCGATGAGCACTTAATGGAAAATCTATATAAAAATCCGAAAAGACGAATTTAGTGGTTTAGTCCTGCATCTGGATTTGGAACCGCAACCTTCCGGTTACAATTCTGGCCCATTACCAACTGGGTAATCACTGGGCCAGTGTGGTGGACTATGGCCTAAAATAGTAACTGTGGATTCGCAAGGAGAGTGAGCTTAGAGTTTATATAATTGTGAAGATATCCTACCGCGCAAATAACTTTACTATATCCATTATAAATATGAAAGTAAGTTTATTTGTTTGTCCTTCCTTCACATCGATATGAAGCAACGGATTTTCCTGTTTTTTTACACAGGGTTAGTTGGAACGTTGAAAAGTGACAATAGCTACTTAACCCCGCGAAAGAAGTCGTGAGCGGCAAGTTAGTCAATAATAAATAGATCTGTACTCTATGATCTATGTATTGTGGTAGGGTTGCCCACCAAAACTTGCAATAACCGTAATAAATTACTATCCAATCCAACTTGCTCTAATAAGACGCCTCGAGAGGATTTCAGTACTGCCAGTAGTAAGGAGAGTTTCGTTAGAGGAGGCAGCATTAATATAGAACAATGTTCTTGATGTTAAAAGTGACTACAACTTTATGTACTAAGTTTTCTTAGTAACATAATCGCAGAAGCGCTCGAAGCCCAGTAGCGCTCATTGATCTGAACCGGATCAGTGAGGTTAAGTAACTAACACGGGGCAGGGAACTTGGTTGGTGACCAAAGAGGCAATTTGTTACGAGCGTTTCCGTGCTTTCCTTTGTTCTCGTGGGAATTTCTTAAAATCTTTATTTGCGCCTTGCCTACGTTTTAAAACGTACCTTTGTGCCAAATTTCAGCTTTCTATATGACCAAGGGTTTGAGCTGGGCATTGATGAATCAGTGAGCGATTCAGGAACCTGTAATCTTATATATGTATAAATGTTTGTTTAATAAAACGTTATGATGATGGTGTGTGCCTGAAGAGTTTTGGCCATGGTGTCTACTTTGTCTCCTAGTCTGTTTGACTCTAACGCTCAAAATGTTTTTCATTCCTACTTATGATATTTTTCTAACAGAACATGGTAGGTAGATGACATTTACAAAAACTTATTTATTGTCACGCATAAGTTTCATCCTTATCCTGTAAGAAGTAGGGGGACTTAAGCTGACTACATATAACTCGAGTCTCTTTAAAGTTCGAGTGAATAGGGATCTTTTGGGTGAGCTCGCTACATCCTCGACCACATCTTTGCCCCTGAGCTAGACTGGTCAAGAGCGAACTTATTCGTTATAATATAAAAAAAGACTACCACTCGCTCCTCCGACCCTCTCCTAGCCCTATGAATCTGGAAGTCGCTTGCTCTTGTACCGGTCGTTAGATAATCACTAATTTAATCGAGTTAGGTCACAGTTTGGTGAAACATTAATTGAAACGGTAGTACTAACTTCTTAGTGTTGTCCTTAAATAATGATCTCAAGTTCTAACCAGAGTGGTTTAGATGAAACTCATGAGTACAACTAATTCACGCTTTATTGTCTTAACGAGATGGATTGAGCTTAAGTCGATCAGTTGCTGTAGTTCATTATTTTGTAACCACTTTAAAAAGTTGATTATTTTACAGCCGTTTTGCACACTTTTCCCTTTTATTTTTTTTTACAGTGTGGTAGTAGGTATAGCATTTAAGAATATTATATTCCTTACACATTATGATACATACTAATATTCAGATTAATACTAAAAGAAATCGTGTTAGTTAAAAGAATAAATAACATACAAAGATTCTAACAGCGCGCTGATATTCTACTTTTTCTGTTACTAGCTTTCCCCACGGGACTTCGTTCCCGTAGTAATATGATAATAAAGGGGTAATGTAGCATTCTAATAGTGCAAGATTTTTTGAAATCGGTCCAGTAGTTTTTGAGTTTATTCACGTACAAAAACACAAATCTTTCCTCTTTGTAATATTAAATGTAAATTTAATTACTTTTCTATACATTCTGTATAGAAATTCAAAACACAAGAACCAGTTACACCTCAGAAAAGTCTATTACTTATCGAAAAAAGCACGAACAACTTCAAACAGTCATCAAATACTCCAAACACATTTAAAAAAGAGACGAAAAAGTATATCCCTGAAACCATTACCTCACATACGGTGCACTGAAGCAGTCAAGAGGGTGGGGGTCTAGGGGGTCATAAGGGGGGCTGGGGGAGTCTAGACTGGGGGGGTTTTAATCCTGTAATTATCGGCTTAACTCCAGACGACATTCAGGAGACTATTACAGGTGCATGGTTGACAAATATGCGATAACTTGATTTGTGAGGATTAAGACTACAAGCTGCATAGAAGGGTGAAGTTTTGCTTCCATTAGGAGCTTAGTTTAGTTTTTCTGTCATCCATACTCAAGCCTATTTATCCTTATTGGGGTAGTCAGAGTGTATTACTGTACTGTATATATTTTTGTTATAAATAAATAAATAAAATAACAATTATTCATTCAACCAAGAATTTCACAGTAAAAAACTAAGGGCTAGGTGTCAAAAATCTATTGTTTTTCTTCTTATCGTGTTGGTATAGTCAAGTGTGTGGCGAATTTGGCTAACCGTGGTGTTAGAGTTTTCAAACCGCACAATGGTCTCTGACTTGGTTCTAACGACTGTAGTCAATCGACAGAAGCCGGGACCGACAGCTTAACGTGCCCTCCGAAGCATGAAAACTCTCGTGATAAATTGCCACTTTGTGGTCACTATTGATCACCATCAGGTTTTCTGCCTCTGTGTACGTTGCTTAACCTCACTGATTGGTTGAGATCAGCGAGCGCCACTGGGCTACGAGCGCTTCATCAAATCAATAACTCTAAGACGGAGGCCTATCGTATGATAATTGCAATAAGGGTGGCCACACACTCTATCGGTCGTAAGTAATCGCTTTAGGCCTAAGGCCGACGATATGCGAGCGGGGAGAAATTGCCGGAAAATGCCTGTTTTCGCGTGAAACTACTCGCAAACTAGTTCTGATATAGCTGCCGTGTGGTAGGCGGCTTAACAGGCGGCCATCTTGTCTTTTTAAAATTATTTAACTTAATAATTTTGAAGAAAAGGGAGTGAAAAAAAATTTTATAGGAAAAAAACAAAAAAAAATAGATTTAAAATGCTAAGTATTATGCCTAGGAACTTGTATTTATATTATACTTCTTTATAAGTTATAATTAAACACACACGTCTCTTAAAAACCATTTCCATGGACCAGATGATTAATTAAAACCCATAAAAAAACTATAAAGCGCCTTTGTAGCTCCTTTACTACATTCCTGAATGAAATAAAGCAGATACAACGAGAAAACAATTACAAACAAAGTAGTAACATTTGAAAATAAACTTTAACAAAAAGCATTTGTTCGGGAAAACACTAAAAACTTTCAGACATTAAAGTCGATACATAAATCGAATACATCGAGAGAACGGTGGCTTGAGTCGTGGTACTATTTGTTCTCAGAGAATTCTCATTTTGGAGTTCATTTACTGACGGAAAATTATAAATGTGAATTAGCGACTAACTAAACTTAACTGAGATGAATGATGGGTTCGCTCTTGACCACAATATAGCTCAGGGCAAAGATGCGGTCGAGGATGTCGCGAGCTCAACCAGAAGCCTAATCATTCGAACTTTGAAGATATTCGGGCTATATGAGTTCAGAAATCCAGAAGCAGGCAGAGAATAATTCCATTCTTTGGCAGTGCGCAATTTAAAAGATGATGAATAGTGCCTAGTGCTTATCCTAGGAACCTCCGATGGAAGAAATAGGAAGGTGGAATGAGCTAGTTCCCAAAGCTACATAGTAGGTTAACATATGCAAAATAATTAGCGACTGAATTAATTATGCTACATTTCCAACCATATTAATAAGTACTCAGTCTCACTAGGTACGCCTCTTTTCATCTAACAGCAATAGGAAAAGACAACATATTTTGAAGTAACTCACCCAGAACCGTAACTTCTAAACTCATCTACAACAAATGGTAACCTGACGAGCTTAGCTAATCGAATGACGTAGAAGGACCGTGAGGGTAGGAAACACAATTATTTTTATGGCAACACAATTTTCCCTGCTCATTATATACATACTGCTATGTACTGGCAACATTAACATGCCCAAGGTAGGGCGGTCTTAATGCCCACAGGGCACGCGAGGTTTTTGATTATTTCCCCCAAAATTATATACCATTTTCACACCAAACTATGGCGTGTGTGCACGGCTTAAGGTATTATAACGTTCGTGACCAAAGACGAGTAGTTCTGTTAAAAAGCGCGGGAACAAGCGCCATCTTGCCATGATTTTCCCCTCATCCTCAATTGGAATCGAAATTTAAACTTATTTTCTTTTATTGTTAATTCTTTGTGGCCAGCTATACCTAAGTGTTGCCAGTAATTTCCCGAAACAAACTACCAATGTCATGGTAATTTATATGATAAAAAAAATGTTTATAGCAGTAAGGGGTTGTAATGAAGATATTATACAGTAATAAATGGCAAATTGCTCCGGTAAATATTTTTAGTCACGCATTTTCGTCAAAATCTCGAAGCCAGTTTTATCGACACGTTCTGATCTTGGTTTTGGACATTAGTGTGTTAAATTTGGTAAATGGGTTCACTAAAAATGAGGGGTTTAGGTAAACTGTGCGTAAAGTCATCAGTTGCTGTGGTTTGATGGTAGTTTTTTTATCCCTGACAAAAAATAAGGGTGTTATAATTTTGACAAGTGTATCTGTGGGTTTGGCTGTGGCATCGTTGCTCCTAAAGGAATGGACCGATTTTGATAAATTTTTTTTAAAGACTGATGTAATTGATATTGTTTTTAGCTATATTGGTTCCAACCAAATAGTAGGGGGTGATATTTTTTTTTTTAATTTTATAGTTATTATACTTTGTTCCCTTGATTGACGGCGTCATTTTGACATTTAAGAATATAACAAAAAGCTCGCCCCAGTTCTTTACTAAAAAAATCATTATTTATGAATTGTTTGAATCTGAGATAAGTATGTTTTTTTTCTTCTAACGACCACAATAATATTACAAATAAAATGAGTTACGATATAACATTTCTTTCGCTTACATCGCACAGTGTTAGAGTTCAAATAAAAACAATAAATCTAAAAAAAAACTATAAAATATATTACGTTAATATAACTAGGCTTTTAAAATAGACATAAAGATGTACTCACATTAAGCTCAACACATAATGTTTGCATGTACAAATTTGACCGATGTCTCGACATGAAATGGCCTTTACATAAAATTAGCATAATACAAATTTTATGTGCGACTTTACTGTGTAGTCTACAGATAACATGCTTGTGGAATCGTTCTGTGAATTTATTAACTACTTAAAGCTTCGTTTATACACAATATACATATCTAAAATTCATATGAAATTGATGTTTTTCATACAAAAACTTTTTTTTTATTCTAACGTTGTTGGATTTTTCTCGTGAAGCGTAATTCAAAATTACAAAATTTTTTGGGAGGGTTTGGAAAACATTAAGTTAAGGTTTATTATACTTTGTTTATTGAAAATTGTAACGGACAACAGATGAAACGAGCTATAACAGTAAATAAATCTGAAGTAAACATGTAATAATTTTACATATCCGTTTTAAATTTTTAAAATCTAATTGCGAAGTATGCCTGTTGTTTAAAGTATTAAATTTACTCAATACTACGTAACTACGAGTCCCTAAGCTTATAAAGAGGGTTCAACCGTTTTACAAGAATTTGATAAACAAGTGCAGAAAGGAAGCTAAAAGGAATACAATCACTCTAACACCAGCATTCCAGAAGCGTGTCCCTTGGCATCGCGTGTAAACTTCAAATAAAAACAGACCCGGGCGAATTTGATACACGACGCACTTTAACCGTGGTATCTTTATCTAAATCGGGACAAATTTTTACCATAAATGGGACAAGTTGTGGGACAAAGTTTTTTTTTTAAATCTCGATTTTGGCGAGGCTCTGGGGCGTTTAATTACACTAATGACAGCCTCATAATAAATCAAGAAGCATCCTGAAAATCAAGAAGCGTTCCTCATGTCTAAGACCTTTCTAATATAAATATATACGGTCTTACCTTCTTCATAGGTTTTTGGTCGTTATAAGCTTATATGTGTAAATAATAGTAGGCCGATTCCTCTGCCTTAAGATTATTTGAACTTTATATATCAGGTGACTCCAAATTACTTTGGAATGAGACACTTATCTCATAGAAATAATCTGCCCCGCACATATTTTTTTATAGTAGACTGGCTTTCCGCACGGGATTTCGTTGCTGTGGGAATTTGGGAAAATTATGTAGCCTATATTATCCGCTGTTTAGAGAGCTTTCTATTGGTGATGGAATCTTTAAAATCTGTTCAGAAGTTCCATTACTTACTTCCTACAAACAAACTCACAAAATTTAAAAAATTACCTCTTTTTAATATTATTTTAGATATAATATAGTATCAGTATATATGGATTCGTTTTTGACCACTATCTGGCTCAGGGGATTTGTGTTTCCTTGTATGCAAATGAAATAAATTGTATTGTAGGAATACCTTATTCATATTATCATATGAACGATTTCGCAACAGGTTTTGTAATCCATACTTCCATACTAATATTATAAATGCGAAAGTAACTCTGTCTGTCTATCTGTCCGTCTTTCACGCCTAAACTATTGAACCGATTTTGATTAAATTTGGTACAGAGATAGATTAGAGCCTGGAAAAGGACACAGGCTACATTTTATCCCACGGTTGGGCACGATATACCCTGTAGTCCACGCGGGCGGAGCCGCGGGCGGAAAGCTAGTAATTAATAAATGTACAAGAAAACCGTACAATATAACCTACATTACCCTGCCTTTTGGAAACGATTGGAATACAAATAGGAAGAGATATATTCGTGGCGGGAAAGAATTGGCGCGATACCGCCATCTTGACGGGTTTCCCGCCAAAATGTCGATTGTGCCACGTCGCTCTTTGGTCGCGTCCCACTATCGACAAACTCCCGTGGGAATTCAGATTCAAGGAATAATAATTGGGCTGGATAATATTAACCCGTCGCGCGATTGTTTACGCCGCTTGCGATAGTAATCTCGTACATCAGGTGTAAGTACATTTGGTACACTAAAAAAAAATCTACAATACTTTCAGAATGCATAGTAACATTCTACAATACTTTCAGAATTGTAAACTAGCGAGAACAGTTGATAGCGAAGGCTTTTAAATGGGTTTGTAGATAAAGTTGTTCAGTTTCATGGCGACATACACATCCTAATGTTTCGCTATCTGATTTCTAGGCACAAAAAACTCACACAACTTTTTTTTTGTTTGCTCTTGACCACAATCTAGCTCAGGGACTTTAGTCTGTACTATCTACGACCGAAGTTTTGAAGCGTCGAATGTCAGTTAGTACATCTCTATCGTGTGCTATGCAGATGACAGTGACAGGTGGTGACAATTATCGGCCGTCCGTCGATCGTAGACAGTACACAGTAGAGCCCCAGGAGCGAAGAATATGTGGTCGAGGAAGCTCATCTAGAAGCCTCGTATTTTAAAAAGATTCGGGTTACCTATATGAGCTCAGAAACACACACAGGCACAGAAGTCCATATATATAAAAGTCACATAACAGTCACATTTGTGTTTTTTAAATGCATATACTGCTAGGGAATGACATGACAGCCGGTTTGGTCGAGAGGTAGTGACGCTGCCTCTTGATCTGTGGGTCCTGGGTTTGATCTCCAGTTGTGGGAAATATTTGTGGGAAAAAGCAGATTTTAGTTCTTAGGTCATAGATGGAAGTATGTAGCGTTAAGAAAAAAAAACATTTCTCATGTTTAAGACCGAAATAGCGTACTCGTACCACGCAGGATGTTATTGGTGTTATTGATTTCCGCACACCCTCTATAGCGTCGTGATAAATACCTACAGGGTGCTTGAGGGTTACCTTTCGTCGCGGTTTGCCTCCGGCTGTATGGAGAATTGAATTACTTGTACGCACGATGATTCCTCGGTTTTTGGAGGCCGGATCTAGTTGGGATTTGCGCCCATGGTAAAATTAGGCGCTAATTTTATCGCTGATTGGCAAAGTTATTACAAAAATTAATCACGTTGGACTGTAAGGACATTTTAAATTTTCACAAAATAAATCATTATTATTTTTAAAAAAAAGTATAAAATGTCCACTTATTTGTATTCCTTATTTGTTGCACGTTTGCTACACCTGCCCTTGTAGGTGTAGCAAAGCGGTGTAGCAAGCGGTTTTTCTTGTATCTCTTATTCACCAATATGTTTGAAAGTAAGAAGTTAAGATTTTCATTTGGTAAGAAGTTTTTAAATTAAATTTTTAGAGTATAGTGACTTTTGTAAAAAAAAAAACAAACATTGTTGTGATCTTACCTTTTTACATTCTAATAAAAGGGGCAGCTTATTAAAAATCCGAAGAGACATTGCCAGCTCTGTCGAAAGACTGAAGTCGGAGACAGATAAACGCCATCCCTTATTCCAGCATAATAAGGTGCCACAGAGACTTAAAAGCCGGCACAATTTCATTAAAGGAGTAACTCCTATGTCTGGCGAAGTCTCGCAAAACCGCCTAAAGCTCTGGGAAAGGAGATGTCCGTCTGAGTCTCCAATCCCACTAGCAGAACATCTCCCACCTGGACGCAACCTGCCTTGGCCAACGTGGAGGTCGTTAAATCGACTCCGGACCCAAGTCGGTCGATGCAAGGATAACCTGTGCAAGTGGGGGTATAGTACAGAAAATAATTGCGAATGTGGTTTCTCCCCTCAGACAATGGCACATATCATGTCATGTCAAGCGAGTCCGATCACCTGTACTCGTGAAGACCTGTACAATGCCACAAATAACGCTGTGCGCGTGGCTGAGTACGGGTCTAGTAAAATTTGAAATTCAGCCATATGACCGACTCGATAAGAAGAAGATTAAAAAATTTAAACCCTAAGTTCAAACTACTTTTATTTTAAGATAAGAACAGCAATATACATCGCATTCTAATATAAAAAAAACTACAATATTTTTTATAATATCTATCTTTTTAAATTCAAGGCGCTACAGAGCCTCCAAATCCCTCCCTGCCTTGCCATCGAATACTTGTGACAACCGCCTGAGGCGCCCTCTATTATATCGGCAAAATATTATTTCACACATTAGTATGTGACGTCGTCTCTACAAAGAAAATTATTTTTTCCTCCATCCTTCGGGATTTGCGAATATTCAGGCAGGCGCGCAAACAGGAGTCTGCGATGTTTAGTTATTCCAAGAAAATATTGGGAAAAGCTGAGTAGATACCGTTTTTTCTTGAATTTTATGTATTGTGAAGAGGCAATTAGCATCTATTTGTTCTTTAAATTAGAAACGAGGGAAAGCGGTACGAGTTTCCAGTACATTTATGATGATATTGTACAGACAGCAGCACGTCAGTCTACCCATATGCACTAAGAAATTTAAGTCAAATTTCACCTTTGTGCCAAATTTCAGCTCGATGTCTTTGACCTACAGCAAAACAAACGTTAATAAAGGACTAAAGTGTTAACAAAGTCAAAGACAACAATAGCTGATCAATACTTTGACGTTTAAGCACCAATAGATAAACTTATTGAGCTGATTGTACCCCCCATTAACAGAACCGTTCAATGGTCGAATGGACATCAAATGGTCGATACAAAAGCTAAAATCGTCAATGCTACAAGAGGAATATAAGTCGAATAAGCCTGAAATACGTTTTACTTCCTCCAATGCCTATTGTTGGCTTTGTCACAGACTTCCCTACGATTTTCCGCGGCAACAAAAAAAGATAAAAATATAGGTTTTCTTTTATTTACTAGTGAAGTTGTCACCCACATTGATAAAGAGGAAACTGTCAAAAAAACTCGTTTCCGCTTCGGGATTTGTTTAAGAAAACAGAAATACGTGACTCCATCGATGTCTCACAAAAGCTCTCTAAGATGTAAGATGGCGTCATGTCACGTCAAAATGACGTCTTTCGCGCCAAATTCTCGAGTTTATTCTTTCAGCCGCACACGCAATTTCCTGTGCTGTTTTTTCAGGCTACTGTCTCGACATTATAAATGGTATTTGCTCCTGTAATGATCACTTAATCGAGGTGAAAGAAAGTAATTTATTTTGAGCGTTGTTTCTTTATTTTTCCCCTCGGGGCTGGCTGTTGGGTTGTGTTTATGGCTAATGCTAGACTCTCCGGTGAAATATGCGCGTGATAAGAGGAATTTCATTCCCTATAATTGTAATGGCTGTGGGCTATTTATAGTGAAACTCATTATTTTTTATGTTGACCACTACATTACGCTTTTGGGCGTGGTGGAGCCCTAAAACCGCCCGCTTATTCTCGGTTTGATACAACTCGACCACAATTTCATAAATGATATGTTTATAACTCAAATCATTTGCATAATTTATAGGTTTATAAATCAACATGCAACCGATTTAGTATAAAACTGTAGAGAGGTAACCTACTGACCTTTCAGTGTTCGTTTTATGAAGGTTTACCTTTAATTTGAATTGCTGTAATCATACCTGAGGTTTTTATTGGTCGTTTATAAAAATATGAAGTTAAATAACTCAATAACGACTTAGCTACTTTCGTCTACGTCTGTTCAGGTATATTTCAATCATTCTTTTAAGCTAATTTTGAATTCATTGCATTTAAGCAAATGTTTTTTATATTTTAGATTTTTTTAACTTCAATTAAAATTGTGAGAATACTTGGGGGCTTTATCAAGTATTTAAAATAAACAAAGCATTCTAATGGCCAACGCTGTTCACACAAAGGTCCTATACAATACTTAAAATAGCCTTGTATCACGAGTACCTTGTAATGTAAACCATCAGCCCATATGCGTCCACACCAAGGAGCACGGGTCCCCCTTGGAAGATTTTTCTGGCGGAATAAGTTTGTAAACATAACAAATAAATTATTATTTAATTGACGCATTCTTCAAACCGCATTCTTTAAATATTCAGTTACATACATTAAAAAAAACCTTAAAATAAAGAGATTACTCTTAAAAAAGGGATCGCAAGTACCTTGTAATGTAAATCATTAGCTCATACACGTCCCTACAAAGGGGCACGGTTCTCCCTTCGAAGATTTGGCAAGCCAAATAAGTTTTTAAATATCACAAATAAAATATTGAATTAACGTATTCTTCAAACCGTGAACTTCAATAAAACATCAAAGTATTCAGTTACATACCTTAAAAAAACTTGACGAACCGAAAATAAAACTACCAAAAAAAATGTGTACCAGACAATACCTGAACCGATTTTTCTGTTTTTTTTTTACCACCGCAGCTGTATCACATGTCATGCGGTTTGTAACTGTACTCCGTTGTCGGGATGTTAACCGGATCCTGTGGTTGACTGTACTGGGGTTTCGTGCTCTGTGTCGCGGAATGGGAGGTCGGGGGTTCGAATACCTAGGCTGGTTATGAAATTTGCTTTAAAATATATCATTGTTTTAGATTTTAAAGAAAAATATATGAAATGAATTTCGTTATTTTTGACAACTTGGTACGAGATACGTGACGGGTTGTTTGAGTATAGTAAGAATAATAAGGTATATCTAAAAATGTATATAAGGTGACTTTAAGTTAGTTAACTTTAAGGGGTGATTCTCCTCATGAAACTGAACAACCTTCCCTAAGGAACCTATATGAAATTCCCAAAAAGAAATGTCGATTTACTATACAAAGGAAAATCAGCTAATCGCACATGTTGTATAGAGAAGCGACGTTTTTTTCCATATCTCGTACTATGTTCCTTGTGAAATGAAAAGTTCAGTTTCGTGGCTGATTCACATCCTCAATTTTCGCTAACTAATTGAAAGTCTTCCAATACATACCCTATAGTGTTCTCTTTTCGTCAAAGGCATTTTAAAACAGCAGTGGTGGACTAGGGCCTACAATCCTACATCCCCTTCGTGTTCCGAAGGGAGGCCCGTGCCCCTCGGTGGGGACGTATATATATGGGTAGGAAAAAAATATAAATAAATAATAAATAAATAAACGCTACACACTCAAAGGCCCACAGTAAGGTTTTCCCTTGTGTCCCTTGGAACACACATAAAGACAAACACAAACACCCATGACCCGAGAACAAACATCTGCTTTTTACACAAAGGTTTGCCCCGACTGGGGATCGAACCCAGGACTGCCGATCAAGAGGCAGCGTCGCTACCACTCGACCAAACCGGCCTAAACTTTTTCAAAAAATAGTCCAATAAAATTCAACAACCATTTCGGTTAAATGGTAGTGAGACTTTCTTGAATTCGTTTTCCGCAAAAGTCTAAAGACCACAACATTCGTTTAACAGGCAGATATTATTAATATACGATACAAGACAAACTTATTCTGTGTGTGTTTACAGAATATAAATAAGAGTACCTACTTTCATACTAGTGACAGAATTACTTAATATAATATACTTCAGTCCTCCAAAATTCTAATCTTCAAAAAGTCACCGAAAAAAACTATTTTCGGCGAAATTCAGTAGCATATAAAAATTCGCTGACAAAAGTACACACCTGCTACCTTAGGGAGGCACAGAAAGGGGCTCCTTTCGCGAAAATTTACTGAACAGTAATGTATATCACACAACAACACCACATAAAATACCTTTATTTATTGTAGGGGATATACGGAACCTTTAACACTTAAAAAATAATTCAGCTCCTGCACTGTTATAGTGCGAGGGGTGATAGGAGATAGTTTTGGAAAGAAGGTTTATGAGGTTTTGCTTTTTTGTGGTGTTTAAACGACTGCGAAAAAGGATTATAGCAAATCTTGGCTAATCGGTGATATGCCGTAATTGAGTAATAGTTAAATTCGTCCTATTTTAGGTCGCATGTTATATTATAAAATGTTATTTGTATGAAAAGTTCAGTATTTGCAAAATTTTTAGGCAATTACTGTTGCGGGCAATTTAATTTACTCTGACTTCGCATTTTTTCTGTAAAATAAAGTTCAACTATCACCGATTAACCAAGTTTCACCGATTAACCAAGTTTTGCCCTAGGCTCTCTAACCGGCGATTTTTTGAAGGTCTACCTATGTTGGGTGACATTAATTTAGAAAGCAAATCTTTAGGGGTTGATTCTCTCCATGGAACTGAATAACTTTCCACAAGGAACCCATACGAAGCTTTTAAACAAACAAAAACACATCGCTACGATGCCACATACAGACACACAGACATATACAGATACACAAATGCACACGTCAAACTTATAACACCTCCCTTTTTTGCCGAGGGTTAAAAATTACAGTATGACACATCTTGCTATTCAAAAAATTATTAGTGGATGAAACGCCTGTCATTAGTGGATGAATACTATTAATATAAAGAGGAAAAATTTGTATTTTTCAAAAATTCTTTACCATTAGGATGCTACATTATTCTTGAGTTACATAGGCTACATAAGTAGTGAAATGTAAATGTATGAAAAAAAATTCGGTCACCTAATTTATAGACCAAGAGGGTTGCTTTTACTGCAACTTACAGATATAATAGTCGGGGAGGCGTAATAAAAAAAACTTTTTATTGCTGTTCAAGTTACGGAAAGCACTTATCGTGTCTAAATCTATGAGGGAGCATATTTTTATTAATGGATAGCTGTAGTATATAGGTAATTAAACTATCGTTAAGTCTAAAATCTATTTATGAAACATTTTCACTCAAGAAAATACAATAAGTCTTACTTAAGAGACAAATATTCAGGTTAATAAAGTATTAAATTTATTAAAAAGTAATAATCGCATATCTCTTACAGCCTATAAAATTGAAGATCCCTAGTTTTAGTAACGGCTTTTAATGAGACTTAATTATTTTTCAGGTGACCTACCTTTATCTAATTAATTAATTTCCGACACTTTTATGTTTCTTATTTGTGTAAAAAGCGTTTTGTGTCGTGTTTGTTTTTGTGTACCTATGCTCCAAGGGATCGCCGACACAAGGGAAAACCTTAATGTGGACCTTTAAGGCGACTACAGCACCTAAATTACGATTTTATGATGCGTAGATAAGCCTGATGCACTGCATTAAATCGAAGAAATAAAATACTACGGTAATATTCAGGACATAAACTAGATAAGTAGTTTGCTGTAAACATGATTCAGCAGTTTTGGTTCGATAGAAAAAGCTCACAAAGTCACCTCTAAATACCCAAACTTGTGTATCTGTTAAGCTGTAAAAAACTATAGTAAAATGCACACAGGACCTTGAATTTGCTATCAAACTGTTCGTGACTGAACACTCTCGATAAGTAGTTAACGCATTTTTCGATTTAAGCTGTTACCTTTCCATAAATCTCATTTTTCTAACTTTCGAACATATTTTTACGCACGCGCGCTTTCATAGTCCGTAAACTTCGTGTATCGACACTGTTCGCACTGCCGGCCCAGGCCTGTTGAGAGACGGAGATGGCACTATTTCTATGTGTGCTGCCTTTATCGGGTGCTGTAGTCGCCTTAACAAATAATCTAATACACTCTATCCAAGAAAAACGTTCCAAATTCTACAAACACTACTCTTAAACAGGGCTTTAGGTAAATCTCTTTCAATCTCTCGGGTGGTTAAGTAATCAGACCATGAAACTGAACAACTTTCCCAAGGAACATAAGTCAAAATACGAAAAAAAATTTTGTGTTCCCATACAAAATTTATCAGCTAGCGCATTTTGTATGGGAGATCAACATTTTTTTTCGTATTTTGACCTATGTTCCTTGGGGAAGTTGTTCAGTTTCATGGACTGATTAACCATCCGAGAGGTTGAAAGAGAGATACCTAAAGCCCGTATATCTCCCGTTCTCTCCTGTAAACATTCCCATAATTCAGAATGAAACAGCACGAAGTGGAGCGCCGTTGCAAAGCTGTAATTTTTTTTCAGTGACCAATAACACTCAATCACAGTTGTCTACTAATCAACGTCTTCGCTACTAAACAAAATCGGAAATTGTGCAAACGGACAAAGGGACTAGTTAGAGATGGAAATTTCGGTATTCATAAATACAGTTCTACTCTTCCTCGCTCGACTGAGAGTGAAAGAAAAACGTGGAATGTTCCAGCTGCCTAGTTTTCCCAGGCATACTGTAAGAGTCAGTAATTGGAATGTGAAATTATTGTTGCGTTGTGGGCGAAAGGCTGACAAAACCTATCATCAGTATCATCACTTGCCCCGACCAGGAATAAAACACTGGATCCGTCGATCAAGAGACAGGTTACCTTTGAACCAAAACGACCGTCCATTTAAAAACAAAACCGAATTTCTTCATAAATCTAAAATGTGAATTCAAAGCAATAAAAGGGGGACACGCTTATTTACTTAATGTCAAAATATGATCCCAGTTTCCACAAAAATATTTACATAAAAAATTCGGTACCAGGCAAATCTACCAGAAGCACCTTGGCATCTCTACTATAAGGACCCCTTCAGGGCCCTCAAGAGTAGGGGCCCCGGGGCGATTGAGGAAAAAATCTTATTTGACAACCCCCTGCAATTTTCACCTCCCCTAGTTCACGGTCGCTCGCGCTGGGTACCTAAATCATGTGCAGCGAGGATGGTTAATATGGAAACGGCTTTATTTACGCTTCCAACCTGTGGTCCACCTCTTCTGTTCGCCTGGGTGGACTATTAGTAATATTTTTTTCATTGGTTTACCTCAATATTTTCACTAACAGACTTAAAAAAAGGAGGTTATTAATTCCACATGTATTTTTAGTATCATTATCAAAGTCCATAATCCGTTAGAAAAATATATTGCTTTAATTAATTTTACCCAGCTAATAATATTAGTCGCCGAGTCATTATTATTAGCAATAGTTAGTCTTTCAGAGGTCAAGCACCGCCGTTTGTAGATTTCCGAGATGCAGATTTTAAAATGTTCATCTGTAGGCTAGCACGGCTTTAGCACAGAATTATGTAATTTAAGAAAATTAACTTGACTACTTTAATTTTAATATTTACACACACACATACATACGCTCACGCCTATAATCCCTAACGGGGTAGGCAATTTTATTATTTTAAATACTGAAATATGTATTTAAAATATTAAAATGAATGATTTTTAATTGAGTATTTTTTTTAAACGCTTATCCCCGTGGAGGACATTCACAAATAGTTTTAAAGGACAGAAAAATGTTCGGCGCAAACATTTAAAAAACATTTTAAATATTGTTTCATCAGCCATTTTAAGGTTTAAATCGAAAGACATAATCATTATTACATATATGAAAGAATCCATCTCCACCCTAACCTATCCCAAACCAACCAAAAAAGAAAAATGAAACCGCTTATACAGGAAGCTAGTTCATACGATACGTGACTAGGGGTGCATATATGCCGGAAAACTGTTAAAAAACCCCTAAGGAACCCCTAAGAACCCTCGTATGCACCCTTGCATCTTAACGATTTACTCTCACAATCTTGGCTGTATGGAATTCAATGCCTTTGCTTGCGCTTAGGGTTCAACAGAAATAACTATGCATTCCAGTCACGTTGGCGTTATGTTGTGTTAACTTTTTAAATTCTTTGTTTTCTTATTTTTGTGGCATCATCATTTTGAAAATATTTTTGGCTTTTTTTTCATAAATAATAAGTTATTTGACTATAGGCACATTAAGTTAAATTAAAATCAACTGATAAGTAATAAATATAGTATTGTAGTTTCCTAACAGTCTAAGGTCACACATAAAGTCCTGAATAGAACTGAAGAAGTTATTTTGGACTTGCTGCCAATCTCTACACCAAACTTTATAGAATGAGCATCTGCAAGTTTCCCTTCAAAATTTTCTTGAGTCTATATTTAACAACTACAGATGTACGCACTAGTTTCCCGTTCGTGACTTAGTCCGCATGGATTTTTTTTTTACCTAAATGTAGACACACCACTCACTCAAAGACCCATGTCCTTGTTAGGTATACCCTTTAAATGGTTGACATATGTACAATATTTTACCTTTACCACACCTAAGTAGAACATAACATTTTACAGTTACATTATTTATTAAAATTTTGAATTTTTTAAAACGTTTACCCGTGTGAGAAATATTCATAAAGGTTTTCTGGGAAAGAAAAAGACGCGAAGGGGACTTGAACCCATGACCCCAGGATTAGATCTCATGACCCTGGTGCTCTAACCAACTGACCTATCATGCCTTCAAGTCAAGCCGCAAAATTTCTCATTCCCTCACTACTTAAGCATTTAAGTTCATTTCAGACTAGAATATTACAGGGTAGGGTAGACAATAATTAAATAATTACTCAAAATTCATATCATATAGAAAATTATAATCTACGGAACTCTGTACCGTTTTATGATACTCACCCTTGTTGATAGTTTTGAAAGATGATCTGTAGAGGGATGGGATATTGAAACATAGGGATCTTGTGTCAACATTAGGGATCTTGTCTCAATTAGCTTGACAGGCGCTGGATCAGGATCATAACTTTGACAGTGAAAAACTACTTTGAAAATATGTACTGTGACCCCCTGAAAATATGGTTTAGGTTTAGCTTCACCAAAAAGAGTAGAAATTAATAACTAGCAACTTCATCGTGTCGTTCCCTTTAAACCGTATTGATTTGAAAGGGACCACACGATGATGTTGCTATAGTTATTAATTTCTACTCTTTTTGATTAAGCTGTATTTCTTAGTTAGAAAACTCTATGCAAAATTACAGTCTTTGTGAATTTATAGTCAGCACATCATTTAAAGAAGAAGTAGGCATAGAGGGTGTGGGCCTCTGAGTGTAAAATAAAATCTTCAGCTCTCAGCCAGATTGTGGTAAAGCGTGGTCTTCGCTACAAAAAAAACAACAAAGCATTTTCTCTACAATTGTATCTACTAAACTTGTAAAATATGGCAACATGACAGTTAATGTTTTAATATTATTATTTTTTAAATCGTAAGAACTTAAAAAATTGCTTAAAAAAGATAAGTACTCAAGTTTACTAACCAATCTAAAAAGACTACCAACTCCATCCATCCACAGGGGTCCTACTAAGGCACTGACCGCTATCCCTCCTCCTCGGATTTAAAACCAATGCATGTTTAGCAAAAAGCACTCGAATTCCTCTCACAAATCTCAGGGGGCTTATTTTTATCAGTGAGGAGTTACCTCCACTCGAATTTCCCTACATTTCGCCTCGAATCGTGGGCTATCCTCTAACTCGTAAAACAAGTAGTAAAACGTCTTCTTCGATGTTTATTTAGGACTGGGAGAAACAGGAGTAAGCATAAAAAGTGGTTCAATTTGTTGTGATGGCTCTCCATTGTTGCAAATTAAATCAAGTTTTTTTTTCAGATAGTCAAGTATCATTATTATGTATTGAGAGTCCAATATAGGTGTTATATATAAGTTTAAGATTGTTCAAGGTTGTTTTCACTACAGGGTGAAATTGAAAACATTCGACAAATTTTGAGGGATGAATCTACCCATGATTACGAACAATTTTTTCTATGGGGCCTACTTTCCTACTTAAAAATAAAAATCTGCTGTTCCATACATTTTGGTTGAGTAAGTATTGAACTTTTGTATGGATTTTTATTTTTAAGTAGAAAAGTTGGTCCCATAGAAAAAGTTGTTTGTAATCATGGGTAGATTCATCCCTCAAAATTGTCAAGATTCGAAATGATTGAAGATCTGGTCTTGCGCGATTCGTTGATCATGGTGAATTGATTGTAGTGAGCTCGCGGAAGGCCAGATCTTCAATCATTTCGAATCTTGACATCGAATACCATTTCAAACCTTTTAAATTGATATTCGAATTATCTTCTTCGAAATGACCGAATGAGAAAGAGTTGCGTTATGCCCGATCCTCCATGAAGGTCTGCATACCACAGTACTCAGAAGAAACGAATAAGAATGAGGGTAGACCGTTTTGTATGCTCTTAATACTACCCGTATTTCTTCAGTTCATCAGTGACCATGGTGCTTGCAACAGCGCCGAAATATTGGATACTCTGTTATAACAAAAATCGTTGTAAACCCGTTACAATAGGTTTGTTTTTTAACAGAAACATACTCTTTCTAGACCCTGACATGCGAATAGAATCAAAAGACAAACGATGACAAAATTATCACCAAATAAAATACTCAATCCAATATCTGCATTTCCATATCTCTATCCTAAAATGTCTCCTTCGATTCGCAAATCGATCGCGTTGGGGTGAAACGTCAAGTTGGTTCAGCATTTCGTTCTCAAGTGTCGATTTACTGCTTCTCACTTAAATCTTTTTAAATTTCGAATGCCGACGTTTGCTGTGCTCTCTCCAAATTTGGATTTCTTTTCTCTATGCATGATAGGTAATGATTATCGTATAGATCTTATTTAATCGGGATAGTACTGTTATGAATTTTCGTTTTTCTTGAAAGACAATTTTAGTGCTCTGGATTGGAAGTGAACGGAAACTTAAAATGTTCGAGCTGCCAACTCTTCCCAGGCAACCTATCACGGATAGGGAGGAGCGGGACCTCCATGCTTAAAAGGGGGTCTCGACACTTGCTATTATAAAATATTGTGTTTATGGTAAAAAATAATTTTGAATTTTTTGAATTTTGAATTTTTGAATCACCACTATACTCATGTGTCATCTAATAACCCTCAGAATGTATGTCAAACGTGACGTCATGTGAACCATACGATGCTCTGCCTACCCCTTCAGGGATTTTAGGCGTGAGTCTATAGATGGATGGATAATAAATTGGGACTCAGTGATAAAAAAAAAATCTATTCTAAGTAAAGAATAAATTTAGTTAGATGATGTCATAATGATTAGGTATTTTACTTTCTCCATTAGTCCTCTGTTTTTAACCTCCAACGAGAAAAGGTGGTGTTGTAAGTTTCACCTGTGAATCTATTTGTCTGTCTGTGGCATCGTAGCTCCGAAACGCATGGACCGATTTTGATGTGGTTTTTTTTTCGAAAGCTGATGTGATCGAGATGGTTCTTAGTCTTAGCTATATTTGATCAAAATTGGTTCAGCCGTTTAAGAGTTGTAATCAATAAATTTCGGGGATAATATTCTTTTAAATTTTAGAGTTATTTAAACGAATAAGCAGAGAGGCATACTAAGTAAGATGACCATGGGATTTCTATAATTCGGTCACAAATTCACAATTTCTTGGATAATAATTTCTTTTTTTACTGTAGAATTATATTAGCTAAGTCTTACTGTACCTAAACTAAACAAAAGGGTGAACGAACCATTATCGGGTCGGCGCGAAAAAAAAGAGATAAAGCAATATTTTACCCACATTCAGAGGCATCCAAAAATCCAGTTATACGCTCCAATTTAAACAAAAGAAACTTTTGGGGTAACTCGTAAAAATGGGCATTAACAAATCAAAAGGTAGGGTAAAACGTCCAGTTACGGCCCTCCCGGAGTTTGGCGGGAAAATATGCAAATTTGTATAATTAAATCCGTCCGTCCAAAATTGGCTACAGTTTTATTTTCAGTTTAAAAAAATACGTTCGTATTTTGAATTTGAATTGTTGTTAATATTTCGTGTGATTGCTTTTTGGGAAGTTTTGTGATTCATTCAGCTTTTATATTATTTTTTTTAAGTACCTATCTATGATGTAGTTTCTTGCCTATCTTTGACATAGATAGGCACTAGCTTTCCGCCCGCGGCTCCGCCCGCGTGGACTACAGGTTATATCGTGCCCAACTGTGGGATAAAATGTAGCCTATGTCCTTTCCCAGGCTCTAATCTATCTCTGTACCAAAATTCATCAAAATCGGTTCAGCGGTTTAGGCGTGAAAAGGTAACAGACAGACAGACAGACAGACAGAGTTACTTTCGCATTTATAATATTAGTAGGGAAGTAGGGATAGAGAGCCCTCTGAGATTTCTTTTAAAAAAATTGTGTCTTTTTATTTGCCCAATATAGATATATCTAGCAGCGTTACTGTTAGACATTCCATAGTTATTTTTTTTTATTTGACAAGTTTTTTTCTATTATTATTTTGTTTGTAACATATAATATGTTTATTGACATTTACATTAAGTTTTTCTGTTGTGATGATACGGGATGAGAGGACTTATTAATTATTCTTATTTGACACCGAAGCTTTATTCTGTAAAAACTGAATCATGTTTTTTAAGAATTTACTTATTTGCTTAATAAAAATTAGTAACTCGAGCTTCGAGGCATTCGTGAGTTCATCGACCACCACAGTATCATATTATCCCACCATAGACTCATAATAAACCATATTTCACCGTTGATATATCCGTTACTAAGGTAAAAGTCTCCCATGATTCGAAAACAACGAAAGTGCATGTCGGCCAATAAGGCCTTTGGCCTGGAACTAAATTGCTCACAAATCAAGCTGTCTGCTTTCTCCAGCCACGTACAATTGCATTCCACACACGCTGAGACCTACGATATCTAGGATAGATTATTTTAGATAAGGTACTTACCTATCCGCATATTAGGGCTTTTACCCTACTTAAAAGAAAATACTTTAAACTGAAATTAATAATCATAATATTTGAAAATACAATCTTTATTTTTTAATTCGAATCAAATAAAACTGGTTAATATTCCTTCGTCCCTTATCGTGCAGATATAATCAAGTATGTGGCGAACTTGAGTAACCCTGGTCAGAGTTTTGAAACTGCCAAATGGCCTCTGACTTGGTTTAACGAATGTAGTCAATGGACAACAGCCGGGAACAAAGGTTTAACGAGCCCTACGAAGCACGGTAACGCTTGTGATAAATTGCCACTTTGGTCAACCATCAAGTTCCCATCAGGATTTTTTATAATCAGCTTTCATTAGCGAATTAAAAAAACTGTGATATCTATATTATACTAGCCAAGTTAGTCATTTGATTAAACACATTAAGAAATTTTTTAAATCGGTAGAGACCAAAAACGTAAAATTTTATTGAGATTTAGCTGTAGAAAGTATCCACGATGCAGCAGACACGAAACAGCAATCAAAATTATCCTTTTCCCGCGTTTTCTTTTCGAATTCCACTATTTTTAGTGATTTCTTAAATTGTCCTAAATTGTTGGACATCTAAGAACATAAAAATCCCGCATTATGAGCCTTCAAAACCGTACACGTCTTTAAAATTCGACTTCAAATCCTCAAATCGGCCTATCATTTGCACCCTTCCCTGCTACATTTATAAAACCTACCCCACACCCTTAAACCTTTCAGATCTTTTGCCAAGCCGCATTACCGGTGCCATAAAATTCACTATAAAGTAACACAGAATAACATAAAAGACTGCTTTTCAATTTGTCAACCCTAGGAAGTGGCGTGATGACATCAAGGATTATAATTTATGACTTTTATGAGGTTAGCTCCTGTACTATAATATAGCCCAGGCGATGTAGATAAATAGGTATTTTACAGACTTTCGAGTTGCAACTTTGATGTTCATTTTTAACTCCTGACGACAAAAGAGGTATGTTACAAGTATCTTTGTGTCTCGGCTCTTAAACGAATGAATAAGTTTTGATGCGTTTTTTTTTGTTGAATGCTAACATATTGAAATGGTTCTTAAGGCGACTACAGCACCTAAATTACGATTTTATGATGCGTAGATAAGCATGACGCACTACATTAAATCGAAGAAAAAAAATACTACGTAAATATTCAGGACATAAACTAGATAAGTAGTTTGTTGAAAACATGATTCAGCACTTTTGGTTCGATAGAAAAAGCTCACAAAGTCACCTCTAAATACCCAAAATTGTGTATCTGTTAAGCTGTAAAAAACTATAGTAAAATGCACACAGGAACTTGAATTTGCTATCAAACTGTTCGTGACTGAACACTCTCGATAAGTAGTTAACGCATTTTTCGATTTAAGCTGTTACCTTTCCATAAATCTCATTTTTCTAACTTTCGAACATATTTTTACGCACGCGCGCTTTCATAGTCCGTAAACTTCGTGTATCGACACTGTTCGCACTGCTGGCCCAGGCCTGTTGAGAGACGGAGATGGCACTATTCCTATGTGTGCTGCCTTTATCGGGTGCTGTAGTCGCCTTAACTTCTTAGTTATATTTTGTCTTGGTTGACTCGTTTAAAAGTTATAAGCTGTAAAATTTATTTTAACTTATCGATCCTGAGACACTTTTAGACATAAAAATGTCTAAAATCGCTCAATCTATTCAACTTCCATCACAAACATTATCCTATCCCATAACAACCCCTCTTTTTTTCATCTACCCCCTAAAAAACTCAATTCATCTCTTTATACCTCTCAATTAAGCACTGGCAATATTTTTGTGATCGTCGTTAGAGGGTGCGCAGATACCACAATAATCCGTGTGCTTCATTCTTGGATCGGGAGAGAATTTTTGCACTCTTATTTAGAGTACTTCATACTTAGGCGGTTGTGGTATCGATTTAATCAGATGAAATAATAATAATCTTCTTATATATAATAATTAATTGCTGTTCGTTAGTCTCGCTAAAACTCGAGAGCGGCTGAACCGATTTGCCTAATTTTAGTCTTGAAATATTCGTGGAAGTCAAGGGAAGGTTTAAAAGGTGAGAAAATATGGAAAAAAGGCGTTACGAAGTTGGCCGGGACAGCTAGTAATAATAATAAGTAACATAAGTACGTTTTGTAACATTTATCAGCTAGCACTTAAATAGGAAAAATCCTGTGCCAAGTTTTACTTCTATTTGTAACTTTAGAAAAACAACAATAATATACTTAAGTCTAGTGCACAACAATTTAACTTTTAATGTAAATACATATAAAAGTTGTTTTGTTAGTGGAATATATTATTTATCAAAATTAGTTCTTCTTATCATTAACTTTCTAACTAATATAACTAGTGGCTCTGTGAGCTGCAAGCCTTGCAAGTTAACATTTTTCGTGATGGCTGAAACATGATATTTTTTACGTTTTCAAAAAAAAAAAAAACTGAATCAACCAAACAATTCTATGTAAGTAATTGTCGACAGACACACGAAAGCATTTTTGCCCAAGCTGAACCGGAGACGCTAAAGATGTGAATCAGTCCACACGATTAAACATCTTTCATCAACGAACATCAGTCGAAATATGTATGAAAAAAAACTTAGCCTCTGTCTCCATACAACTTATGCGATTAGCACAAGTTTCTATGGATAGACGATTTTTTTTGAGTAGTTCAATGGTTAAATTTGTTCAGTTTCATGGGGAGATTTACCCCATAAAGTTTCGCTAGCAAATTTAAAGTCCCATATACTAAACCCTTTGAATCGACACTTTTCCGTGAATTTTATTTTATTATTATATTATTATAAGGTGGGTTAACTCTTGACCTCAATCTTGACCATAAAAGTCAAAGATGAGGTCGACGATGTAGCGAGTTAACCCAGAAAATGCCTATAAAGGCACTGGTACTCCCACGCACCGACGGAACATAACAAGCTGTTTGGCGTCGGACTTCGGTAGGAGGGTGGTCGCGAACCAGGCGGCCCTTTACGGAGCCTACCACACCGCATGAGACCATAGGACGACACCTCAGATTCAGAAAAAAATGAAGTGTCGTTGCCTGGGATGGATTACTAGGAGGTCTCATTTGTGTTTCCTTAGTCGCCTCTTACGACACCCACGGAAAGAGATGGGGTGGTGTTATTCTCAACCGATCACCACACGGTATTTTCACAATACAATTCTTTGACGGCTTCGTTCAGAAAATACTAAAACTCTACGTGTCAAGCCATCAATGAATTTCTTCATCTGTAAAAATAATGTTACAAAATAATTTTGCAAAAATATTTTTTCCATAAAAGAGACGATAATAAAGAAACCTGGGAACGTAGAGGACGTTCGAAAGTTTTTTGACAGCTGTGATGAAGTCTGTCTGAATGGGGGCCATTTTAGTTCGAATTCCATTTCCGGTGCGGGATGGTTGTTTATTTTTATTGACAAGGCTTATTTCAAAATCAAATGTGTTGGAACTAGACACTTTTTTAGGGATTTTCCCTGAAATTTATCAAAGAAAAATGTTTTAGTCGACTTACTGAATAAATAAAAATGTTTTGTCTAAGTTTTATCTTTGAACAAAAGTCCTAACCTGGTAAGAGCTTTGTGCCATACCTATATTAATTTAAAAATGCTTTCGCATGCTAATAACTTCTAATGACATGGATCTTCCTACTTTCGATCATAGACGCAAAGTAGCTTGCCTATGTGTTTTCTACAAGATGTACTTCGGGGAGTGTGCTCATGAGCTGCACGAGCTCATTCCGCCTGCCCCTTTCTTATACCGGACATCCAGACGCACTGCGGGGTACCACCCTTACCTTATCGAAATTCCACGAATCCGTACTGAGCGCTTATAACGAAAGCGCACCATTCGTTATAAAAAAAAATGAAAACTTTATATTAATTCAAAAATAACACCGTCGTTGTCGATTAATGACAGGCGAAATTAAATTTCATACCATAACCAACGTGATTGCCGCTGGAGCCAATGTAGATTAAACCATTTCGTCATATTAATAGAGTTTACTTTCCATTACAGTTGCAATGTAAGTGGATGCATATTGCTTGTTACGTTTAAAAAAAAGATAACTTAAAAAGAAATAAAATTAATAAGACATTACATTTCAACGTGGTAGAATAGACTGTTGCGTCCTTTGCCTAGCAGTGGTACAATAATAGCAAGAAAAGACTTTTAAAAAAACTTGTCAATCGACAACAACTAAGACCAACAGTTTACCGTATAAGTAATTTCTACTTTGGTCACCCCTCAGATTTCTTGCCGCTGTATATTTTGCTTAACCTCAGTAATCAGTTCAGATCAACGAGAGCACAGGGCTACGGGAGAATAACAATTGCTCCTTGTTAACTATAATTATATCCTTCTAAAAATACCTATATATATATTGTCTACCTTGTAGCCCTTGTACCTATGTCTACCTACCCTGTAAATTGTTTTTGACCCTTCATATCGAATACTCTGGACATCTCATATAAATCATTTTTATTATCCACCCTCTGTAAGGGGGTGACTGGCGATTTCATCCCCATTTTACCTCATTCACCCCTACCCACCCTCTAGGTGTTATTTTCAAGTGATTTTAAAATAGTTCGCATCGATCTAATCTGCAGATATAAAGTGCAGTTTTGCGTGTTTGAAAAATAGTGTTGAGCTGTTATCGATAAAATAAATTATCGACTAAGCACTAGGTAACGTGTTGAAAAACGTATTAATAAAAGTTATCGGGATGATTATGGTTTATGCGAGGTTTACAAATTGGTATTCGATATAATTTTAGCGATAGCATTTTAAATGACTTAAAGTGTATGTAGTTTAATCCAGTATCCAATTTATTTAAATAGCTATAGTTTATTTTCTAGGGGTAAAAGTAGATTGTGGTAAATATTTAGTTAGATATCCTAATTCCTTATAAAAATATTATAAATGCGAAAGTTTGTAAGAATGTATGGATGTTTGTTTCTCCTTCACGCAAAAACTATTGGACGAATTTTAGTGAAACTTTGCAGAAATACAGCAAAGACATCAGAATAACAGATAAGCCTCATAATTTTCCCAAATTGCCACGGAAACGAACTCCTGGGCGAAAAGCTAGTATCCCATTTTAAGAAATTGATAAACTGTCGATAGCAAAACAAAACATACAAGCAGACGAACATAGAACCTCGTCCTTTTTTGAAGACGGTTAAAAAAGATCAACCTCATACGATATGAAATTATGGAGATATTACATTTTTAAAGATATTCTATTAAAATTAAGACACATTGAACTCTTCTTACTAACATATCTATACAATATTATAAAGAGGAAATATTTGATTGTATTTTTGTTTGTTTGCATTGAATAGGCTCCGAAACTACTGGACCGATTTGAAAAATTCATTCACCATTAGAAAGCTACACTATCCCCGATGGACCTAGGATACATAACTTTCCCGAATTCCCACGGAAACGAAGTCCCGGGCGGAATGCTAGTCTTCAATATAAAAAATACCTACTTTTAAACAAATGTTAAACGTCGTCACATCACTAATCAATAGTAAAACAATTTACATTTCAAATTATAGGTTTGTTTTTGTGGTATAGTATTTAGTTTACTTTTTTAATTTAAATTGACTTTTTAACGCGAATATTCATGCTATCGCGATGAATGTGGCCTAGGAAAATAAAGTTAACTGTAAACTGTTAAATAATTTCTGGTTATTATAAGGAAAGATAAATAAATACTTTATTGCATACTGAAAAAACAAAACAAACAAACAATACAAACTTACAACCAAAAGTGTGCAACGGCAGCGATCTCTTCCAGGCAACCCAAGGCGAAAGGGAAACACCAAAATACCGGGAGTAGCGCAAGAGTAGTGATAAAAAAGTAAATACATTCGGGGGTTCGATTCTCGGTCAGGGCATATATGTGTGAAAAGCAGGTGTTTGTTCTCAGGTCACCTTTGTGTATGTTTCAAGGAACCCACACCACAAGGTAGTACTACCGCGTGAGCCTTTGAGTGTGTAGCGTTTATCTTCATAGTCTATTTATATCAGCACTAGCTGATGCCCGCAACTTCGTTTGCGTGTTAATTTTTTTTTGAACAGAGTACACAGATTGAAAACATCTATCTTACATGATTTAGATTTTTACATCCAAAAGTTTTTTCCCGCTAACTCCCGTTCCCGTGGGAATTTTGCAATATCCTGTTGCAACTAAGCTTTAAGTTTACTAAGGTACCTGCATGTCTAATTTCAAGCGTCTACCTTAAGCCGTTTAAATTTTTCATACAAAAGGATTTTCCCGCTAATTCCCGTTCCCGTGGGAATTTCGGGAATTCCTTTCTTAGTGCACCTCTACGGTACCTAAGCTACGTCCCTTCCAAATTTCAAGTGCCTACGTTTAGCCGTTTAGGCTGTGCGTTGATATGTCAGTCAGTCAGTCAGTTTCTCCTTTTATATATTTAGATTTATATCACCATTATCACCAAACCGGTTTTAAATTAAACCTAAAAAACAGCGTTTAACCAGCGATTTGAGTTGAAAATATTTCACCGTCCTCGGCTTATCGTTAATCCATCGTCGACATTTAAATCGGTCTCAACTTTTTGATTAATAGCTCAGTTTTCATACGATTATTGTGGGTAGGATGAAAAATGTTAAAACCTAGAGACTAACGAAATTTCAGTCCCTATGGCTATCGTTCCCGTGGAAAGGGTTGCGAACCGCACTTAGCCTAGTGTTGTTTATACTAGTCTATACTAATATCTATATTATCCATACATATTATAAAGAGGAAAAATTTGATTGTTTGTTTGTTTGCATTGAATAGGCTCCGAAACTACTGGACTGATTCGAAAAATTCTTTCACCATTAGAAAGCTATATTATCTCCGATGGACATTGGCTACATAATTTTCCCGAATTCCCACGGGAACGAAGCCTCGGGCGGAATGCTAGTGTGTAATAAAATAACTTTAAAGTTAAAAGTTTTGTGTAACCCCTGACATTCATGGCTTATAACTCTTAAACGGCTGAACAAATTTTGATCAAATATAAAAACCGCATCGAAATCGGACTATTCATTTAGGAGCTACGATGCCGCAGACGGACACATAGAAACACACGACAAACTTATGACCTCTTTTTTTGTCGAGGGTTTAAAAAAAAGGAATTGTGATAGAAAGTGAGTTCCCGAATAAGTCCACAGATTGTTATTCTAATGGGAGAAGATCGTTTATCTACTTGAGCGATAGTGCTGGTTTCACGACGATAAATAAATTCGTATTGAAGAGTTAGAAAAGTTGAATTGCTGTTGCATATTTCATTTGTTATGATGCACATACACACGCGCGCCTGTGATCTCTTTCGGGGTAGGCAGAACGTCATTTGGTTCTAGAATAACTTGACACCACTTCTGAAATTTAGTCTGAGGGTTATTATTATTTTTTTATTATTATTATAAGATGGGTTAACTCTTGACCTCAATCTTGACCATAAGGTCCGAGTTAACCCAGAAAATGCCTATAAGGGCACTAGTACTCCCACGCACCGACGGAACACAGCAAGCTGTTTGGCGTCGGACTTCGGTAGTAGGGTGGTCGCAAACCAGACGGCCTATTATTTATTAATAGGCAAACCAATATTAAATGGGATATGAGTATACCGGCGTTAGGTTGGCCCACGATACAGCGAAACCCTTTCGTCCCACTTACTGGTTTCCACAGTATGCCTAGAAAGAGTTGGCAGCTGGCACCTTCTAAGTTTTACACTCCCAGCCAACGTGGAAGAAATGCAATTATCATTGGTTATTATTATGATATCTTGCCTACACTAGCATCTGGACTAATTCAGCTGCTAACTCTTCCCAGACAAACGTTGCATGGATAGGCAAATTATTATGTGTGTAATTTTAAAATTTTGTTGTAATATGGAAGATAGGCTATATTCATTATAATCTCTGCCTTATTCGTATTATGTAGGTAATTACGTTTCAGGTTAAAAAAAAATTTATTTCTTCAGATAAATTTTCTACAATTATAATTACAGAGAAATACTAAACTTTACTCATATTTTAATTTAATTATATAGGTAACTTTAGAATATTCGTTAAGTATTTTGATGTGTGAGACCTCTCTTTATTTTAATTTTGTTAAGAAAGTTATTTTCAAATGTCTGGTAGACTTGATTTTTTAAGCCAAAAGCGGTGTTGTAAGTTTGACGTGTACATCGTAGCTCCTAAACGAATGAATTAATTTTAATGCGGTTTTTTAGTTTTTGAAAACTGGCAAAATTGAGATGGTCTATTATTTCAGAAGCTACGTTGCTACAGAAAGACACACATATACACACGTCAAACTTATAACTTGTTTCCCCTTTTTTTGTCGGGGGCAAAAAAATATTATGTTATAGTACCACAAGGGTACCACAAAAACGAAATCAAAACACACAAACATAACCTCTCCAACTCCCCATGATTTATTACCAATAAAACAATTTCACAAATGAAAGACCAAGATTGTAACAAAACTCATATTCATCACAAAACGCAATCATAACAAACATCTCAAACCATTAATTCAGTGAAACAAACACCTTTTCAAAAGAAAATGTCGACTCAACATTTTGTAATCAATTTCTGTTCTCATTTGAGGGTTTCCTCCATTCGTCATACATTGACTCTTTTATTATAATGTAGGGATTCGATCACGTAGTAAATCTGCAACGGATGGGTAGGTAATCGATTATGTTGAGTTGATTAGTGAGTAAATAAAATTGAAGAGACTATATTAACATTCTATTGGTTATTTAGAGTAGCTCTGTCTACCTCGAACAAGTACTCTTATCAAGAAGATTTTAAAAAAATAAGTTGGATTGGGTTAAAACCTTTTTCAGTAAGAATTTAGAATTTTTAAAATCTTTTTCAAAATAACTAACTGGCCAGTTTAGACATTTGAAAGTGGAATCTCAAATGTTTCCGAAATAGCACACATTCATTACTATTTTAAAAATAGAATAGAATGCAATTTGAAAGATAGTTTTTAAAAATAGAACTGATCACGATCATAGACTATATTTCCTATTGTAGAACGTACATATTGTAATGTAAGGAAGTGGTGGATACCTATTAGGTACTATAAATCTGAGGGATTAATGGCGGAACTGACAGATCGTTTAAGGGTTTCGCAAGTCATTGTGCGAAATGAGCAGGGTTCCGGACTGTGAACAGAATTGTTTTGACGGAAAAATATTTTAGCGGTTGTTATGCGTCTTGGTATGAGAAAATGTTGAAGAGGTTTGAATGGGGCTTGACTTTGTTAATATTCCCGTTAGAAAAACAGAATCTCCTATTTCAAGCAAAGTACCATGACATGACCTTCAGGAGAAACGTCGAAGATTTATATCAAAAGATTTACTTTCTATTTCAAGCTTTAGGGCTACGTTTTAGCCCTAAACGAAATGCCCAAGTACCTAGACGGGTCTCCAATTTGTCTGCAATCTCTTAAAATGAGTAACAGGTGGTAGAAAAAATAAAATCTAGATTTCTACACGCTCTCACCGAAAAACATTTTAAGAAAATCCTTTCAATCTCCTATACTGACAGCTTCATAGAATAGGTCCATTTAGGCATAAAAGGATTAACCCTAAGCTGAAATATGGGGTTTGCTAGTGCTTTATTTTGAAAACTAGATTTTTAGAGTGCAGCGTCCATTTTCATTCATTGAGGCTATATCGTTTTGCAGCGACTGGCCTGATAGCTCAATCGTTAATGACCTTGCCTACTGATTTTAAGGTTGCGGGTTCGATTCCCGATCAACACACATATTTGAAAAATTATATTTTCAAGAATTCCTTAAAAATAATAATATGTTTTATTCTCAGGTCATTGTGTATATTTGTATACATCCTATGGGATACAGTGCGGGGCTTTGGGTGTACGGCGTTATTATGTATTCTAACATCTTCTCTCTTTCTTTCCAGAACCTAGATACGAGACAGCGTACGCGTGTGAGGGAAAGACTTTGAAGATCGGTTGCGCCGAAGGATCAGTGATTCACCTGATTAGGGCGAATTACGGCCGATTTTCAATCACAATCTGCAACGACCATGGCAACACTGATTGGAGCGTCAACTGCATGTCCACGAAGAGCCTGAGGGTTCTGCATAGCAGGTTTGTTGATTTTTTTATTCTTTGACATTTGATTCCTCTTTTTTGTCAATTCTTTTTTGACGAGGACCGCTCATGACAGCCTCATAGTTATAGGAGATTTCAAAAATTTAAAAGTCCTGGAAATCACGGAGCATTCCTAAAGGAAATTATTTTGTTCCTTGGGCTTGGAGTGAGGGAAAAACAGAATGATAGGTGACAACTTTTCCCAGGCATGATTGTCTGTTATATGGGTGCCAACTCATAATGATAACAACACTGCAATTTATGTAGTTTAATAAGAGATCACAAATATTAGTAATAATACAAGTTATCTTAGCACGACCGCCATATTGTCAATGACTTGATAGTGCTGTCCACTATGGTAGCACAACTAGGTAGTGTTGCGACACTCATAACAATGATGTAGACAGAACGCGAGTGGCGATAGGTTTGCCCACAATATAAGTAACAATACTCGAGGCTCTTTCGACTATATAGTACATCTGGGAAGAGCTGACAACTAAGCTTAAGACTTTTATTGCTCCTAAAATCTAGAATTTAATATTATCGAAAACATTAAGCGTACTGTGTAGCTTTTATAATCAAATTCAAATCATATGCAAATGTGAAAACGAAATAGATTGAAATGAAATTTGATTTCAGCCATTTTCATATTTGAATTTCATGATTTCAATGATACGGGAATTCGAGAATGATTTATATGCTAAATGTTTTCAATTTTAGGTAACAATGCCTCGATTAAAAATAAAATACATATACAGGGCTTTAGGTATCTCTCTTTCAACCTCTCGGGTGGTTTATCAATCCATGAAACTAAACAACTTCCCCAAGGAACATAGGCCAAAATACGAAAAAATAATTTTGATCTCCCATACGAAATGCGCTATAATGCTGATGAAGTTTGTATGGGAACTCAACATTTTTTTTTTCGCATTTTGACCTATGTTCCTTGGGAAAGTTGTTCAGTTTCATTGACTGACTAACCCACGTTGAACGAGATTTACCTAAAGCCCTGTATACATAAGCTCACGCCTATAATCCCTAACAGGGTAGGCAGAGCATCAGTGGTTCTAGAACCACTAGATGCCACGTTTGACACAAATTGTGAGGGTTATCAGATGGAGCAAGTTGTATAATGGTGAGAAGTGGTCAGCCTTTCGCCCATTTTACAACAAAACCTTCGCATCCCTCTTACTGACTTTTATTGTATACCTGGGAAGAGTAGGTAGCTGGCACATTCTAAGTTTTTCTTTCACTCCTAGTCCAGAAAAGAAGATTTATTTATTTATTTTTACATGTATTTATATTTTGAGTGATAATTTATTATCTAGCGAAAATTTGGGATGTAAATCAGCCCATAAACTAAATATGAAAAAAAAATATATCGCTTGTGCGGTCTGCTGATTGAAAGTTAAAAAAAAAATTTGAAAATCATATTTAGGTTCCCCAGGGAAAGTTGTTCAGCTTCAACATCACCACCTAAAGTTTCGCTCTAATGAATAGAAACAAAATCTCTAATAAATACAAGGTGTTTGAAAAAAAAACAAAAAGAAAAAATTCCTAAATTTAATTTTAAAAGTGAAATATTGCAACTCTAGTAACCAGTTGCACGGTTTGACATCTTTCAAAATGAAAGTTTCATATAATTAATAAGACATACTCGTCATATTTGTAAAATAGAGCTGCGCAATAAGCTAAATTTTAATTAATTTTGAATTATTGAATTAATTTTAGTTTTATTTTGTCGGGGGTTATACAATTTTTTTCATTTTAGAGTTATTTAATCTAAAACCTGATTTAAAACTGTCTTGGGTTTCTTTATTCCCATAGGAATGAAATGTGGAGCATGCTGATATACATATGTTTTCACTGAGGTTATCGCATTAGAAATAAATCCACCGACTAATAATCAAAGATTTAATCAAAATCGACATAGCAGATCTTAATTCATTCCGAGTTAAAGATCTCTACAACCGTTAGTCTCCATTAAAATTAATATCTTAAATTAATTTAACTTAAACTCTGATGTTAAAGATCGGTTAGGAGATATGAATTTCATCTCAAAAGTATTCCTGTTATCATTAACATAATTGATTAAATGCGGTTATGGCAGAGAAGCTTTTTATTTAATTGGGTTCTGTACATAAAATCTTTTTTATTTAAACAAATGTTGTTGCATCAATCCAGATTACAAGTTCTTTAAAGGATTCGATGGGTTTGTTCTTAGACTATAATCTAAGCTTAGAAAAAAGTTAAAGGTCGCATTAAAAATAGACATTTTGTGCAATTAGTCGTATGACTGTCTCACAACCAAAATATATCATTTACGGTGTATTTTGTTAGCACCGAATTCTATTGACAGTTTTAACGTTGACTGTTCCTTTGGTTGTTTGTTTGAACTAGTAAGTTCAGTAAACAATTGCACCCATAAGTTATCAAAACTCAAGATTTTCGTAAAGAATCTTATCAATATTAATAATATAAATGATGACATTCACAAAATTACAACGCACTTACTTCTTTCTTTGTTTTTTACACGCTCAAAGGCCCACACTAAGGCTTTTCCTTCACATCAGAAAGAAAGAAAAAATATATATTTATTGCTGCACTATACTCATCAATCATCTACCAAAGCAAAGAGGTAAAAAATGTAGTCTCAAATGTGTTTGACCTAAATTTTTTTGTTAAATGGAACCCTAAAAACGTAACCCGATATCGAGAACGCTGTCTAATTGGATAGTTATTAATATTATTAATAGTAATTATGAATAAATATCATAAAGCAGAAACGACCATTACTGTCGTTAGACAACTTTGAAATACGTCGTGGCTTCCGAAATTAAAAACATGGTTCACGAGAGGTTTTTATTAATTTCTTTAAGGAATCCTATATCTGGAACATTAAGACCGAATTACAGAACGCGACTCAGACTGATCTATATTTAAGTAGCAGTCGTCTTTGTCATTTTGATAGTGAGAAAATGAGACAATCAATACTTAAGTATAGATTGAGACTGGAGTCTCCTTTCGTAATACGGGCCTAAGATATGTGGCAGACAAATCACGCAATTGGTCTTTTTAGAATAAATGCCAAAACTTTACAAAGATGCTTTATAAAAGAAAATTATCGTAGCCGTTTACAAATTGCCGAGATGCAGATTATTAAAATTCGACTAAATTGTCTACAAATTACCACAAAAAAAATTTAAAGAAAAGATAGTGTTCAATTAGTTAGGGTAACACTATGAAAAAAAAAATTTGCTTTTCGGAATTTACAAATCGCCAAAGTGTTGCCTGCTATACTAATACATCTTCACGTTTTTCACCATCGATTAGTGTTGCTATGATGAGGTTTCAGTTTGTCACCCCTCTTATACCGTAGTGCAGGGGTTCCCAAACTGTGCGCCGCGACGCCCTGGTGCGTCGTAGAAAGTACAGAGGGGCGCCGCGAGGCGATCGTCTTTAACATACTCCGATACCTTTAAGTATTCGCGGGTACAAAATGAACAATGCCACAATCTGAATAAATGTGTGCAGATCAGCAAGCTCACCCATCACATTTACTAGGTAGCTACTGTATTTTATTTAAATTTTTCTTAACTCTCTCTTTAATGGTTTGTTTTAATGTAGTATTAAAAAACTCAGCTTCATGTTGTTAATTTTTTAATCGTTGTCCCTTTCTAAGTAACTAGTATCATTGTGCCTATTTCTCTTATCTTTATCTACCTATTTCGACTATCTAGCTAGGTTAGGGCGCCAAAACAAAATTCCGAACTTGTAAGTGCGCCGCGGACTGAAAGAGATTGGGAACCCCTGCCGTAGTGTATAATTTAACGATTCATGTGAACCGGGGGCAAGTTATAATAAAGTACACAGAGTACTAAGTATAGACAAGTTTGGAAATTTTTATTTTTTTAAATATAAGTTCACACCTATATCTCAGTGGGGTTGGCAGAGACCGCAGTACGCTACTTGCTGTGATACCATAAAAAAAAACAATAATCTAATCCTCCATATTCATAGCTTCTAATTTAAAAAAATGATTTTTTCATACTCGGACACTACTTGTCATGTAAAGTTTTCTTATAATAATTAAAATAATTATATTATATTTAAATCACAACTAATAATGTTAAAATACTTTCAAGTTATTGTATTATATTCTCTTCTGAAAACATGATTAAACATTGACATGTCTTTTTAATCAAACATTCTCACTATCTGTGCACCAAAGCTATAGACACCACATTTAACACCCAGCCAATACGCAAACGGGGCGTAATCCGAACGCGTGCCGGAAAATACCGAAAATTGCCGAAAATTAAATATCGGGCCGAGTTTATCGCGTTAGCCCGTGAGATTGGCAATAACTGCATGGGCCCGTCGGCCTAACTCATGCAAATGAGCCCTAAATTGATGTTCCGCCTGATACATACAACTTTATATTTATTATAGAGATCCGTAGGTATAGCTCTGTGGATGTTGTAAGACTTGGAACTTCTCATTTGATTTTTTTAGAACTAGAGAAAAGTTTCGAAAAATCTAGCCTTTTTCTTTTTGCTAATCTTAGCTTAGACCCTAACCCTTATAGGCAACCTACCTCTTCTTCTTCCTAGTGCTTAGTCTCACTACAGGAAACCTACATTAGAGGAAACCGACTTTATATTCAAATGTCAATTTTCCATTTAAAAAGATTTGGTCTTGACTTTGAAACTACTCTGTTTTAATATTCTAAAAATTCTGAATTGGTTTCTTATATTAAAATTAACCATTTTAATATTTTATATTTGTACTTACAGCTGCGAAATTTCGGGTGCACAACGTTGGTTCAAAGATGTTTCCTAAAGAACTATGTTTTAAGCGTCAGTTCACACCGCGACGCTACGTTGCGAATAGAGCCACTCAAAATTGAATTTTATTTATTACATGAAAAGATAAACATTTCATTGTGAGAACGCCGCGGCGCGCGGTGAGGCGCGGCGCTGCGTGGTGCGACGTGTTCTAAATTCTCACATGTAATAAATAGAATTCAATTTTGAGTGGCTCTATTCGCAACGTCGCGTCGCGGTGTGAACTAGACTTAATTAACGTTTTCAATACTAATTTCTGAAAAGTATAGTGAAGACATGACATAATATTTATTCACTCAAAAGGCACAGCACACGTTACAAAACAAACAAACAAAGAAAAAAATAAAAAGTTAAGGAAAACACAAATATCTACAAAAAACATAGACAAACAAGTAATACAACGTGTGGTGTAGTATGTGTAGGTGTTGTCGTGTACTGTGTGTGCGATGGTGAAAAGGCCCAGGCTCAGCATATGTCACAGCAAGCTATGATGCGAATGATTCTGCCTAGACCTGTTTGTGAGTCGTCATGAGTGTGTGATTGATAAAATACTAAGACATACTAAGACATACTAAGTACTAAGACATAATAAGAAGGCACCGTACCTATACAAGAAATCAACTTTACCAATTAGTTTCTTAAAGCATAATTCCAGACTACGGCACCCTTCGGGCAATTTTCTAACTCACACTTGGCCACTTTCTAAGGGTGTGGTTAGCTTTCTTGATGGATTTTATCTACAGTTTAGGGTAATAGGAATTTACTAGATATGTGAGGCGGAAAGTAATTTCGATATAGGCTCGGAAATGGGATGATTGGGTTAGTAACGTTGAGTTCAGTAGCCTAGTAGCGTATGAACTTTCTATAAAATATGATTAACCGAAACGCTCTTAACCCAGTGGCGTTCGCTGATCTCAACCGATCAGTGAGGTTAAGCAAGGAAACTGATGAGTGACCAAAGTGGCAATTTATCACGAGCGTTTCTTAAGCTGTCGGTCCCGGCTGTTGTCGATTGATTACAGTGGTTAAAACCAAGTCAAATGCCATTGTGCAGTTTGAAAACTCTGACATCAGGGTTAGCCAAGCTCGCCACACACTTGACTATACCTACACGGTAAGAAGAAGAAGATTAACCTTTTAAAGGTTCCTTTCTAAGCTTATCTAGTAATACTTAACACTAAAACCATCTATTCATCCATACACTCACGCTTATAATCCCTTTAGGTGTAGATAGAACGTCATATGGCTCTAGAACGTGTAGATAGAACGTCATATGGCTCTAGCCTCTATAAAGAGGCAATTTTTTTATTAATTTTTAGACCTATGTGCCTTGTGGGCTGATAAGTGATAAGTGATATGGGCTCCCATTTTCCGCATGTAGGCTCTTAAGTGGCCCATTATGCGTGTCGCCTGATTTACATGATTTACATAGTTAATTTTCGTTAACTCCGTATAAAATCTGATAAGTATATTAAGAAGAAGAAGAAGTTTATAAAACAAAGTCGGGTTTGTTGGAGTACTTAAAACTCGAGAACGACTATGCTGATTTTGATAAATAAATTTGGTATGAAGTGTTAAGAGTAAATCGATCAACGACACAATTGGTACAACACTACCAATCCACGCGGTGTGGCGCAACACTACACGGCACTTTGGACAGATCGTTTTCGCGCGTAGATCGGTGTTTATGTGTTCTTGCATTGTAATTTGTAAAATATCGAATTAAAAGGACTGTTTAATGAGTAAAAGGTGTTTTAGTTTAACAGGAGGTAGCTGAAAACCTGGATTAACACATAGACTACTTAATTTTCCCAAATTTCCACAGGAACGAAGTCCTGGCTGGAAAGCTAGTATCCAATATAAATATGATTTCCACGTTTTATCTGTCTGTAACTAACTTCACACTAACCTATTCCGTTGCATTGTCCACAGATGTAGTATGCACCAGAACTGCAGTATACAAGCTAGCACGAGTATATTCAGTGGGGACCCGTGCCCCAACACTCTGAAGTACTTAGAAGCTCATTATCAATGTGTACCAGGTAAGACATCCTTAGCGCTCGTTACCCAGCTCGCTCATTGTTCGGGATCGATCAGTGAGGTTGCTTCAGAGAAATATAGTGGCTTTTTTTAGAGTCATTTCGAGCTTGGTATGTTTGATAGTACCTCACTGACGTGAAGGAGTACGGGGCACTCCTGGGTTACAGAGTTTATAAAAACTCTTCATCAGAGGTAAGTGCTTGATAATTACCCTCAATTCAGCCATAAGGCATCTACTGCTGGACAGATTAACACGGTCTTTGCCGAATCGGCAGTCCAAAGGCACTTTCTGTTGTGTCGTCCTTCTTACTGCCGTACTCAGAGACGTCAATTAAAGTTAAGAAGTAATCAAATGTCATGCTATCCTTGTTTTTATCAACAAGAGTGAAGCAGACAATATCAGAGTTTAACAGTACTTAACTTTAATTGACGTCTTTGAGTACGGCAGTTAATCTTCTTATTCTATTTTCCTTTGTAAAAAGACCACAAAGCACTGAGGACGAGTGATCAATACAGAAGGCTATATCCTCAATACCTTAGGTCGTTTTGAAGGTCAAAGGCAATTCTAGCGGACATTAAAAACATATTTCTCTCGTATTCCAGCATCAACGACCAGCACAACAAATCGGCCGTCTCCGCCCTGGCTCATCACATCGCAGCCAACGGTCTGGCGGTCTACCGCGCAGCCAGTGCCCAAGAACCCAGCCCAGACCCAGCAAGGGGAAAGGAAGAAGCCCACAGTCATCACTCCGCCCACCTTCAGGCCTCATATCACGCTGCCGCCTGAAGTTAAGCTTGGAGATATCGGGACCAAGGTGATTTCTTCCTAGCACTTTATCTCATTACTGCTCCTGGACCATGAGACAGACAACAGCACGTCAGGTTACCCGTTTGCACTATCAAAGCCGGCGTTCTGGTAGAATAACCAGCGTCGCAGCAGCGTCTGGCTACTGTGGCGTAACAGCTGAGTCAGGTCCCTTCATTGGCACAGTGCACACTCGAATAGTTTGTGTTGCACTGTGTAATGAATAAAGTGTTTACTATCTTATAGCAAACGAGATAAGGGCGACATCAAGGTCAACATGTCTGGCCTAATATGCTGCCGTGTATCCTAGATAAAGTAATTACAACAGCGACAGCCATCTTACCTCCGTGACAGGGTAATCTGACCAAATAGCATCATGGTTTAAAATCCAGTCGTCTGCAGGTTTCCTGACAAATTTTAACTTTCCTTTAGTCCTGTTCTTATCAGGGTACGCTTGACTATAATCCAGGTTTGAACAGATGTCAGCCGAAGTCGTTTTGGCAGGACGAGTCCTTAAATTCAGATCAACTAATGTTAATGACCATGCAAAACTCTAAATGAAAAGAAAAACTCGATTCTAAAAGGAGTTTAACCTTTGATTCATGTTTCTGAAGCTAAATATATGGACCCAGTAGTGGTGTGTGTCTGTAGTTTTCCATACTAGACATAGATGACGCTACCCTATAAGCACGATGTATGTGCTTAGTAAGGGAATGAGCAATTTCGCCGCTTGAGTTGAAGGTATGATAGCTCAGTTGGTGCTACCCTACAAGCACGATGTACGTGCTTAGTAAGGGGATGAGAAATTTCGCCACTTGACTTGAAGGCACGATAGCTCAGTTGGTTAGAGCAACAGGAAATTTAATCTTGGAGTCGTGAGTTCAAGTCCCATTCGCGCCAAAATATTTCCCTAAAAATTATTTGTGAACATCCCTTACGCGGGTAACCGTTTTAAAAATACTAAATTATGGACCAAGTAGCTAGCTGCCAAGTCTATCAAGTCTGACACATCTTATCTCCTTCAACAGGCAACAACAAAGCAACCGGACTCCTCATCAGAACGAGATCCACCTCAGATTCCACGAGACAATATTCCTGACGTCAAGGAGGACATCCCTAAAGGTGGAGATCCTGATGGCTCCAGGAATGACAAACCCAAAGACAAGGATGAGGAAACTGGTATGTAATTTGATATAAAAAAAATATTCAGGATTTTTTTAAATTATGGTTTTATGGTTGAAGTCACTTAGCTGCCTAATTTACCTGAGCATACTGTTTGATGCAGCAATTGTGATGCTTTATTGTAGGCGAAAGGCTAACTTACATACATACTCGTACATACGCTCACGCCCATAATCCCTAACGGGGTAGACAGAGCATACTAGATGCAACTTTTGACACAAATTGTGAGGGTTATCAGATGTAACAAGTCGCATAATGGTGAGAGGAGGTCAGCCTTTCGCCCTTTATGCACCAAAACCCTCGCATCCCTCTAACAGATTTTTACTGTATACCTGGGAAGAGTAGGTAGCTGGCACATTCTAAGTTTTTCTTTCACTCCCAGTCCAGCGTGGAAGGCTAACTTATCAGCAATATACTCTTGTTTTATTTAATTACCCTCAAAATGGAATTGTTAAGCGTGACGTCAATTTGTTCTAGAACCATTTGCTCTGCTACTTTTTAATAAATAACAACACAATAGTCTTAATTTTCTCGGCTTGCAGAATTTTCTGAATATTTTTTGCGTAAATCACATTATATTGAAGCTTTTAGACTCAAATTAACAATGGACTCGTGTTCGTAACCACAATTGCTGATTCTAAGAAGGCTTTTTCATTTTACAAATTCACTATCCAATTAGGTACAAATATTTCTGATTTTCTGGAATCTGTGGAGTGGAGTGCTATTAAGAGCCCGCCCCAGGGTTAACAAATGTGGTTTGACCTCTACAAGCAATAATTTTCTCAGTGTTTACAATGAAAATGTTTTTCAGAATTTTAAAATTTAAGTAGAAAAATATCCTACTAATATTATAAATGTTTCTCTTTCACGCTCAAACGGCTGGATCAATTTTGATAAAATTTCGTATTAAGGTAGCTGACACCTGGATTAACATAAGGCTACATAATTTTCCCAAATTCCATCGGAAACGAAGTACCGGGCGGAAAACTAGCCAATCAAAATAGATTCAGCTGTTTTCGGAGTTTCTTGCCTATTCCTCTCCTAAGCCTATTCCTAACTGCACCTTTGCAAAGTTAAAAATGCTAATGTAATTCACTATTTTGACTTAAGAAACACTCTGACTGTTGACTTTGAGTGTGTGGCCTAGTGATATTAATGCTTTTATTAATTTAGTTTTCATTACGTTTTTTCCAGTAGTTGTGACAGAAGAAACGCTGCATTGGCCAGCAAAGGATGAGAACTCGGATGCAACAGTATCCATGCACATACCACCGAAGGACAACCCACCGGTTGAGACCGATGTTGAAGATGACTTTGAGAAGACATATTGTGAGTATACTTACCCCCTTTTAACCCCCGACAAAAAAACGGGATGTTAAAAGTTTTTCGTGTGTGTCTTGTGCATCGTAGCTTCTCAACGAATCGACCGATTTCTTTGCGGTTTAGTTTTGGTTGAAAGCTGACGTAATCGAGATGGTTTTTAGCTGTACTAATTTGATCAAAATTGGTTTAGCCATTTACAAGTTGTAAGCTATTAGGGTCGGAAGTTATACAATAAAAAAAAGAGTTATATGACGCAGGGCACGTTAACCGTCGTTCCCGGCTGTTGTCGATTAACTATACCTAGTCGTTAAACCAAGCTAAAGGCCATTAGGCGGTTTTAAAACTCTGACACCAAGGGCAGTCAAGTTCACCACATTCTTCTCACACCTACACGATAAGGACTAACAATAATTTTATTTTTCCAGCAACAAGTCGCACCCCTATCCTGGGCAGAAGAGCATTTTGTCCTCAAGTCAACGCCAGAGGCCTGCATTGGAACTGGACCGAAGCGGGCACTTACATGGTGCAACCTTGTCCCGGAGGAGCCACAGGTCTCGCGAGATGGAAGTAAGTGGTCTTCATTTATGAAAGTCAGAGGGCAGTCTCTCCACTTTAATTACCAAACCTGCTAAATGCTTGGTCTAGCAAACCCTGAATGTGAAATAAACCAGCTCTGACACCAGGGTTAGCCAAGTTCGCCACATATTTGACTATACCTTCACGATAAGAAGAAGAATGTGAAATGGAAAACAATACGCTAGCTATAAGTGTCGGAGTAAGTGTTAAGGAGACATCTTTACTCTAGATTTGTAACAAAATTACTGTCTAAAGTTACTTTAAAATCTTGGAAACTGTGATAATTAAAAGCCATGATACGATCACCCATCTAACATGCAAAACATCGCTTAAGCATGTCATCATCTATTGCAAACTATAATAACATTATCCCTTGCATCTTCAGATGCACACTATCCCCCCACCACTTCACGGAAGACGACCGCCCAAGAAGAAGGAATCCAGGTCTTCAATCCGGGGAGAACTTCCACGACCTAGGTCTAGACCAACCTAGTGATAGGCAGGCCCAGCTGATTAGGAGACTAGGATCCGAAGCGCTGCTGAAGGGGCGTGATGGGAATCCTCCCGAACACATGATTGATTATCGAGGGAGCTCTAACCTTCCTGACGCTCAAGCTTCTAGCACCAACCCGGGAACTGATGATTATTATGGTAAGAAAGAAAGAAATAAAGAAAATAATTTATTCATTGCCAACAATACATTATAGTAACAATTTACATAAATTGTAAGTGTAATTTGTAATTAATAAGTATTTAAATTTTAAAACTTAATATACCAATCGTTGTTAAAATATAAATAAGCACTCCTAACATGTACAACTATGATATGGGAAGGCACTGTATCTCATCACACAGTTTACAAACTATCACGGGATACAAAAGGTCTATGTAATTTGTATTTTCATACTTAGCAAATAAATTTAGTCTAAGCATTATAAACCAAACTTGCAGTGATAGACCAGTTGGTAATGCCAGACTTGTAACTAGAAGTTTACGGGTTCAATCCTGGTGCAGGCCTGTACTACTAAATTCGTCTGCTCAGATTTATGTACGAGTTTTCATGAAGGAAAACATTGTGATAAACCCGCACGACTAAGAAAATTAGTTGTCGAACCAACCAGCATTGGACCCGCATAAATACCCTGCGTGTTTCGAAGGGAGGCCCGGCCTGTACCTCTCGATAAGGACGTATATGGGCTGATAAAAAAACTTTCTGAAATAACGGAATAAAATGTTTGTTAAAAGTAGACATGTCTTAAAAAGAAGAAAGCTTACTAATAAAATCTGGTTCTGCCCACGAGAATCCAGTAGCTGGCACAGGACCGATAAATGTGAAATTCATGAGGCTATCCTATATCCTGTCTATGCCCAGCAATAGACGTCTTGCGGCTCATTTTTGACTAATTTAAAGTAATTACCCTTTCAAAATCATAACCAAGTCCTTACGAGTCAACAGCATACAAGTCCAGCAGTGGAATCGTACAGGACATCAAATAAAGTTGTCAAGTCAAATAGTAAAATAACAAAAAATTGATGTTTGCATTCTGTCTTCCAGTGGATGCCATACCGGAATGGCACGGACCCTCACCGGACCTAAGCGAGTGCCGCTCAGTGTGGCTGAACAGCTTGGAAGCAAGAGTACGCGAAGGAGAATCTTTGCTCAGCATCAGCAATGATTTGGCTCAGGTTAGTTGGTCTTTTACTTTTGCATCTGTGTTTTAGAAGCACTCGTTGCCCAGTGGTGCTCTCTGATGTGAACCGATCAGTGAGGCTAAGCAACGTACACAAGGGCAGGGAACCTGGTAGGTGATAAAAGTGGCAATTTATCATGAGCACGTTGAGCCGGCGGTCCCAACTGCTGTCGACTAACTACAGAAGTTAAATCAAGTCGGAGGCCATTTGTCGGGTTGAAAACCCTGACACCCACCCACTAACAAGCGCAACTTGACTCGGTCAATTCGCCACATACTTACTTATTAAGTATATACTAATTTGTCATGGAGGGATCGATGTTTTATTGACACCATCGGCTCATGAGCTATAACATAAGCTAGGTTATGCAAGAAAAGAGACAAAGAGTTTGTTTGACTTATTCAGTTTCTGGTTTTGGTTTATTATTTTACTACTTATTGTTTGCAAATTCCTAAAGAAGTAAGAGTTTCAAATTAGAAAACCTTTTGTATTCGAAATTCAGTAACGTGGAATTTTTTATCACAGGTGACATCATCGAAGACTTTATACGGAGGCGACATGATGACGACGACTAGCATCATGAAGAAACTGGCTCAGAGGATGTCACAGAACGTCCAGACGTTCCCGGACCCCAGACAACGAGAGGCCATCGTCACTGACATGCTGCTTGGTGTTATTAAGACTGGTGAGTTTTTATATGGTTAATGGCGAATCCTTGACCCTTTTTTCCATCGGATGTCCAGACCAGACGCACTGCGGGTTATCACCCTTATCTTGTAAAAATCCCTCGGATACGCACTGAACGCTATTCTTCATCTTTTATATTGCGCACTGCTAAGGAGTGGAATTCTCTGCCGGCGTCTGTATTTCTGAGTTCATACAACTCGAACTTTAAAGGGATTCGGGTTATATGATCCCGCAAATACAGACTTTGCAGTGCGAAATATAAAAGATGAAGAGAAGCGCTCAGTACGGATTCGAGGGTTCTCGACAAGGTAAGAGTCTTCTGTTTCGACCTTGATGCACGCCACTTCAGGATAAATGGTACTGTATTGCATTCAAAACGGTCTGCATACGAAGTTGCGTGTTTATGAAGGCTTTACAAGTCGATATTGATATGACTCTTAACCGTAGGATATGAAATCATATTGGGTGACTAAAATGTTGTCACGAAGTTAAGTATCCTTTTCTTTCTCCAGGATCGAACCTTCTAGAAGAAAGTCAGCGAGCGTCTTGGGCCGATCTCAGCACAGAAGCTCAGAACAGAGTAGCCAGCGCATTACTTACCCAGTTGGAAGAAAACGCGTTCCTTCTAGCAGACGCTGTCACTAAGGAAAAGACTATTCTGCAGATTGTCAAGAATATCTGTAAGTACCAACTTAAATAAAGTCACTTATATATTACGCACAGTATATTTGAAGCCCATGTACAAGCTTCCCTTCGAAACACGAAGGAGATTTAGACTATAGTCCACCACGACTATAGTCTAAATCTCCTGGCTTAATGTGGGTTTGTAGAGTGCGCACCGTTCGCAATCAAATTTTCCTGGTTTCATCATAATGTTTTTATCGGACTTCGTTCCCGAGGTAATTTATGAAAATTGTGTAGCCTTGTGTTATTCTGACGTCTAAACTAAGCTAAATTACTATAAAGTTTGATAAAATCCGTCAAGTATTTTTTGCGTGAAAAAGTAACAAACCATGCGTCTATCCTCGCGAACTTTCGCTTTTACGATGTTAGCAGGAGTAGAATAATGTGGTCAGTGATCAGCTGATCACATAAATCACCATGACAACGCTTTCTGGCAAATTATTCTTTTATCAAACTCAAAAATTGTAATGACCAAACTTACTCGAAAGAACTTGCCTTTCAGTTATTCTTAGTAACATGTTTTTCTGTTCACCCAGGTCTATCGGTTCGAGTGCTGGAAGTCAAGAATGTAGAGGACGAGACCTTTCCATCAATGATCGCTCAAGAACAATGGAAGGCATCGGAAGACACCATCACCATTCCTAAAGCTGCCTTACTCGGTATGTTCCTAACTGCCTAAGCTGGGCATCTATGTCTCTATCTTGCGCCATGTAGATGAAAGTGACAGATATCTTTCCTAACGTTCCTTTTCTCCGAAAAAACTTTGTTGAGCTTTGAACTTGAGCAATGATTTTGCTAATGTGACTAAGCTGGAATTGAAAAGATTGTCGGTCCAACTTTTTATATAATTAATACATCGGGACTTTATTCCGGATTTTCTAAAAGACCAGGATTATTCTTTGGCTTGATGATTCCCAAGCTTTGAGCTGGGCTTAAATGAGTGTGAACCTTTATTTATCGCTTTTCCCCGCAATGGTCAGCATACAGGGATGGTGAGAGGAAAAGAATGCCATCATAAGTACCTCTTCATATTATTATGGAAATATGAAGCATTAACTTTACTTTTTCTTACAGATAACCGCCAAAACGACCTAGTTCGCATCGTATTCTTTGCATTCGATCGACTGGAGCAGATCCTCCCTCCAACCTTCGGGAAGACTCCTCAATTCGCCGCCTTTTCTTCAGACCCTGCATCAGTAAACAGCCTCAATTCTGAACGGGAAAAGAAAAATGTTACCAGGGTATTAAATTCTAAGGTAAGCTTTGACAGATACCTACGTGACTGATGCTGATAGGTTTCACTACAGGGCGTTAGGGATACATGGAAAATCATTCAGAGTGATGGTCTACTATGAATGATTTTCCAATGGAATTTTCTTCGAAATAAAACCCAGTATAATAGCGTAAAACACGAAAACCAGATGTTCATCGCATTCTGCCCCCCGGTTGCGGTAAATTTGAACGTATTTACCAAAGCTAAACCACTCACATTTCCATTGTATTCTGGGCTGAATAAATTGAGGTAAATTTGAACGTGTTTACCAAAGCTGTACCACTCACGTTTCCATTGTATACTGGGCTGAATACAAAGGAAACGTGAGCTGCCCCCCGATTGTGGTAAGCCCAATAGAAACGTTGAGTACAATAGAAACGTAAGTCATTTAGCTTTGGTGAACACGTTTAAACTTATCGCAGTCGGGGGGCAGATAGCAGCGTGGTACGAGAGTCCTACCAAAGTAGCTTAACAACGAAAACTCCTTTACTTGATGTTTCCAGGAAAAGTTATTAACACGTTTTCTTTTTCTTCCAAACCAGGTGATATCAGCAAGTCTCGGCAACGGGCGTCACATCCAGCTGTCCCAGATGGTGCACATCACTATGAAGCATTTGAAGACCGAGAACGTCACCAATCCGGCCTGTGTCTTTTGGGATTACACTTTACAGTAAGTTTTATATTTGTAAGTGAAAATTTTGTTGGTGATCATAACCATGAAACTGAACAACTTGCCCCAAGGAATCTACACAAAATTCTCAAAAAAATGAGCCATTCGCACAAGTATTATCGAGAGTCGAAAAACACTTCTTAGGCCCGTATTACAGAAGGAGACTCAAGTATTGATCTATACTTAAGTATTGATTGTCTATTTCTCTCATTATCAATGACAAAGACGACTGCTACTGAAGTATAGATCAGAGTCTGAGTCGCGTTCTGTAATACACACCTAAGTGTGCAGGTTTCCCTACAATCTCTTACGTCATCGTTAGAGCATACAGTCGGTTTTTCAACCTTCTGTCCAAGTTAATTCTAATTTGAATCTTATCACCAGTACACAAGAGACTTTGGATATTGATTAGACTCGGTATCTCCTGGAATATCTTTTGAGTATTAACTGATTCGATGTCTGGTCAAGTAGTAGTGATATTGCATCTTGATCGACGGGTCCTGGGTTCGATTCCCGGTTGGGGCTAATATTTTTGTAAAAAGAATATGTTGGTTGTCGGGTTTTGGGTGTTCGTGTGTGTCTTTGTGTATATTTCAAGGGGCCCAAAACACAAGGAAAAACCTTATAGTGGACCATTGAGTGTGTAACATTTACTTTGAAGTTCAGTGGACAACAATTCTACCACATTTAAGTTGGTCTAAAGCCAAAAACTCTGCCCATCTAACCAAACTTTTATTCCTCAATAGCGGCTGGTCTCCTGAAGGTTGCCAAGTAGAATGGTCAAACCTGACCCACACAGGCTGCGCCTGCTCCCATCTCACCAACTTCGCAGTCCTCATGGACGTCCACGGCGTCTCCATCGGAGCCAAGCACGAAATGGCGTTAAGGCTTCTGACGTTCATTGGATGCGCCATCTCGGCTATAGCACTTTTGGCCGCCATTATCGTGTTCCAGTGCTTTAGGAATATGAAGGTAAGTGTGCTTGATTAGGAGATAACAGTAAGAGTGTGCCAGCAGCCAAATCGATTCAAAAATTCTCAATGAGTTAACAAGAGTTTATTATGAAGAACTGACAACCTATCCTCAACATATTTGACGGCCGGTTTAGTCCAGTGATAGTAACGTTGCCTCTTGATCGAAGGGTTCTGGGTTTGATTCCCAATAGGGGCAAATATTTGTGTAAAAATCAGATGTTTTGTTCTCGGGTGTTCGTGTCTGTCTTTATGTATGTTCCAAGGGACCCACGACACAAGGGAAAAACTTAGTGTGGGCCGCGTTGAGTGTGCAGCGTTTTATTATATATTTTTATATTTCATCTAAGAATCTATTCACTAAAACGTCAACTTATTCAATGACCACATATTCCTCCGTCTACAGCAGCACATAAAGCTTATTAAGTATTTAATATTCAGGTGTTAGTATGGATTTAGTCATTTTTGAATATGTAACCTTCTCTCATAACTTGGCAAACAAGATTTCTTTCCAAAAAATTGAACTGATAATGGAAATGAAGCATTAATTTTGTTAAAAACATAATGAAACATACGAGATACCGTACATGCTTGTACGACCAACTTTATAAACGATTTTGGTACCTTACTGGATAGCTAAGGTACCAAAAGACAGCTAATTACTCTGTGGGCTTAGTTAACGCCAAAAGCCTTTAGTTCAACAGTTTCAAGCAATAACATTGAAACAATTCTAAAATCTAATGAAATTCTAGTACTACCCGTTTGCGCTAAGTTTGCCGGTCCGTGGAATGCGTTTGCCGGTCCCCAACCTGATTAAACGCAATTAATGTGTCTGACTTTACCCAATACAATATTTTTATTAATAATAATAAATTAAAAATATTTTAAATATAGTTTCTTTTTTTCATATCGCCAACGGCAAACTTAGAGCGTACGGGTAGTAAGGCAATTTTCTAGCCTGAAGGCTAAACATTAGGGGCTGAACATATACTACGCTTAAACATATTAATCTCCAAATTCCCTCCCCAGTCGGATCGCGTGCTGATCCACAAGAACTTGTGCGCGTGCCTGCTAATCGCGGAGGTGGTGTTCATGTGCGGCATCGACCAGACGCAGGATCGCATCCTGTGCGGGGTCATCGCGGGGTTGTTGCACTACTTCTTTCTTGCAGCCTTCGCTTGGATGTTCTTGGAAGGTAAGAAATAATGTATTTATGTGAAACAGTAATATTTATTGGTGATATATTATTATTAACTGATTTTGTTGCGCAGGACTTTGTTCTCGTGAATTCGGATAAATTGTGTAGCCTTACTTAAGGTAGTATGAAATAATTTTTGAAATAGGTCCAGTCCTTTTTTAGGGTGCCGTTACCCAAAGGGTAAAAACGGGACCCTATTACTAAGACCGATGTCCGTCCGTCTGTCTGTCCGTCTGTCACCAGGCCGTATCTCTTGAGCGGTGATAGCTAGACAGTTGAAATTTTCACAGATGATGTATTTCTGTTGCCGCTATAACAATAAATAATAAAAAACAGAATAAAATAAATATTGTAGGGGGCTACCATACAAGAAACGTGATTTTTTTGATCGTTTTTATAGATAATGGTACGGAACCCTTCGTGCGCAAGTCCGACTCGCACTTGGCCGGTTTTTTTTAGTTTGTTCGTTACAAAAATACAAATCTTTCCTGTTTATAATATTAGTTTACATTAATTTGTTACTACATCACATCACTCACAAACAACAGAACCGTTGAATTGAAGATAATAATATTTTGAAGTTCTCGCCAGGACTTTGTTCCTATGGGAATTTCGGGAATGAATGAATACCCGGAGCTTCAAGGGTTGACTATAACATAAAACTTATTCAATCGCTCTTCATTAATTCTTCCCACTTATTACAGGTTTCCACCTATACGCGATGCTAGTGGAAGTATTTGAGCCGGAGCGTCCTCGCGCGCGGTGGTACTGCGCAAGCGCATACCTGGCGCCAGCGCTGGTGGTGCTGGCCAGCGCCGCCGCGTTCCCTGCGGGGTACGGCACGTCACGACACTGCTGGCTGTCCACTGACCGCCTGTTTGTCATGAGCTTCGTGGGACCAGTCGCTTTGGTGCTTGCTGTAAGTCTTCTTCTTCTTAGGTTAATAGGTTATAAAAGATTACTACTGAGGAAGAACGCTACGCCTACAAACTACTCTTGTAGTTTGGCGACTTTAGTCTTACGTTTAATAGTGTAAGTATTTAATCTTTATTTGGAAAAAAAATACCGTGTTGGTATCATAAAAAAATAAAATATGTTTATAAAAGATAATGAATAAAAATTTACAAAGTAAAAAATGTTATAAAAAAGTGTTTAGTAAAAACTGTTAAAAAAGTAAGAAATGCACTGAAGTTTGGCGGCAGGCGCATCGCTAATATAATTAGTGTGCGCCTGACGTCATTCTACCTCTAATATTATTAAGGTGTAAGTAATTATTACATCGCACATAAGTAACCATAGTGAAAGAAGAACATAGAATGTGCCAGCTGATAACTCTTCCCATGCAGACTACTGAAGCCAGTAAGAGGGCATGAGGGTTTTGTTGAATCGTGGGCAAAAACCAGTCCAGAATAGCTAGAAACTATGGCCCGTACTACAGAAGGAGATTAAAGCCTTGATCTATAGTATATATTCTATTGATTGTCTCTTTCTGTCACTGTCAAAATGACAAAGACGACTGCTACTTGAGAATAAATCAGAGTCTGAGTCGCGTTCTTTTAATTTCAGTTTCCTCCTATCTTTAGTTTACTCTCCTCGTTAAATTATTGACTCATTATATAGAGTGTCACAACATAAAGTTATGATTTTCCTTTCCCTCTTTTCCTTCTCCCTTCTCTATTTTTTTTCCTCTTTTTGCTTTCCCGCATTTTTACCTTCTTTTTTTTTTTCTTTTTTCTGTTGTAGTGTTGTTTTGTAATTTTTATCTTATTTTCTTTTAAAACGTGTGTAGTGGATTTTGCAACTGGTTAATCTAAAACCGTGATGTCCCTTCAATACTGTTTAATTGTTTAATTTTCTTCCGCGTTCACTTGTAGTTTCCATCCTCGATATTGGCAAAATTGTCCTACCTTAAAAGGACAGAGCCATATATGCAAAAGAATAGAATAGAACGCGTTCTGTAATACAGCCCTATGTCTTCCAAAGCACGGCTATGGTCATCCAACAGGTTGTTCCCTTCCACTTTACTGATTGGTTCTGACAGTTAATATTTTTTTGGTGGATAACTAGACATCTGCATTGAACCGTGAACTTTTTTCTTTTTTCAGGCCAACTGGATCTGCCTCAGCATGGTAATCTACATGATGTGCCATCACTCAACCGTCTCTATCAAAGCGAAAGAAAACTCTAAGCTCTACAAGATAAGGTATATTTTTGTTGTTATTCCAACTTTTCAGTAACAATTGGATCTTTTTCTCGGGTTTGATGGAAAAACATTCTTTTTAGAGATACGCTAACCTTTTTTGTCGTATTTCTGTTTGTAATATTATGTATATTTGTCATGTGTGCAAAGAACTGTAAAATAAAATAAAGCAGATTAAATAAAACAATATATCGTTTTTAGATCCATTTAAGACACTTTCCAGAGGCCTTTGCCCAGCAGTGGGGCTCAGTGACACAATATGGGCTACAAAAAAAATTGATTTAAGTAAGAAAGTAAGGATAGTCTGCTAAAACCAATGCAACGCCATCTAGTGACAGTATGGAGTTTTAAATCTTTGAAAAACCAGTTGCAGAAACGTCTATTAAAGTTAATGCTACTTTAAATATCATAGGGTCACTTTCCATCTTGTTGACGTAAACAAAGACAGCATTATATTTAAGAAACTTTAACTTTAATAAAGTTAAAAAAATAAATAAATTGCATCCATAATGTCGTAATTTTGCCAATGTCTGAGTATTTTAATCAAAATTAAAATGTAGAATGGCGAAGTCGCCAGCAGCAAAAAGTTGAAAAACCCTTCACGGGTTGTAGTACGTCAGAGCCTCGTCTGTTGATCGGCAGGGAGCCCACACACCCGTTTCTGCAACTGATTGTCAGTCCTGTATGACGTCATTAACCTCGTTTTTTCCACATTTCCAGGGTATGGCTGAACAGCTCGCTAGTACTGGCGTTCCTCCTCGGCCTGACCTGGACCTTCGGGCTGCTGTACCTCAACGAGCAAACGGTTGGCGTTGCGTACGCCTTCACCATCCTCAACTCCTTGCAGGGACTGTTCATCTTCATCTTCCATTGTCTTCAGAATGAAATTGTGAGTAACTACATTATATACAACGTGTTTCAAAAAAACCCAAAAAAAATATAATTCAAAATTAATTAAAAAATTTCACTTTTAAAATTAATTTTGGAATTTCTTTTTGTTTTTGGGTTTTTTTTAAACACCTTGTGTATCGGGTGACTTTAAATAACTTAGCGAAAATTTATTAAGGATTTATAAAATACAAATACAAAATGTTTTATTTGATTTACAAATCGTTTTGTTTAAAACTAAGTGTTGGAGTCTCCTAGTAGACGAAAAGCTTCGCTCTTCCATACAATATTAAATATGTAGACAAAATATGAAACAAATAAAGTGAGAGGGTTGAGTTGGGTTTGAGTTGTTCAATTTCATAGGGAGATTCAACCCCTAAAGTTTTGCTGACTGATTAAAGTCCTCTTTGACCTACTTGTCCCTGAATTTGACAGTGGCGCTCGCTGATCTCAACCTATCAGTGAGGTTAAGCAACGCATACAGAGGTAGGCTGATGGGTGACTAAAGTGGCAATTCATCACGAGCGTTACCGTGCTTTGGAGGGCACCTTAAACTGTCGGTCCCGGCTTTTGTCAATTGACTACATTCGTTGAAATCAAGTCAGAGGCCAATGTGCGGTTTATTAACTCTGACACCAGGTTTAGCCAAGTTCACAACACACTTGACTACTTATACCTACACGATAAGAAGAAGATGGAAGGTCGTTAAAAAAGCTTCAATTTAAAAAAGTAAATTTGGTACTTGTATGTATGTAAATGAATGTATGTAAATTCTTTATTGCTCAAGAACAGTGTCATATAATACATTTCAAAGGTAATTTAGTAGCAAAGGTGGACTTATCCCTGAAGGGATCTCTTCCATTTGGTATTTTACCCTAGAGACAGTTAATAGTAATACTTACTATGACTATTAACCTTAACCCTGTCCATTTTCTGCCCACCAGTTCCAAAAAGAGTGCGCGCGCCTCGGCCGCCGCCACCCTTGGCTATCATGCTGCGCGCAGCTCGCCCCCTCCCCCCACACTCAGCCCCCCCTCCACAATGCGGCCACGGCCTCCTGCTCCAACCACCTCGACACACGGCAGGGCTCCTCCAAAGGCCGGCGCTACCAGCAGAGCACGGTGGATAGTGAAGACGTGGTCGATCCGAGAGATGTTACGGTGAGTGGGTTATGAAAGGAAATTGTGGTTCTATCTATACATATATATATACGCTCACGCCTATAATCCCTAACGGGATAGGCAGAGCATCAGTGGTTCTAGAACCACTAGATGCCACGTTTGACATGAATTGTGAGGGTTATCAGATGGAGCAAGTTGTATAATGGTGAGAGGTGGTCAGCTTTTCGCCCATTATACAGTAAAAGCCTTACAGATTTTTACTGTATACCTGGGAAGAGTAGGGAGCTGGCACATTCTAAGTTTTTCTTTTACTCCCAATCCAGGATGGAAGTGGTTCTATCTATCTAATAATTAAATACTAAACGGGTCTAAATTCTCGTATATATGATAATAATTTACCTATTTCCCGACGTTTCGACGCGGTTACATGTGCCGTGGTCATGGGTAGACTGTTGTTGGGTAGACCACGTTGAAACGTCGGGAAAAAGGTAAATAATCATACATACGCGAATGTAGACCCGTTTTAGTATTTAATTATGTGTTCGAATCGCGAAATTTTAAAGTGTTCGGTCTATCTATCTATAGATAGACACAGGCACAGGCGGTTGAACAGTCCACTTATTTGGGACCATTTCACCTCACCCATTTCAAAAAATTGTAGTTTGACTGCTTTGGGAATTTGCGGGGTTAATCTATTCGCATATTGCTTTATTATGACTTGCGCTCAGTTGGAGAAGGAGAAAAGTCCATCAAAGTAAAATTGTCATAGTGTCATTTCCTCTAGTTTACGTAAACAAAGACAGCAGACAGCAGAATAAAAATATAAGACAGCATTAATGAGAGATCTGGGACGACCCAGGGAGCAGCAGAATACCGGCGTTTGTGCTATTTATTTAGCGCAGACACTATGCTGAGCTGCACCCTATGACACTACGCTGTACCCAACGTCACCTTAGTTATAAGAAACCTACCTATCTTCTTGTAAACAGTGTAGTGAAATAAATTTATTTTCTTACTTTCTTTCTATTTCTGAATTAATTGAATTAAAGATGATTTATTACAAACAACAGCAAGTCAGGTTACCCATTTGCATTACGAAAGCCGACGCTATTACAAGCGTGATGAGGGCGACGTCATGGTCAAAATATAGCCTGATGTGCAGTCGTGTGTACAAGTATCATGCATCAATTGTGCTTTCACATATGCTTTTTATGGTGGAGGGTTTCATCAATATCCCAAAAGATTCAATTCAATTTTAAACATTTTGTATGTTTGACAATTAAATAAAAATGCTTCATACCTAGGTACCTAATACATATATTTAGATTCTAAACTGATATTTGACCATAACAGAGCACAGCGAGTACATCGGTATCGGCGTCGACAACAAACAATCTGGTCATCAACAACCTTAACGTTGTTGTCAACAACAACAATCACAACAACAACAACGTCATCAACAACGCCGCTGTTGCCTCCCTCGCCGCCGCTGCAGCCGCTCACAGCTATCACTCTCATAGAAATAGAAGAAACGAACAAGAAAACCAGAGTTTCGGTAACTCATCCAATTTTGGACCTACTCTCAATGCAACAGCGGCTAGTTTCCCTCATAACATTCCTGAGAGAGAACCGGCGGCTCCTATGTCCCATTTGAGGAACCCTATAAACACTGGAAGCGGGAGATATCCACAAGGATATAGACAAAACGTTCAGCAAGGTGCGTATGCGCATTCATTTGAGATAGGATTTCAATAGTCAAAATTTTGAAGTCAACTTTCCTAAAATACATATACCACCAAACCACCTTTGGCTTTTGTGACTAATTGGTTTAAAGACAGCTCAATTTTGTGTTGAATTTAGTTTAACAACTTGTGTTTTATGTTTTTTTGTACATACTTATGTGTCACTAACAGTTTTGTAGTGTTTTGGATATAATGTCCATACGGACGAAACACGTTGCGTAAAAAGAAGCGCAGAAACGTGTTTTAATATTATTTACGAACGGTAAGTCGAACTTTTTATTTTATTTTTCTTTCCTCTTCTCTAACTAAGTACCTAACGCTTTTAGAAACTAACTAAAACTAACTTTTCTTCTTCCACAAAAATAACACTTGTGGTGTGGTGGTTATGAATATTTGCATCACGGTATATAAAGCATTTTCTAACTCAATGCTTTTTATATACCTACCCGTCGTTTAAATATTGGAAAAAAATCCTATCTCTTAATGCGTATGCGACCTTCCTTGCCTATATCTACCGAAAAACCAAAATTTTATAAGATTACAGATTGTCGACGCCAATACTTATGTACATTTATTATAAGTATACTATTTTATGTAATTTCTATGTACGTATAAGTATATACTTTTTTCTAACTACAAAACAGACGTACAACATACAACAGCCTGACTCAAGATGGAACGTTCGACCCAGCGCTCCGATTTACGTACCGAATGAGGACACTCGTTCAATTCGCATTCCAACGCCTCAGAACATCCCTCACAGTGCGTCGCATACCCAAAGCATAGCATCAATGCATAGCTACAGAAACAATATCGACGTTAACGATTACCAGAATCTTCGATCACGGTCGCCATCTTGTTTCTCCAACAAGATGGCGGCGTCGATTGGCGCAAACGACTGGGCTGTCATGGCGAATGCGGGGGTGTGGAAGGTGAGGGGAGGGCTGTTTGGAGCTTGATTGTGATTAGTTTTTTACTTCTGCTTTAGTAAGATCTCCTAGAAGATTCTTATTTAATATCTCGTTTATGTAAATACGTATTTATCTAATATTCTAATTTATTTGAAACTAAGTAGAGTTTAATAATAGCGTTATTATATTTTCAATGTGTAAACTCCTCAGTTCAACAAAGGTGAGTAAAGGTCTTTAGACCATAAATCACTACCCTTTATATCCTCTTTTTTTTCCATCATCACTAATTAAATTAATGCTGCAAGTATGTAAATAGACAAAACAGAAATTTAAAAACTCAAGGAGGTGAGAACATTTAAGGACTGCAAGCAAATCCTTCTGTTTTCTTACAAAGCAACCAAGTGTACTGAACATCTACCAACCGTGTAATAAACGAGAAACAGAAAAAGTTGGAATCATCCCATTAAACGTCATCCACATACATGGTCTTTTCTAATTAGATAGATTATTTTCTTTTATAGTGTAAAAAGTTGTTATATGAGATCTTACTAAAGCCTTCACTGAGATCATAACTCTTGCATGAGACCTAGACACCTAACCATAGTGTGACTTTGCATGATTACTTCACTGTACATACTTTCAATGTAGCCTTCCCAGCCCCTTACACTTCCGATGCATTTTGTTTCATCATCATTAGGGTTCTTATTGAATTCGATAAACTTTCAAACTCACTGGGTTTCAAACCCAGATTATGTAGCTACCTTGATTCTGTACCTGTATCAATGGGCGCTACTTATTAACTATACTTCAATAAATATGCTTATTCATGTATGACGGTTCCATTTTATTGATACCAGCTTTTCCATTTGGGAAGCAGACCCCATTCTTTTACATAAACTAACAACGCTACAAAGCACGCTCAGACTAAGCCTGAGTCATTCAAGGTGAATTTTGATAAGTATAATACATTAAATTAGCATCGATTAATAGAGATTTAACTCCGGGGTCCGGGTTTTTTGGATTGTGATTTGAAGCCCAGTTTTTTTTTAAACTTTCCAAGTTCTACGGAAGTGCTTCACTTCAGATAACAGTCGTAGGTTATTATAGGTAATTGTAAAAAAAATTTTGTTAGTATTTTATAAAGTATCTGACTGTTATATTACTTTAACTTAACTAAGTTATCTACTTTTTTGTGTAACTTTGTAGTCAGTAATGTATATTTTGGACATTTCTTTGCTAAAAATAAACATTTACTCAATTATGTTTACTAGGTCTATTTCATTATTATCTTCTTACATAGTTACTTATAGCTACCTACTTACATTAGTTCTATTTCATGAAACGTTACGAAAAACGGGTATTTTCAACTCTCCTTGGTAAAGTCTGTGTTGTACAACACAAAACTACCGCAATTTATAACTCCTTACAGCAACCGCAAATTATAAGGAAACTTATGTCACAACAGATGTTAATATTTTCATTGCAACTTTTTATGTCAAAAGCTACATGAAACAACAATTAATTTCGTATTTCGAAACCATTTTCATGTTTGAAAGTCAGCACAAAATTCGAGCTGTCCTTATCATTCCTATTTTAATTTGCACTTGTTTTGTACCATCATCACAACTTCCACTTCTAAGCTTGTCGACCTCAAACTAACCTATCAATCGTTTCACAGAACACTTCTTCTAAGCATCATGGCAACACGACAACCCTGCCGCATCACGACACGTTATCCAGACAAATGGCTCAGCAGAATCACCTCCACGCCCAGTACAATGATTGCGACGTCCCTTTAGCTCCAGGGTCCCCTAGGCATGTTATCAAAGATGAGGAAAGCCCTTTACATCATCCTCAGGGATATCAAACTACTCGCAGCTACAATCACGATTTCAGGAATCCACATGTCTTTATGGCCCAACACTCCCCAGGAAGTCAAGAAATGATCTTTCGAAAGCATTACAAAGATGAGAATCGACGCAAGCATCACCACCATCACGGTAGTCAGAATATCAACCACACCTATTCCGAAATTGCGTCCCAACAAGGCCGAATCTATAGGCGTGGTTCTGAACAAGAATTCAGGGTGATCCAAGATGATCCCGTTTATGAAGAGATTGAAAGAAATGAGACGCTTATGTCTGATATGTCTGATGATAATTCAGGGCCAGATAACTGTCGCCAGAACGCGGGTCATCATGGATCTTCAAGTTCCAAATTTTTTGGGGACCACCGCCCGTTGATCTCGTACAGCCCTGGGGACAGGCACCACCATGACGAACACTACGGGAAGTACGGGAAATGGGACACGTACGACCCGAGACATGCTTACGAGAGTGGCAGACTGATGTATCACCAGCCACAGGAGAACAACATGAGGGCGCTTGCTGCTGTTCTGAACGGAGAAAACAACGTCGTCTGCCATTTGGAACCACACAATTCTTACGACGTTTATCAAGCCCAACCGGGCAACCCTAGGACTGTATCACAGCCCAGTTTTTAAGACAATGCAATTTCAGTGAATTGAAATGTGAACGTTTTGAGTTTTAGTTATTATGGGAATGTTGTACAGAAAATAGTGAATTTTTCTATGGACGTAGACATAGACTTATAGTGACACCTAAGTGATAGCGTTTACGTAGAAACTTGCCATAATGTGGACTTTAAAACATATTTATAGACGGATAGGCTGTAGCGTTTTGGAGAACTCAAAATTCTTCATCAAAAAGCGCGACTGAAACAGAATCTTTGTCTCCTTCTGACACATTAGCATCAAGGAACGTTAGAGTAAGGCAAGAATATCTTGGAGTCCTCCAAACTGCTTAGCCTTAGTTATTAAACGTAACTTTAAATCACTTTTTCCACTGTGATCCTATTTAAATGTAACGCTCAAGTTTCATTGTCGCGACCACTCTTACTTTTAATGTTGGAGTAGAAGTTTTGTATATAACTTATGAACATAGTGTGTAGTGCGTTGGGGAAAGATAGGTCATTAAAAAAAGAACTGGCTGTAGGAAAGAAATTAAAGAATGTTACGACGTTTCATGTCCAATACGTCAAATGCTTACTGAATTTAATACTTATTTGATCGACTAAACTTGTCACATTTTATCTGTATCAAATTGAAGCATATAATAAGGGGCCTGTATTTTTAGATGTGTGAAAGAAAACCAAAAGCCATGCACTCCAGTTTCTAGATGTCCTATCTTTCCCCTTCGTTTTAGTACTAGATTTTTAGTACTTCCAGTGTGACCTTACTATTCTATATCTTCTTCGGTTCAAATCATGGCATTTCTCAGTGTATTTTACTTTTTGTTTGTAGGTATAAAATCTGTGATGTTTCTTTTGTATGCTTTAGTTTTAGGTTCGCTTTTTTATGTTTTTTTTAATGGCACAGAAGCTTTTGCGACTGAGAAGTTTTATTCAGCATCATCAGAATACGCAGTTATGAAAATTACTAGTGACAATGGTGAAGATTGGGTTCGAATGGAACAATCAATACAAAAGTAGCAATTCTTGAGAATTAAGTTGACATCATGTATGTTGTTTCTCACTGTTTACCTTAATACACCAACATACAGCTATCTCGCATTGCCATAATATGCGAAGTTAACATTTGATGCAAGGAAAAAGGATAGCTGTTAAAAAAAAGCCACGAGAAGTATATATGAAGAACATTCTGTACTAACTTGTCAAACGGTTAAAAGTCTCTGCATTTTTAAAATTAATTTTGTATTAATTTTTAAGTTGTATAGAACACAGATTTGTTTTTTTTAATGGTCTAAGCAGCTTCGTATATTTTTTTTGTAAAAGTGTTTATAAAAAATCCATCCAACCTATTATAGACTGACACCACTTGATGTTGTGCACTTTCTGTACATTTAGGAATTTAGTGTTAAAATATTTCTTAAAAAATAACAAAAAATGTGTTGACGATTAGTGTACTCCCTCTAGTGGCAAAAGAGGACAATTACATACTTTCTAGGCTTTCGAAGAATTCTTTTAATTAAGTGATTCCTGGACGGCTTTTCCACTAATTAATGGCGTCTCAATGGCGGTTGAATGACAATGGTCTCCATTTTATCCGTTCAGGTGGCGAAATTGAGAACTATTCAAATTTAATACATTTGATAATGGCTGCTGTGACTGACGACGCAACCGCCAGCTGAATGTTAAGTTGCTAAGACCCAATTTCACCATACTCTGTTAGTTATTTAACAGACGATTAGCAGCTAACCCGAGATTTGACAACGTCATTTTCATACTTTTTGTTTGACGTTTTGTCTGATTAACTTCTTCATCGTGGATTAACTAACTAACAGAGTATAGTGAAATTGGACCTAAGTAGTTTTGCATCTTAAGGTTCAGTTGGCGGTGGCGCTACTGGTCGGTGTCGCTGTCAAATGTATGACATTTCCATAGTTCTCAGTTTCACTCCTGAACTGGTAAAATGGTCACCATTGTCATTCAACCGCCGTTGATTGCAGGAATTATAGTCTTTTCTGCTTTTTCTCTAAAAAGTATTTGCTAGGGGAGTGCTTTAATCGAATTTAATTATTTCTACATATTGTAGATATAATTTCAATGCCATGAATATTGAATATAAACTGTTATTATTTTATACCCTACTGTATATTTTAAGAATCGTTTAGAGGATGCAAGTACAATAAACGCGTCGGAAAACATTTGATTTTCCTGTATATTTTGAATCGATTAAGCAATATACATATATATATATATATATCTAGACTTGTAAGTATTTAATAAATTGTTGGCCATTTTATAGTGACACTATAACTATTTTAAATCATTCTCATTTTTCGGCCAGAATTTATAAAATACATTTTTTAATAAAAAAAAGTGGGAGGATTTATTTTTTCTAAATTAGGTATACTAGTCCAGCTATTTCAACCCACTGTGTGTACATTCTTCATTTGTAATTTCTGTTATATTATTTTTGTTTTGATTGTATTTTAAGAACGTTGACGAGTAATTAATGTAAAGTAGGATGATCGAAATGTGTAAATAATTTAAAGTTTATATAAATAAAGAATGGCTATTCTGTGAGAGTAGCCACAAAATGAAAAACTTTTTTTCTCAATTAAGTAAGTTTACAAACGAACGTGGGAGCAAAATTTGTGTAAGAGACATTTTCGCATGATTATGTCGAAAATATTAGTTATTTTTAAATAAATATAAAATATTCTTGGACAACATACACATCGCCATCTAACCCCAAAGTAAGCAAGGCTTGTACTATGGGTGCTAGATAAATAATATAATACTTGTATATTATTTATCTAGCATTATCTAGAATGTCGAAAAATCAATCTTACACCAATTTTAGTCTCACTGCACCCAGCCTCTCTCAAATTGATTTGAAAAATGAAAGAAAAAATTCGCACAGTACTTGATAGACATATATTTCTATATAAAAGATTTTACATTCACAAACTAAGGGAGCTCAAAATTTATTTCAAACTCTTACAACACAAGAATGTTAGTTTTAAGTTTGACAATTTCAAGAAAAGTTACATGTCACTTAAAACTAGAATTTTTTTTCCATCATAATCCAAAAGTATAGGGAGATCTTTATAATGGCACATCTAATCAATCAATATGCCTGAAAATGAGATCTAAAATTTTTGAAAATCTTCCGCCATTTTTCTAAAATCTTACGATAAACATAAAATTACAAAAAATATCTAAAATTATTTTGATCACGCCAAAGATAATACGTTGAAGTTAAAATTAATTTTATAATTTAATAGAAAATAGGTACTGGTTACTCGTATAGTATTATTTTATAAATAAAAATATGTCAGCTACGTCATAGTTTGTTACGAAATAAAATAAACATTTTTACTGAATGAATTGAAAGGCAAAAACTCTGCAGTACCAAAGAGGGTTTTTATGTAATTAATAAATCAGTATACATATGAATATTATACCGCATATATAACAAAATCTATTGCAAGTAAGTAAACAATAAGTAATAAGTAAGAAATTTAATTAACAAAAAAGTATTAGTACTGAACTATAACGTAGGTAACATATCGTGTACGTTAGCTCGACTATCCAAGCTAAATTAAAACTTTCAATCTCAAAAGTTGACAATTATTCACTTAATTATGTAAAGATTGATGTATAAATGCTTATCGGTAATGACATACTTTTATATTAAGTAGCAAATGCTTAAAAAGTATTAAATAATATATATTGCAAGATATTTATGCTTAAAGACGGGGTAAACTCAGTTTCAGTGCCATTTCACTTAATATTAATCTATTTAACTATTGTTATATTAATCAAGATGATTAGTGCCAGTGAATATACAAAAATGGCGATGAAAACTAGCTTCTAGAACTTACAAAAAAGTTGAAAAATAAATGCTTCTCGAGATTTAAAGTTATAGAATGTCAGTTCAAAATGATAAAAGAATGTTATTGTTGCACATTGATGATAAAAATATCAGTTTTATTATAAAAAGTGGAAAGGTCATGTACAAATAAGGTAGTTATTGATTTAAAAATAATTTCTGAGTTTTATAAAAAGTGTAAATAGATGCAACGCTATTACTTGCAGTTATGGAGCAAATAAATATGATAAAATAAATTAATCAATCTATAAAAAAACATCGTGAAAGTACATACCCAAGAGATTAGAATAACACCAAAAATCAAGGCAGAATAAAAAAGGTAACGTTAATTTTCAGACTATTAATACAGTATACAGTCAAACTAAAAGCAGACACGCTTAAGACAGATGTTCATGAAATCAAGGATAGAGAACAAAGATAGCCTAAGAATACTAAAAATGAAATGAAATGACAGTCCATTAAGCTAAGATACGAACATAAAATGTACATTTACACACGCACACAACACATTTCAGTTGTCTTCATCCGATATATCACTTAGCTTTACACACAAAGGCTCCAAGTCATATACTAGTCGAAAGCTAGATCTAATTTGGCAAAACGATTTCTAAGGATGTATCTAGGTAGGAAGATAAGTATGTAACTATAAGGATTAAGAACTAAAGATCATTTTTAAAAATAATACAAAGAGGGAAATCAAATTAATCTGAATATGTGAAAATGCTCATATGTAGGAATCTTTAATGTAGACTCAATATTTATGCAATTAGTTTTTAGCTACAGAAGTAAAAAGGCGATAAACAATCAACATAAATAAATCTGGAAACTTCTGGTGAAAAACACAAAACGAATGACTTGGAGCCCAAAAAAGAAACATTGCTATGAACAACCGCAGCTTTCGACAACCATGCCGGGGATAGTCCCATAAATGATGTTCAGTTCGTGATCGAAGAAGAGCATAGAGATGCTGCTCATTCTTCTTGGAGCGCAGCAGGGACCGCCGCTTCCGTGAGGAGCCGCGAGGAGAGCTAAATGAGTATGAGGGTACTTCTGTAAGAAGTTGTAAGGGCATTCCCCGCTACAGTAACTAGCGTCATATTGCTTAGGGGCTATGATCCAGTCCCAACCAAACTCTTCAAAGTTGACCACCAGAGGGTACCGACAGCAACGGTCTTCTTTTGTGTTTTCCGTGCAGTCCAGACCGAGTGTTCTTCTTGTACGTTTGTGGGAATTGTCACGAAGACTTACTTCTATGTACGGCATCTAGAACAAGGGATACAATTTTGATTAATAAAATTATAACCTTGTATAACTTCTAGTCTATCTCTAGACTACGATATTGTCTCTTTTCTAGCGATAAGGACAATTGGTTTATCCTAGGTTTGACTAGGTTAGGTTAGATTAACCTGAGGATTGACTAGTCAAACCTAGGAGCGCTGGAGCTTCGACAGATAAAAAAAACTATTAAACGTAAAAATTCTTTGTTAAGTAAGTCAGAATTAATTCACATCGTGTGCTAACGATAATTTTATATTTAATTTTATGATGAAGGACATGGAGATAACATAATTTATTTTTAGAATTCTTTTTTAAACTATATTAATTATAACGTTCAATGAACTCCGTTGGTGATAACGTTTTAATGAAATTACTAAGGTAAAAATTATTTTATGGTCAAGTCAATTTGTGAGTGGTTATGTTTTAATCCTTTCTTATCTTGTAGGCATATTCAAGAGTGTGGCAAACTTTACCAACCCTAGTAACACAGTTCTCAAACCGAGAAATGGCCTCTGACTTGGTTTGACGACAGTAGTCAATACACAGCCGGGACCGACAGCTTAACGTGCCTTATTAATTCATTATGTTATCTCAAATGGGCCTCTGGATGTTGGATCTGTATCCCCTTGTATGCTTACCAAAATCGGTTGGTAGTGCCGTTCTTAGGTACTGGATTAGAAATGAAAGAAAAACATATGTTCATCTCATCGCATACCTCCTAAAAGGCCAGGAAGCGTTCCTAGGCGTCTATTCCACTCACGTTCAATGGCTGTGGAATGATAATGATGACCATTTTATCCGTTCAGGTGGCGAAATTTAGAACTAACTAAACACTACTTTTTTTGATGACAGCTACTTTAACCGGGAGTGCCACTGCCAACTGAGTGTAAAGTTGCTAGGTAGTTAGCAACCGCAAGTCTGATATATCATACAATATATTTTTTAACTTTAATATCGTTCACCATACGCCACGACATTTAAAAAAATTATGGTGGGCGTTTTTGACGAAAACTCTTGGCGCTAAAAGGGTTAACCTACAGTTGGTAGTGGCGCTGCTGATCGGAGCAATTGTCATCAATGTATGACATTCCGATAGTTCTGAATTTCGCCACCGGAACGGATAAAATGGTCATCATTGTCATTCAACCGTCATTGATTAGTGAAATAGACATTACAAGATAGCTAAGACTTAATATCTTTTAGCAAGGGCGTCGTCAAGGCGGGTAAGGAGGGGCAGCTGCCCCAACTAGAAAAATTTAGCCAACTCCAAAGCAACCAAAGTTGGAACCGTTGTTTTTACAATCGCCTTTGTTTTACTCGCGCTACAAATGTACTTCATACCTCCGATTTATATATTTTTCATCCTCTATAATATTAACTTGCCAAGACTGGCCAAGGCTAAGGGCTGGCGCGACGCTCTTGCCTTTTAGGCCTCAGAGGTGCGATGACTTATGACACTAGAGCTCGGTGTACTTAGTGCTCTAGTACTAAAGAGACTATACTACAGAGAGCGATACATATGTGTGTCAGTCTCGTCTAGACGAGTCAGGCAATGACCAAGACACACAAATTTATCAGCAATTGATTGCATCACTCTAGATAAGATAAGAACTCGTGGAGACACCAAGTCTACAGAATGAGATGCGAATGACTAAGAAGCAAGAACGAAAGATTCGCTTGTTTTAGAAAATTACCTCGTTCATACATTACATATTACATATTTGTATGTATATAGAGAAGGGGCCGGGTGGTCTGTGCGCATCCCAGATGGTCTAGGGCACACCCCGGGATGTTGGGCTACTGACTATTGAATTGAAATTGTATGATGGTCGCCAAAATACTGATAGCTTCACAAAAAAATCATTAAAAGATCAAATAATTATCTACAGCCGAGAAAGTTACGTACTTAGTTATTTTTACGTACTACAGACAGTACATTATTGTTAGTATTTTTATCGTACAATAAAGTTTATTTCAATTAGTTATTTATGAATACACAGCGCATTTAACTAGAATACATTTAATTTTTGCAAATGATTCTTGTTTTATTAATTAAATAGAGCGGTGATAGCCCAGTTGGTTAAAAAACCGGTCTTGTAACCGAAGGGTTGCGGGTTCAAAACCTGGGACTCTACTCTGTACTATCTACGATCGACAGGCGACCGATATTAGTCACTACCTGCCACTGTCATCTATATAGAGCTAGACAGAGATGACTGTCATTCGACTATTTGTAATTACGGTCGTAGATTATTTTTTTGTGACGTATTAGTTTAATAAAGTATTAAAGTCGAATTTTTAATTCCTTGCCAAAAATGTAAACAAAGAAATGTCATTGTCAAAGTGAAATTCCAGTTATCAAAAACATTTTTGTCCATTACATTAATTTAAATTTACGCCGCGTGCGATACAAATCCTGCAAACACGGGTGTGCAGACATCGCGCGAGGGTTTAATTTGCAAAAAAGTTAGTACTGAATAATTGTATTGTGACATTTGTTTCAGGTTTTATAATTATTTATTATACTTAGTGAAAATGAATAAGAAATTTTCTTAAATAAAAATCAAGTATCATAAGCATAAGTCAATATATTTTTCTAAATTTATCACACATTTTAAAATTCCTTTAAACTATAAAAACATTTTCCACTAACATATTTTTACCAATAATTGGAGTTAGGTACTTTTCGTTTGCTGCCAGCCTGGTTTTTTTTCAGCATTGTCCTTTTTTTAGGCTCTAGAAGATTCGTTTAGAAAAAAAAGGAAACCTTCAAAAAAATATTCCAAACGTTGTGAACCACTATGGTGTTTCGCTGAAAAATATGTTTTCGCTCAAATATTTTTTTAGTACCTACAGTAATTTAGAAACCTGTGTGATTTAGTGTGTATAGTTGTTTTAGAAGTTTTAAAAAAGTAATAAAAAGAAATTCTAACAATTTTTTTCACAATAATCGATAATGGTCAATTTGTTAACAATTTTTTTATAGTGGCAATACCTTTGTTTACATTTTTAATTAATTAAAAATTCGACTTCAGTCAAGGGTGCACACGGCGGCCGGTGTGTCGTAAATAGTATAGAGTTGAGCCGGCCTGTACTAATATATTCATCTTTTTGGATTTATGTACCTCATTCTGTTTCTCCTTTCTGTTTCTCATTAGCTGCTCAGTAGTGAAGGAAAGCATCGAGATGAAGCCAGCTCGTCTGAGAAAATTTAGTTTTGGGCCAGCGTGGTGGACTATAGCCTTAACGCTCTTGACTGTTTCGAAGGGAGGCTTGTGCCCCATTAGCCTTGGTGGGAACTGATGGCGATTAAATAACCTTTAGGTATGATAAAGTACATGGCAAACTGACTTTCCGCCCGCGTCTTTATTTGCTCCGAAAATTAGCCTATGACACTTTTCAGCCCTTCAAATATCGCTGTGCCAAAAATCAGGGCTTATCCAATCCGTTCCTTCTTAACAATAACCAAATAAATATTTGGCTCTACTAGAGAACAATACGTAAACATAATTTTATAATGCATTGCTCAGAAATGGCTCCGTAACATGGCCACGGAGAGCACGTTTACGTACCCCCAAAATCACATGTGACAGTAAGTATTTTGAAATGAGAAGAAAATTTTAAAAAGAAAAAAATATTTGAACTAATCAGCAAAATCCCATTTTTCTGCAATCTAGTAAAGTAATTTTATTTATCAAATGATGCAAAAGTAAACAAAAGGTGATTAAAATACTGACAAAAATGTATGACGCAATATAGAACAGCTGATTTGATAAGTCAGTGTTTCTTTTGACAAGTGAGAGCATTACGTTTTTCACGCTTCATACTGGCAGTATAGAATGACAACAGAGTTTCTTATGTCTAAAAAAATATTTATTTCTGACGAAAATATTGATTTTCAGTAAAATAAAAACATATAAAATTATTTCATATTTTTAATAAAACAAATCTTCCAGAGCTGCGACCTTCCGATTCCGAATAAAGCTTCGCGACCCACAGTTTGAAAAACACTGGTCTTACATACATCAAGAGGCTTTGAAACTTTATGAATGTATGATGCAGCTATAAACATCACGCGTTTGAAGGTTAAGATTCATGACCCCCGTGCCACCACCCCCATCCCCCCCCCCCCTGCGCCTAGTACCTAACAAACCTAACAACAATTCACTATGTAAATAACAGTTCAATCTGTAAACAAGCAAAAATAGATATACTCGTTTCACTGTCTTGAAGTGGTTATCTGTTTAAAAAAAACTAGAAGTAGGTACCACTTTAGCCTTCTAACTTATTTAGTTCGTTAAACAAGAGTTACTGTTTACTACAATAACGACGTAAACGAAAAAACGAAATAAAACGTAATAAAGTAATATTCCCACCTCAGCTATCTCACAAACACACGAACGCCTGTATGGGTGACAGTAAATTCGTTATCTAAACTTTATGGCGGATTCTCCTCATGAAACTGAGCAACTTTCCCCAAGGAACCTTAGGAAATCAGTTCATCGCATATCTTGTATGAAGAAGCGAACTTTTTGACATTGGAAATGTCTTTTCGTTCGCTCTAGTATAGGCTCCGATTTCACGAAAAAGTGCGATCCCCTTATATCTCGGAGAGTTGTAAAAATATATTAAAAAAGGCTCAAATCTCAAAAGACACGACTTCACGAGAGTGTAAGGTGAAAAATAATTATTTGAGAAAGTCAAAAACGAAAAAAGTTATGGCCGAAATAGTGAAAAAAATAAAACATTTTTTTTCCGAATTTTTGGTTTTGGCGCTCGATATTTTGGAAACGAAGAATGATATCAAAAATTTGTGAAAAACTCCTCTGAAAAATTTAGTCAGCTACAATTTGAGGCTAAAACAAAGACGATCTGGTTAAGAGCTTGATGCCTTGTAGCATAACCTTTTTGAAAAAAGTCAAAAAGTCAGAACAACATTTTTTTGAATTCCGTGGATTCATTTCCAATGTGCTCGATAGTCGTGTGAGCACAGAATGAATAATAGTGTGAGGCACGAAATCTGTTAATTTTTTAAAATATTTATATTGCTTGGTATTATAATACAGGAAGTGTAAGGTTGTGACTATTTACGTAAATTGTCCAATGGAGTGGCATTGTCATTGAAATCACAAAACTCCCTATTTATGCATAACCTAAGTTCCTTGGGGAAAGTTGTTCATGGGCTGATTCGATCTTTAATTTTCGCTACCTAATTTAAAGTCACCAAATACATGTATATGCTTGTCGGGGTAGACAGACCATCGGGTGGTTCCTAAACCTATTGACGCCACGTTTCACATACATAATTATTAAAAAGTGGAAATTCTGATATTGACATGGACATAAATTCTAACGAATTGAAAAGGTCGAGAAAAGAATCTCTTTTAGAGATAAGCTCGCCTTTGTACAATTCTTTTCTGATTGTCTATACTAATATTATAAAGAGGAAAGATTTGATTGTTTGTTTGTTTGCATTTAATAGGCTCCGAAACTCCGAACCGATTTAAAAATTTCTTTCACCATTAGAAAGCTACATTATCCCCGATAGACATAGGCTACATAATTTTCCTAAATTCCAACGGGAACCAAATCCCAGGCGGAATTATGTAGCCTATGTTGCTCAGGGATAATGTGGCATCCTAATGGTGAAAGAATTTTTGAAATCGGTCTAGTAATTTTTAAGTTTATTCGTTACATACAAAAATACAAATCTTTCCTCTTTATAATAATACTAGCATTCCGCTCGGGACTTCGTCCCCGTAGAAATTCGAGAAAGTTATGTAGCCTATGTTACTCAGGGATAATGTGGCATCCTAATGGTGAAAGATTTTTTGAAATCGGTCCAGTAGTTTTTAAGTTTATTCGTTACATACAAAATACAAATCTTTCCTCTTTATAATATTACTAGCATTCTGCTCGGGACTTCGTTCCCGTAGAAATTCGGGAAAATCGTGTAGCCTATGTCCATCGGGGATAATGTAGCTTTCTAATGGTGAAATAATTTTTCAAATCGGTCCAGTAGTTTTGGAGCCTATTCAATACAAACAAACAAACAATCAAATCTTTCCTCTTTATAATATGTATAGATATAGAAGAAGACTAGCATTCCGCTCGAGACTTCGTTCCCGTGGGAATTCGGGAAAATTATGTAGCCTATGTTACTCAAGGATAATGTAGCATCCTAATGGTGAAAGAATTTTTGAAATCGGTCCAATAGTTTCGGAGCCTATTCGTTACATACATATCAAAATACAAAAATACAAATCTTTCCTCTTTATAATATTAGTATAGATAATGTTATTATAGATTAGTGTAGATTGATGAAAGATTACCAGTTGATGATTTGATTCTGAGCTCGGATGCGGTACTACTAAACTCATTCTATTCTTCGAGTCTTGTACTCTCACTACCGTGGCCAAGTTCTCCCTGGGCATCCTGAAGAACTCAGCCACCAAATTGGTCACATTCACCTTCAACCATTTCCCCAACTTCAAATCTTTCCTCGTCAGTTTCACAGAATTGTCCGTGTACGGCACAGACGCTTTGTTCCCTTGACTATTTCTGGTGATTCTGCTGACTTGAATGGTGATTGTGAAGGGTTCTTTGGGGTCGAAGGTGGTGTTGAGGCGGGGCTCCAAGTCTTGGAGGTGGATGTTCAGGACAGCTTCGTCGACCTCGTTCAGTAGGACTTTCTCTGAGAACCTGAAGTGGATTACCTTCAGGCCTTTAAAATGATGGCGGGCCGCATCTGTTGGACAATACATTTTATTAGACTTATGGTTTATTAAATGATGGTATGATAGGTTTGAGAGTAATACCAGGTCATCTAAATGTTTTCAAACCACTTGACATCACGTTTGACAGAAAAAGATTGACGAAATATTATCTAAGTTCGATGCCCATATTTTATATGACGAATAATCGTAATAGTTGTTCTTTCAATCCGATATGTTTGAATAGGCCTTGTTCAGGTTTCGTACTTATTTTTTGTCACAGAAAATACTAAGTTTAAGAAAATACTAAGGGTGATACAAAGCATTTGGAGAACTCCTCGAATATGTTATTAATCTACGAAAACCGCTCTTTCAACACCTTAGTTCGTTCATTCACTAAGTCATTCATTCATTCAAGCCATACCATGTGCGTTTAGTGAAACAGAGCCGCCACTCTGCCCACTAAAGCTCATGGCAAGCTTTCTCATTCGAAGCTCCTTTTACATGGTAAAAGCTCAATTCCGAAACATTCTGAAAACCTAACGTTACGTTCTAGGTTCTAGAACCTAGAGTAGCGTTGCAGCCTTGTTTTTATTTTTACAACTTATTATAGTACAGTCAGCTATTATTTTACACCTCTATGAAATAGGGATAAAGTTATTTCACGAAAAAAAAATTACAGACTAGTACAGTTTTTCGAACCAAATAACTACGCTTAGGTTTTTTATTAATAACTTCATCTTCATTCGGGGTGAGGGATCTCTTCAACTGACTGTACATTGTGATGGCTTAGTTACTATTAAAATTCTCAAATCTATATATCTACCTATATCTCATTCTGTTAAATCACATTAATACCTATACGTCCTAATCCTATCTTTTTTTGTTTTATATCTTTGTTCTAACATTTTTTTCCTACACGTATGAATGTTTCGCGAATTGGGCTCCGTAACTACAGGTGTTAAAAAAAGAACGGAAACGCAGACTTAACCTAGATTTTAAAAACGTGTGCGTCACTTCCGCTTATGAACACTTCAGCTAAAACGCTATTCGTTATAACGTGCTGAGAGCTTCCGTCCGTTTCGTCTTTTCAAAATAATTTTAAAACTCATTTTTCTTTTTAAAAATACCTAGCGTCGTGTTTTTATGAAAATAACGTTTGATTTTTACAGTGACAATCATTAAAATTATTACAAAAGGATATAAAATACGTAGTCGGAGTGTGTCGCAGTCGAACAGGAAACCTGAAAAAGAGAGAGAAAAAATCATAAATACTACTTACTACTACTTACTGACTGATATGTTTTTCTTCTTTTTTTTTTTCTTTTTTTTTTTTCTTGTGTACAAAAATATTTAATTTGTCATTACGCCGAGTAGTACTGTGTTCTCTTAAATACTCTTACTAGGTTGACTGGAAGAAATCCCCTCGTGGGATAAGTCCGCCTTTGTAAACTTCCTTTTACTGTAAACTTGTTATCCTCTGTATTATCATTGTACAATAAAGAATAAATACATACATACATACATACATACATACATACATAAATTTTGGCAAATAATAACCAAGAAACAAAAAAAGTTTTATTAACACGATCTTGACATAAAAAATTACAAGATTGGTAATTTTAAATCAATTAACGGGAAGTTATTACAAGAATTCAGTATTTAAAACCAACCCCGAGCTTGTAAATTTAAATTTAAACCCTCGCGCGATGTCTACACACCCGTATGTGCAGGATTTGTATCGCACGCGCCGTAAACAAGTGTTTTTTTATTGTTAAATTGTTAAATAGTTGTGATCATGTCATGTAGTATATGATGATTAACAATATACAGTGGATGTTCTAAAACATTTAGCTATGTTTTCCGCCGGCAAAAGCGAGATATCTTTAGGTCTAGACAACACTAAAAAACCGGCCGTGTCGGGCCACGTGCATTATAGAGTTCCGTAGTTTGCGTAGTAGCTAAGTCCTAACATGCAGATAGCTTTTTGATTCTATTCTACGATTGAGTACACGGTTAAGCGGAGTTATAAAATGCAGCGTCACAAGGGAAGTTATAAAAAACTATCTTTTTGTCTAAACTAGCATTGGGCCAGCGTGGTTGTAAATGGTTTTAAGTAATAAAAATCGATAGCTATTCTATGTCCAAGATAGAATGGTGATTTTGACAGATGAGATCTTGCCGTATGAGATGACTTTATTAGTTATTGTTTCATTCTAATTACTTGGTTACTGCTAATAATGACTACACTTGTTATTGAGTAACTAATAGCATACTAGTACCAGTGCGTATACTAGTTAAAGTAGACGTGTTCCATTATAAAAGGATCTGTCAAAATCGCCATCCTATCTTGGACATAGTACAGTATTACGTATTCATTTAAAACTGGTGTATTGTCGTTACGGAGAAAGTCTTTGTTAAAATATCAAAATAATATACAACGCTCGTTTTGTGATCAAGGGTGGATCCAGTCTTAATGTGGGGGGAAAGGTCACAACCTAGTATCCACAAACTTTACGTTCCCATAATAAAGTTTCTGCAGTGTAGAACATGAAAAGGAGCGCAGCGAGCGCGAAATCTTTTTTGTGGTTAATCATATGATTACTTGGCAAATATTGGAACAATTCGACTTTTTGCAGACCCCCCCAAATAAAAATATACTTTGTGCGCGAGTGCGAAGATAACTTCAGAAATAACTGAACTTTTGACATAAATAGAAGGTAATCAATGTTTTAAATGCGCGAGCGTAGCGAGCGCGGAACTTTTTTTAAAAAGTATTTTAAGGTGGAGCAGTCGGGGGGTGACACAAAGTTTTTAATTATTGAGTTATTTTCGCACCCGGCACAATCGCTTGATCACAGTGAAAGGATTATGTATAAAAAAATATTCTTGGACTCACACATCGCTCTCCACCGCAAACTTACAACTGCTATACTAGTCATATAACTTTTATTTGTAACAACCAAAACATACTCCAACGCTACTGTGTTAATACCCTCTTATTAAAACAGTAGCGTCGCCGTTTTGTCAATTCAGGTGGCGAAGTTTAGAACTATCCACGCAAATTTAATATCTTTGATGACGGCTGCTTTGACTGACGGCTAACTGAATGTTATGTTGCTAAGTAATTTGCAAAATAAGTTCGGTTGGCGATGACGCTGCTGGTCGGGGTTTTCAATTTCACCACTTGAATAGGTAAAATGGTCACCATTGTCGTTCAGCCGCCATTGAGACTCCATTGATTAGTAGAATAGGCGCCCTATAACCTTACAATTAATGTTAATACCAACTTCAATAACTTCGTTGACTTTCAAAAGTATATTAAGTATTTAAAGATACAAAATAAGACATTCATTGGACAACTTAATTCTCTTCAATAAGATTATTGTGTATTCTAGAGAGGTATATTTTGTAGAGTTATATTAAGCTCAGTCTGCCCTTATCAATGACAATGTTTCTTTATGAGCGGCAGCTATTAATGTATTTACTTGCCATGTAGAATCATCCACGTAAATGTTTTATTTTTGTCAACCTGTAATTGTGTTTTATCTGTGTTGCACTGTGTTATGAATAAAGAGCTTATCTATCTATCTATCTGAGTGATAATATTTGGCAAGCATTCCTGGGGAATGTGCATGGTTTGAATTGGAATATAGATACTCATTCATTTGACATAACTCTAAAATTTAAAAAATATATATATATCTCCGAAAAAATATATATCGGTCCAGTATTTTTTGAGTTGGTTCGCTATAAACATACGAACCAACTTAAAAATTACTGGACCGATATATATTTTACCGATTTCAAAAATTCTTTCTCCATTAGAACGCTTTATTATCCCTGAGTCACATAGGCTACTTAATTTTCCCGAACTACTACGGGAGCAGAGTCCCGGGCGAAAACGCTTATAATTTTGGCTTTACCAATTTCAAACAAAAAAAATATCAATAACAATCCATCCGTTTAGAAACTATCCAAATTTCATACATCTAATGACGGCTGCTTTGATTAGTGGCGCCACCGCCAACTGAATTTTCAGTTGCAGGTAGTTTGCAACTTTACGTTCGGTTGGCGGTGGCGCTGCTGGTCGGGGTGGTCATCAGCAAGTATATGAAAATTAAATTGAGCGACTTTGTACAGATAACATTTTCTTCCGTATGACAACACCTTCCCGCGGAATCTAAACTAAATCTTCCAGGCAGGTGTAAGAAACATTTCTAAAAATACGGAGTTCGTTCCTCCAATCAGAAGGTCACGCGCACTCTCGAAGCTCCACTTTTCGGAAACTCTTTTTAAATAGAACGTTTAATAAATTTCCAATTTGTTTGCCAATCTCTCAACGGTTGTTTAGAATCAAACTTCTCTCTATTTGTTTGTGTAATCTGCATGCAACGTATCAGAATGTTCATGGAGTATATCAGAAAGTTTGACTTAACATTTTTGCTCCGATTGTCATGATTCATTCTAAATTCCTTGAACGCTGGGCAGTTGAACTTTTGCGTAAGAGTTCTGTAATAATTTGTGGTGGAAAATAAATCATGATTCTTTTCATTGTTTTGCTTGAACAGTTTCTGATCCAGGGCAGTGCCGTAAATAGCCCTATGCCTGGGTGCCAGCGGTGCCCAGGCATAGGGCGTAGACTCTGGAGGGCGCAAGAATGGCTAGACCAGGCAGGACTATTATTTTTTTCGGTTTGCTCCTGATAAGTTCCCGCTGCGCCCCAAGTGCTCGATTCCAACACATACGTACCTACATGCCAGTATCATCAAAAATGTCTATTAAATTAGACAAAACAGCGCGCTCATTTTTTAAATCCAAAAATTAAATCTTAAGCATCAGGGTGGGCAACGCATTTGCACTAGTGAACTTGCGTTTGAGTTTTAGTGAGTAAGACGCAGGGGTGGTATAATAGGCGAAAGGTCTACTTAACATTAGATGGCTCATCTGCTTATTCTTTAAAAAAATAGATTTTTGTTCCAAAATATTAGATAACTAGCTGATGCCCGCAACTTCGTTTGCGTGTTAATTTTTTTTTGTACAGAGTACACAGATTGAAAACATCTATCTTACGTGATTTAGATTTTTACATACAAAAGTTTTTTCCCGCTAACTCCCGTTCCCGTGGGAATTTTGCAATATTCTGTTGCAACTAAGCTTTAAGTTTACTAAGGTACCTGCATGCCAAATTTCAAGCGTCTAACTTAAGCGGTTTAGATTTTTCATACAAAAGGATTTTCCCGCCAATTCCCGTTCCCGTGGGAATTTCGGGAATTCCTTTCTTAGTGCACCTCTACGGTACCTAAGCTACATCCCTTCTAAATTTCAAGTGCCTACGTTTAGCCGTTTAGGCTGTGCGTTGATATGTCAGTCAGTCAGTCAGTCAGTCAGTCAGTCAGTCAGTTTCTCCTTTTATATATTTAGATTGGTCCAACAACACCAAGTTCCTTGAGCTTTATTTTATCACCCTGAATTTAATAAATTAGGCCTATACATAGCATTGCTCTAGTAGGGTACCTATAATATCCAAAAAAACAAGGGCGCAGTTATGAAGCTCGCACATGGCGCAGAAAAGGTTATTTACGGCACTGATTTAGGGAAGCTGTTTTACTAACCAATGGCGTGGAATGATAATAATGGTGACCATTTTATTCGTACAGGTGGCACGATTCCGACCTATTGAAACCTCATTGGCCAACTGTACGTTCAGCCACAAACTACCTGTTGGCAATCAAAAGTCAAAAGTTTCATTAAACATATAAAATGATACTTGAACACGTCAATATTATGTCAATATCATCAATATTTCATTAGCACTTTTGACGTTTCGCCTATTCGCAAAGGTGCAGTCTTCCTCAGGAGAAGAATAGGCAAGAAACTCCGAGGGTCGCTCTTTTTAAGTCAATCATATAAATTTTCTTACTTTTAATTTTAATTGACTTAATATCTGAATAACTCTGGAGCTGAGCAATTTATTCCCATGGTTGCTTGTCTAATAGATAATCCTAAATTCTATAATAGCCCTTTTTACAAAGTTTTTGTTCAATTATCGTCTTAAATTTTTCTAAAGGTAGGTTTTGAATACACATGGGAATCTTATTGTAGAAGCGTATACATAAAAGAGTTTGTTACTTTGTAGAGACGGCTGTCTAGTATATCCAAGTTATGTTTGCTTCTAGTGTTTACATTGTGCAAGTGGCGCCCCCAGTCAAGGTATCTGTCATCAAATGTAAGGGTGTAGACAGTTCTAAATTTAGCCACCTGAACGGATAAAGTGGTCACCATTATCATTTGATGGGCGGTTTGGTCGAGTGGTAATAGCACTGCCTCTTGATCGACGGGTCTTGGGTTAGATTCCGAGTCGGGGCAAATATAAAAAAAGCAAATGTTTGTTCTCGGGTCACAGGTGTTCCTGTCTTATGTATGTTCTAACGGCCCCATGACAGAAGGGAATATCTTTCAGTGTGTGGCGTCTATTTCTATAATCAATCGCCGTTGAGACGCCATTAGTTAGTGAAATAGCCCCTTGAAACCTGATCCAAGCTATTCGTTTGTTAGGTTTCAATATTATATGCATCAAATATCAAAATCTATATAAGATATGTTGTATTAATTTGCCATTCACTTCCCGTGTGTAGGTGTCATTGTTTGTCTTTTAATTTGCGAAAGAAGAGTTCTGACTCACGGCACTGAGCTAATAATACTTAGGAGCCTATTAAATTACTCAACTAATTGCCATTTTAACCCCCGACAAAAAAATGTGTGTGTATTTGTGTGTCTGTATATCTGTGGATTGATTTCGATGCGGGTTTTTTTTCTGAAAGCTGACGTAATCGAGATGGTTCTTAGCTATATTTGGTCAAAATTCGTTCAATCAAATATCGGGGGTGATTAAAAAATTTAATATTAGAGTTAGGTCAAAAAAAATATTATAGGTATAGATTATAAAATAAAAAGGACTATAAAAATAAAGTATTAGCTTGATCGCAGGGTGTCGAACATTTTTTTTTTTTAAATAGGTTTTTTATTTTATTTTACATTCCCCTTCGTGTTTCGAAGGGAGGTCCGTGCTCCTCGGTGGGACGTACATGGGCTGATAAAAGAAAAAAACATATATTTTCTTCACAATATCGTCCATTGTTTTCAATGGAAGTTAGGGCCTTTTGTATCCACGGGGTCCTAGCCTGCAGCTCAATGGTCATGGGGTTAAGCAGATCTGCCCCAGTCACTGAGTCATCAGCACCTAGCCCAAACCCCTGAAACTTTTAATACAACTTACTGTACCTTCGTATGGGAAAGTATTTTTCATTTGATAACCATATATGATTTCTTTTGGTAAAGTTGTTTCAATTCCATGGGAAGAATTTTTTTTTATAAATGTTTTTTTTTTTTTTTTATTAAAAAAGTAAAACTTTTCAATTTTTCATACAAACGCAAATCACGCAAGTTGTATAGAGAAGCGAAAACTGTTTACCACATATCGGCCCTATTTTCCTTAGGGAAAGTTGTTCAATTTGGAGGGCTGATTCACACCCTCAATTGTTTAAAAAATACCTAATAAAAAATTCCAAAATCTAAATATATAAAAGGAGAAACTGACTGACTGACATATCAACGCACAGCATAAACGGCTAAACGTAGGCACTTGAAATTTGGAAGGGACGTAGCTTAGGTACCGTAGAGGTGCACTAAGACTGGAATTCCCGAAATTCCCACGGGAACGGGAATTAGCAGGAAAATCCTTTTGTATGAAAAATCTAAACCGCTTAAGTTAGATGCTTGAAATTTGGCATGCAGGTATCTTAGTAAACTGAAAGCTTAGTTGCAACAGGATATTGCAAAATTCCCACGGGAACGGGAGTTAGCGGGAAAAAACTTTTGTATGTGTACTCTGTACAAAAAAAAACACGCAAACGAAGTTGCGGGCATCAGCTAGTTTAATTATAAAGTAAATCGTCCTTTACGCGGGATACAGCGTGAAGATTAACTAATCGCTATAACTTGTCTAAAATTAATTTACAAACGTGTTAACAACTTTTTGGGCATGTCTGTGGTATTTTCAGGAACAATACGTCCTATGTAATTACTGCCAGGAAACCGCCTACGATGGCCCCTGCCTCCCTGCTTAACGCTAAACGCGAATTACTCGTAAAAAGACCTCATTAAGAGCCATTTTTTCTGTATGTTTCGTAAAGCTGAATATCTTCCAAAGTTGTTTGAAACCTTAATTTTTTTTTTACCAACTTGAAGTTTTGAAAAGATTCATTAAATAACTTCTAAACTAAACTGGACAGTGTGGTGATCGGTTGATAATAACACCACCCCATCTCTTTCCGTGGGTGTCGTGAGAGGCGACTAAGGAAACAAATGAGACCTGCCTCCTAGTAATCCATGCCAGGCAACGACACTTAATTTTTTTTCTGAATCTGAGGTGTCGTCCTATGGTCTCAAGCGGTGTGGTAGGCTCTGTAAAGAGCCGTCTGGTTCGCGACCACCCTCCTACCGAAGTCCGACGCCAAACAGCTTGCTGTGTTCCGTCGGTGCGTGGGAGTACCAGTGCCTTTATAGGCATTTTTTGGGTTAACTCGCTCCATCGTCGACCTCATCTCTGACCTTTACGGTCAAGATTGAGGTCAAGAGTTAACCCATCTTATAACAAAAAAAATTAAAAAAAGTACAAAAAACGTGGAACATACATGGGGGTGATCTGAATGCCCTCTGACACGGAGCATCCAAATTTTTCTTTTGGACGTCACCCGCTGGGCCACCCTGTATAGTATAATAATAAAAATACCAAACCAAACCAAACCGGCCGTCGATATAGATTAGTAGAGGGCTGAAAGCTCAATTACTAAACTGAGCTTTCTGATCTGAAGGTTGTGCGTTCGACTTCCGACTTACATACAAATTTTAAAATCGCATTTTCATATATATATTTGTGAAAAGTCTCTCCATACAACTTGTGGATCAGCTGATTTGCCTTTGTATGAGAAGACGAATTGCGAATTTCATACTTAAATGTTCCTTGGGGAAAGTTGTTTAGTTTCACGGGGAGAATGAGCCTTTTTATAATTCGACTAGCATTCCGCCCGGGACTTCGGGAAAATTATGTAGCCTATGTCCATCGGGGATAATCTAGCTTTCTAATGGTGAAAGAATTCTTCAAATCGGTCCAGTAGTTTCTGAACCTATTCAATGCAAACAAACAAACAAACGATCAAATCTTTCCTCTTTATAATATGTATACTAGCATTCGGAAAAATCATTTACCTTATGTCCATCCCGGATAATGTAGGATTTTAATGGTGAAAGAATTTTTCTAATCGGTCCCGTAGTTTCGGAGCCTATTCAATACAAACAAACAAACAATCAAACAATCAAATCTTTTCTCTTTATAATATTAGTATAGAAAAAAACGGCACGGCAAAATTGTATTACCATTGCCTCCTCTGCAATAACAATACTAGAAGCTAAGAATATAGGGAGCAATGGTAATTCAAATTTTGAAGTGCTGTGCCGTGCCGTTTCAATTATAAAAAAGGCCCAATCACCCCTTAAAATTTTGCTAACTAATTTAAAGTTATAGTATACCTATAGTATTTTATATACCTATAGGTATTAATTTATATCCTATAGTATTTTAATTTGTGAGAATGTGTGTAAAAATAAAAAATAAACACATTTGCAGCAAATGTGTTTTTTTTTACTTTTTTATTAAGAATGGGTTCGCTCTTGACCACAATTTAGCTCAGGGCAAAAATGTGGTCGAGGATGTAGCAAGCTCACCCAGAAGAAGCCTATTCACCCGTACTTTAAAGATATTCGGGTTGTATGAGCTCGGAAATACATACGCCGGCAGAGAATTCCACTCACAAGCAGTGCGCAATACAAAAGAAGAAGAAAAGCGCTCAGTACGTATCCGAGGTATCTCGACAAGATAAGGGTGATACCCCGCAGTGCGTCTGGACGTCCGATGGAAGAAAGGGGCAGGCGGAATGAGCTCATGCAGCTCCTGAGCACACTCCCCGAAGTACATCTTGTAGAAAACACATAGGCAAGCTACTTTGCGTCTATGAGCTAGGCTAGGTTAGAACGAGGTTACATGCACTCAAGCCTCAACCCCATAGGAGTAGGTAGAGCTTCAAGTAGCCAAAGAACCACTTGACACCACAGTTCTTGGATGAAACTGAGGTCTGTATTACAGAACGCGACTCTGACCTATACTTGAGTAGCAGTCGTCTTTGTCATTTTGATAGTGAGAGATATAATTAATTGAGTCTCCTTTTGTAATATGGGCCTGAGTTTAAAATGTAGATAGATCCCTGAATCCCGTTTAGTCACTTTTACAGAGATGCCTGGAATTAGCTGACAGCTGGCAAATTCTTTTACTTGGTTTTGCTTAAAAATCCGTTTACTTAATTAACACCTGAGTTTTGGTTTTTGGGTTATTCAGCTTTTTGGGTTATTATTACAACAGCTCAAGTAGTTTACCATCGACCGGCTAGTAACTCTGGTTCCAGGTTCGAGTCACGGTTGTGCAAAAATTTTGAAAACTTTGATTTTCCTAGAAGCACAGATCTATAGATACTAAAATTTTAAAATACATATCTAAGTTGAGTATTTATTTTTAAGTTTTACTTTTTTCCAAAAATCTACGACTAAGACAGCTTTTGAAGTAACTACTACTAAATAATTAATATGTATGGCTTGGAAATCTAGGAATAAAAAGACTCTATCAAGGAAAAGTAAAGGACTGCAAAGAAAGTAATCTCGAGAAAAAAAAAACTCAAAAGGAGACTCACCTGAAAATTTAAAAAAAGTCACATAGAACACATTTCAAACCACGTAAAGGCGCCAATTTGGAACCATTTCAATCGCGTTCGCATTTTCAAAATTGTTAGGATTTCGCGATTCGGAATTCGCAAATTCCATATTTGAGTTTGAAATAAGAACGCGCGCGGCCGGCAACTGCCAAAGTCTAACTGATGTGTTGCAGAGATGGCCCGCCTCTCCAGTGGGTTAAAACGTGTGGGCTTATGGTACGGGCCCAGTAAAAGCGGGAAGCGATTTCAATAGCTTCTGGGGAGATTCCACTCTTTAAAAAAGTAATTTTTGTAGCTGCTTTGATAGTGACTGTGGCGGTGATAACGAAGTATTTTCGAAATGCTTTTAAAATACAATACAATACTTTTCACTGCACACCAAAAAACATGATCATAAAAACAAGAACACGTTTATCTTATAATGTATAATGTGTAAATGTAATTGTTCTTGTGATAATCTTAGTATATCAACATCCTGCAAACTAGCAGTCGTATTAATAATACATTTTACCTACACTGAGTATAATAACATACGCAAACACAGTTTTTCATAGTTTGGCAGTATTTCATAAGCTTGTGCTACGCAATACACACAACACAATACTCTTTATTGCACACCAAAACATAATCTTTAAAAAAAAACTCACAGTGTACAATGCGGTGGCATTATTACTATAGAGCAATTTCTTCCAGACAACCGGGGGTTGAAAGAAACCATACAAAAGGTGAAGCGGTAGACATGCATTGTACATATGAGTTGTGTGTTGTGTGGTGTGTGTTGTGAGTTGTGAGTTGTACATATTTTATTTGCAATGTGTAAGTAAGTATTTTATTATTAGTAAAGCCTGTTTAATTTGTGTTTAAATAGTTTATGTACTGAAAAATTCCAGATTTCGAAATGGAAATGTAGAGCCATTATGACAATAAAGATACTGCTTTACACAATCTCTTCTTCCTAGCGCTTAGTCCCGTTTCTCATTCGGGGTGCGCTTGACAGTGATCCAGGATTTGGCAGGTCAAGTCATTACAGTAGACGACTGCCATCTGACCTTTTAGACCCTATTTATAAGGGACCCTGACCAGATCGAAACATGGTTACTTATTCAGTTACTTAAAGGTGCAGGTTTAATCACGATGTTTTCCCTCACCATAAGAGCATCGGTTAGAGTGCAACTGTACTTACGTAACTTAAAAAAATAAGTCGTTACTACCTTATTTTTATTTTATTTTTTTTAAATTATTATTACTAATTTCACACTTATTATTATAACATAACCCTCCCATACTATATTGCAAAAACACATATTTATGTTATCATTTATATAAGAATTCATTTCATTATATACGTAAATAAATGTCTTGAATCTTGTCTTGTCTTGAATCTCTATATATTACACATAACACATACATATATATTTTCTTCATTCCCGTCTAGCTACGTAAGCTGATCTAAGGGGCTCAATCTCAACTGAAAACCAGCGTTGTGGCCTTTGCTGCAACACATGCTGAGGTGAGTCCTGTTTGTCATCGCACTACATCACAACTCCATCCATTTTAATTTATATATTTTATTTTTAATTTTACGTTTTATTTTATTTTATTCTGTGTTGTTATTATGTAACGTTGTTGTTGTGTTGTAGTGTATATGTCAAATAAACGTTTTGAATCTTGAATCTTATTAAATTTTATCAAAATAGGTCCAGCAAGAGTAACAAACATCCATACATCCATCCACACATATAAACTTTCACGTTTATAATATTAGTAAGTAAATGGCTCGTCCTGACCAAAGCTTTTAAAAAGCCTTTAGACGTTTGGACCGAATTAACCCACTATTATCACTGTCACTTCCATCAGCCAGTACTAACTACAGACAGAATAGTTTCATGTACCGAGCGAGTAATGGTTTCAATGGTCTGTCGTGCTCCTTCGACATAGATTTGTTTGGCACTAGTATTGTGGCAGCCAAGCGCCTTATAATTAATAGTTTTTTTCACTGCGTGGCGTTCAGGCAATGAGATAGCAGCGATCATCTGTTCTAAATAAAAACACCCTTGGTTTAATTGAGGGATTGGGCGTGGAGGTGTAAATATTGGCAGCACCTATTTTCTATCAAATTGATTAAAATTATGATTTAAGGCTTCTTGTCGAAATTTTAGAGTTAAGTATACCTTCTTTATTATTACTACTGTAAATCTATAAGCGAACGTCTGTAATTGGTTGTATGTATCTATACTTTAGTTCCAATTTGTTTTTTGATACTGATGATGTTCCATGTTTAAATAAAAATAAAATAAAAATAAAATTATTTATTCCGTCTCACTCCCGCTTGACGCCCAAACTGTGACCACACCCGAAACCCGCAAAAGATTTATCATGCGCTCGCAAAATACCATTTAAAAGAAATTGAACTTACAGCTTGATAGACTTAAGAGTTATTTTAGCATTTGTTACAATATTATCTCAGCTGCATTTTTACATTAAACATTTTGTTTAATTGTTTATATGATAAAGATATCAGACATCTTTATCGTTACGTAGGTAACTTACTTACTCACTAAAATTGGATTTCGGAAACTGTTACCTACCTTAGGAATATTTTAGACTGGGATTTTTTCCAATTGATTAAATACTAGCATTCCGCCCGGGACTTCGTTCCCGTAGGAATTCGGGAAAATTATGTAGCCTATGTCCATCGGGGATAATGTAGCTTTCTAATAGTGAAAGAATTTTTTAAATCGGATCAGTCGTTTCGGAGCCTATTCAATGCAAACAAACAAACAATCAAATCTTTCCTCTTTATAATATTAGTATAGACTATATATTATATTATATATAGTATAGACTAGCATTCCGCTCGGGACTTCGTTCCCATGGGAATTCGGAAAAAATATGTAGCCTATGTTACTCAGGGATAACGTAGCAAAATGGTGAAAAAAAATTAAAATCGGTCCAGTAGTTTTTAAGTTTATTCGTTACATACAAAAATTTAAAAAAAATCCTCTCTATACAGCACTAGCTTTCGCCCACGGCTCCGCCCGCGTGGACTTTCACTTTTTTTTCTTTTATTAAGGAAAATTTTAGTAAAATAGTCACCATTGTCATTCAATCGCCATTGAAACATCACTGATTGGAGGATTTTCCACCGATTAGGTGGGGGGAGATGGGTTGTTTCTTTACATAGTAGTTACAACACTTCGAGACTATATGACGCCTAACACCCACGCATCGCTTTATCTCTGTATTTTGTTTGAATGTGATAAAAAAAATTTTTAATCGTCTGTTAACAAATTATACAACTACACTTTTTTCTCTGTGTTTTTATGTTATATTTGATGTCCATTAAATCAATTTTTTATGCTATGCTTAGTGCAGGGTTCGCTACGCTGCATTGCAGACAAGTGACACAGTTTTTGAATAGTTTCTGCTTTAAAATTAAATTGGTTATTCGAATAAGACTCCATTTTGCAATAAGAAATAATATTAACAGCATAAACACCAAATAAGCAATGTATATCGCATTCCGACAGCGAAAATATCGTAAAAAAAACACGTCTGACAACGAAAGACGCGTGGTCCACCAGCCAGCATTAGGCCAGCTTGGCGGACTAAAATGGGTTAAACTCCCTTCTCTACTTCAAAGGGAGACACGTACCCCTTGGTGGGGGGAGCACGTGACAACGACGTTGAAGCAAGGAAGGGAAGAAGTCACCTTTAAACAGAATATTCAAATTCAAAAAATCTTTATTACATAGAACATTTAGGATGTTACTTAAAGTAAGTCAAAGTTATGTATATATATATATATATATAAAGTAAGTGTATATATATATATATATATATATATATACATAACTTCTTTACTTACTTTAAGTAACATCCTAAATGCTCTATGTAATAAAGATTTTTTGAATTTGAATATTCTGTTTAAAGGTGACTTCTTCCTTTGGACTCTACTTCTTCCAAAGGAAGAATTCGTTCTTTGGACTCTACTGACTCTATTCGCAAAGGTGTAGTCTTCCCCAGAGAGGAATAGGCAAGAAACTCCGAGGGTGCTCTTTTTAATTTCATTAAAAAATTTCTAATTTTAACTAAATCATGCAGTGTGGTAGGCTCTGTAAAAGGCCGTCTGGTTCGCGACCACCCTCCTACCAAAATCCGACGTCAAACAACTTGCTGTGTTCCGTCGGAGCATAGGAATACCAGTGCCTTATGGGCATTTTCTGGGTTAACTCGCTCCATCGTCGACCTCACTCATGACCTTGGTCAAGATTGGGGTCAAGAGTTAACCCTCATAACAATAATAAAAAAAATCCATACATACATATTGACGCCCGGTCGATGGCTTTGTGTAAAAAGCAGATGTTTGTTCTCGGGTCATGGGCGTTTGTGTTAGTCTTTATGTGTGTTCCGAGGGACCCACGACACAAGGGAAAACTTTACTGTGGGCCTTTGAGTGTGTAGCGTTTATTTATATTCAGGCCTCTAACCCCCTCCCTTTTTCCTGGTGACGTGTCGTGTTGTGATGGCCGGGTCATTCACTACAATGGCCAGGAAGCGTGCAATGCGGCCGGCATTGACCTCTGGATGGCTTGAGGTCCGTACATACATCTCAGATAGATAGCCACTTTAGATGCGCGAAAATTCCTTTAGAAGGAATGATTTCTGTTTTATTTTTTAGCCCCCGACAAAAAAGGGGTTATAAGTTTGACGTGTGTATCTGCATTTCTGTGTATCTGTGTGTCTGTCTGTGACATCGAAGAAAGACCCGATTTTGATGCGGGATTTTTTTTGGTTGAAAGCAGACGTAATCAAGATGGTTCTTAGATATTTGATAAAAATTGGTTCAGCTGTTTAAAAGTTATACGCAATCATTTTTAATTTTATAGTTATTCTAAGAAAAGTTTCTCCTGCTGGATCTGTTGGTAAAGAACTTTTTTTTTTGTAATACTGAAAGAAAGCCATTTTAATAGCATCACTAGAAACATAGGGGGCAATGGTACTACTTTGTAGTGCTGTTATATAAAATAATAAACTGAAAATTAGCTAATTAGTTCATAAAAAAATATCTATTTATGTAAACAAATATAAACAAAATTTATTACAAAATTAATTTATTTATGTTACCAAACAAAAATATATTCGAAACAGAAATAAATTAGTACGAAAGTAAACGTTTTTTAACACCAGCTTTTATTTTCAAATTTTTTTTTAAAGCAAACCCTTTTATTTTATACCAATACCACGGGAGTGCAAAATAAAATAACTAGGGCGGTCAGAATGTAGTCACTTAGCTAACCATGAATTGTCATCCAAATTAAACTTGTATATAAAACAGCTCAATCACTCTAGTGATTGAGCACTCTAGTGCTTTGCTTTAAAACATACATACACTACAATTTAATAAAAAGCGTGTAAAAAAAGAGTGTGTAGAGATAAGATAAATTTCAAAGAATGTACATGTGGAATCTGACCGGATTGGTCCTTCTTATAATTCTAACGGCACGGCACGGCACTTCGAAATTTGAATTACTATTACTAAGGAGGCAATGGTAATACAATTTAGCCGTGCCGTTTTAGAATTATAAAAAGGCCCATTGAATCATGCTTACAAATTCAGTTGCTTGAAAGTGCAGGTTTCCTCACGATGTTTACCCTCATCGTAAGAGCATCGGTCATTGTGTAAATAACGTACATACAGCAGCACATCATGTGCACCACGAAAGCTGGGCGCTATTACGAGCGAGATAAGCGCTGCTTCACTTCCAACATCTACAGCCTTATGTGCTGCCGTGTGTACATAACCCAGAAAACGAGGCACTGGATACAAGTACGAGACGGTTTAAAAAAAAAGGGAAGAACTGAAAGTTGATGTCAGCTGATAAAAGGGCTATTACAAAATTTCTGATTACATAACTGACAAGCAGCCATGGGAATGAACTGCTCAGCTCTAGAGTTATTTCAGACTTAGTTAAAATTAGAAAATAAGAAAATTTGTAATGCGATTAAAAAGAGCACCCTCAGAGTTTCTTGCCTGTTCTTCTCTGGGGAAGACTGCACCTTTGCGAATAGGCGTAGAGTCAGTAGGGTCAATAGAACGAATGCGTATGTATGTATTTAAATCCTTTAATGTTTGTTTGTATGTATTTCATGTAAACTTGACTTGTTTTAAGTGGCATCCTGAATGTCCTATAAAAAAAAGAAAAGAGAAACATCAAAAAAACAGAACGTTGCGCCCTCCTCAACTAAATTGGAAACAGGGCGGGAAAATGGCCGAAAACTGACTGCGCATGTGCAGAACAATTGACCAACTTTTTCGCTAGATGTCGCAACGTGTATTCTGAAACGCGGTATCATTTGGTGCAATAAGTTAAGTTAAGGATGCTTAAAACTATCGAGAGAGACACCTACAATTATTATTGTTTTAAATTTTTTGTAGACACAATTATTGTTTTAAATTATTGTTTAAAATTATTGTTTTAAATTTTTTGTAGAGGTCTTCACTTTAAATGGTAGTGGCGCTGCCTCTTGATCGACGGGTCCTGGGTTCAATCCCCGGTTGGGGCAAACATATATGTAAAAGCAGATGTTTCTTCTCGGGTCATGGGTTATGTATGTTCGGAGGGACCCACGACACAAGGAAAAACCTAAGTGTGGGCCTTTGAGTGTGTAGCGATTATTTACTATTATTGTCATTAAAGATACAAGTATGTTAAGTAAGCGTCCTTGTTGCTTCGGAGGGCACGTTAAGCTGTCGGTCCCAGCTCTCGTTAAACCAAGTCAGAGGCCATTGTGCAGTTTGAAAACTCTAACACCAGGTTTAACCAAGTTAACCACATAGTTGCCTATACCTACACGACAAGAAGTGAGTCAAGCATGCTGCTGCTATGCTTTCACGCAGCAGCGCTTTATTTTATGAAAAGTGACTCCGTAAAGTTTGGCTAATTTAAAGTCACTCACTGATCGGTTCAGGTTAAACAACATACACAGAGACAGGAAACCTGATGGGTGACCAAAGAGGGCAATTTATCACAAACTTTTCCGTGTTTCGGAGGCCACGTTGCACCGTCGGGGCCGGCTGTTGTTGATTAATTACAATCGTTAAACCAAGTCAGAGACCATTTAGCAGTATTACAACTCTGACACCAAGGTTAGTCAAGTTCACCACACACATGATTATACCTACACGAAGGAAGGATTAGTTTTTTGTTTGGAATCCCCACTTACGCAAATAAAACATTTTTTTTGTCAACCCATACAGGGCTTTTAGGTAAATCTCTCTCAACCTCTCAGGTGCTAAATCAATCCATGAAACTGAACAACTTTCCCCACGGAACATAGGTCAAAATACGAAAAAAAAAATTGCATTACTTATATGCTGATTAAATTTGTATGGGTAAGTACCCAAAATGTTTGCGTGTACGTATGACGTATTTTTTTTATTACGAGGTGGGTTAACTCTTGACCTCAATCTGGACCAAGGTCATAAATGAGGTCGACGATAGAGCGAGTTAACCCAGACAATGCCTATTAAGGCACTGGTACTCCTACGCACCGACGGAACACAGCAAGCTGTTTGGCGTCGGACTTCAGTAGGAGGGTGGTCGCGAACCAGACGGCCCTTCACAGAGCCTACCACACCGCATGAGACCATAGGACGACACCTCCGATTCAGAACAAATGGAGGTGTCGTTACCTGAGGTGGATTAATAGGAGGCAGGTCTCATTTGTGTTTCCTTAGTCGCCTCTTACGACACCCACGAAAATAAATGGGGTGGTGTTATTCTCAACCGATCACCACACGGCGGATCACCACACTTATACAGGGATTTACCTAAAGCCCTGTATACGTCCCCACCCAGGATCACGGGTCTTCCTTCGAAACACGAAGGGCATTTAGGCGATAGTCCACCACGCTGGCCAACGAATTTTCTTAGACGTGCGGGTTTCATCACGATGTTTTCCTTCATCGCTGGGCAAGTGATAATAAAGACGTATTCACATCGAAAACAGGCGTCAGTGTCATCCAACCACGCTGCTTTGTTGACAATCATCAATCATCCCGTCAAGGTCACATTTATAGGACACACAGCAATGTCAAACTACGAATACTTACTATATCGACTCATGCGCATCTAGCTCTTAGGGCACAGACGCGTGGCATAGATGCCATGGTTTTGTACGTATTTACCAAATCAAATCAATCGTTTATTTGTTAGACATTTATTTTCGTTTATTTGTCATTTATAATTAGGATGATTTCAAATTGTTACAATATATTCTACCGAAGAATTCGGTGTACAAATTTTACATAATTCTAATCAATTTTGTCAAAGTAAAGTACATCAATTTTGTACATTTTGTCAATTATATTTAAACTATTATTCATGATATCAATATCAGGTATCTTAATTGTCATCTTTGGATCTAGTGTTAAATATCTATTAACCGTATAGAAACACTAGTCCAGTAACCACCCAGTGTTTTTTTTCTTAAATAAGGAATAACACTCTTCTCCTATAATGTCTGGAGGCTAAGTCGCTCACGTTTATATTGTATTCAACGTTTCTATTGGAAACGTGAGCGGTTTAACTTTGGTAAACACGTTCAAACTTACCGCGGTCCGGGGGATAGTTACAGCGGTTTAAAACTGTGTTACACGGCCAAACGGTCGAAGCAGTAACATAGACAATTCCTCCAGTTTTGATAATTTCTTTCTTTCTTTTTTTTTCATAATTTCTCTTATTTTTCTAAACTCTTTTTTTAAATAATTTTATTTGTATTTTCCTATGTGTGCAATAAAGTATTTGTATTGTATTTCTCCCTTCCCCTCACGTACCTGATTCGAAATTCAAGCTATACACAGACGCAGCATAATATACAAACACAGATGTAGAAATATTCGATTAAATAAAAAATTGAAATTCAAGCTATACACAGACGCAGCATAATATACAAACACAGATGTAGAAATATTCGATTAAATAAAAAATTATTTAAGCGATGAATGTTTCTTTTTATCTTTTTATCAAAAATATGTATACTATTTAAAACTTAAAACTATGACTGAGTCAATCATGTAGAACTTAACAATGCGTAACTTAGACGGTAATGTAATAGATTTTAGTGGAAACTTTGTTGGCTTCTGTGTTAATTAAGTTGTTTTATGTCCAGTAGATTTACTTATTGCTGTATGTTTCCCAATTTGTTAAAAATAAAATAAATAAAATTAAATAAAATGTCATGTTGATTCTTCTTTCAAGAGTCCCTTTCTCATTCGTGGTGCGCTTGACCATGATCCAGGGTTTGGCAGGTCAAATCATTACAGTGGAGCGACTGCCATCTAATCTCCGTGACCCTACGATGGCTATGATAATGGCGGTAAGAGTCCAGTTGTTCAAAGAACGAGTCCTGTGACCGGGTGGTTATGAGTTCAAGTTAAGGCTCAGGCTTGTATCAATAAATTCGCTTTTCAGATTTATGCACAGATATTTCATGAATTTTTCACTTACTCAGCGTCTGGACATTGTAATGAAACCTGCAAGTTTTTTTTTTAATGGGTTCGCTCTTGACCACAATCTAGCTTCGGGCAAAGATGTGGTCGAGGATGTAGCGAGCTCACCCAGAAGAAGCCTATTCACTCGCACTTTAAAGATATTTGGGTTGTATGAACTCGGAAATACAGACGCCGGCAGGGAATTCCACTCCCTGGCAGTGCGCAATATAAAAGATGATGAATAGCGCTCAGTACGTATCCGAGGGATCTCGACAAGATAAGGGTGGTACCCCGCAGTGCGTCTGGACGTCCGATGGAAAAAAGGGGCAGGCGGAATGAGCTCATGTACCCTCTGAGCACACTCTCCGAAGTACATCCTATAAAAAACACATAGGCAAGCTACTTTGCGTCTATGAGCTAGGCTTTGTAGCTTAATAAGAGTCCGAGAAAATAAAGTTTTCGCTTGGCGCGCGGTCTAGTCACCCCCTTTGGCCTTCAAAGGGAGGTATACCCCTTGGTGGGGATGTATATCTTAAATATCAAATTGCAGTTCCTGACTCACTGTCTCCTCAACACCCAGCCCAATCGCTTGGCTTTAGAAAGCTAAAATTTGGCCCGGAGGTTCCTTTTAAAACGTAAGCAACGAATAAGGAAGGACGGTTTAAGAAATTCCCACGGAAATGAAGTCCCGGGCATCCTCTAGTGGGCTAATAACCGAGATGACTAAGCGTGGCATTTACATTTCCTAACAAATCTTTAATATCAGGCCATTTCTAACTATGAGATAAGGAAATAGGTAACATGTCCATATTATATACTTAGATCACAAACTCTATCGTGAGAACACAATGACTTCTAAAAGGCCTAGATGACACTACAAAGGTTATATTTACTACTACAAGTGGCCAGTTATGCAATTGTATCATCACTGGGATGTTTCAAGCTATTAACGACCTTATTTACAAAGCTATATAGCCCAATAGACTCTTCTGATGACATAAGGGGTAAATTTCCATACTCTGACTCCATGGTTAGGTTAGGTCAAGTTTGTCAAGGATTATGATAAATTGTAATAGTGATTACATGTGGGGGTCGCAATCTATGTGACAAGGTAACCATTTCCAGCATTTCTAGCACGCCACTCCGATAATAGTGAAACTTCGCCGCTTGACTTGAAGGCACGATAGCTCAATTGGTTAGAACACCTGCAGGCCGAGTACGATAGTGACAGCGCCGCGACAACACCGCAGTCCTATGTCAAAATGTCAACACTGACAACGCCATAGGGCGAGCAAGCCTTTGCGCGGATTAGATCATGGTTACACATTGTTTTTTATTTATTTATTATAAGATGGGTTAACTCTTGACCTCAATCTTGACCATAAGGTCAAAGATGAGGTCGACGATGGAGCGAGTTAACCCAGAAAATGCCTATAAAGGAACTGGTACTCCCACGCACTGACGGAACACAGCAAGCTGTTTGGCGATGGACTTCGGTAGGAGGGTGGTCGCGAACCAGACGGCCCTTTACAAAGCCTACCACACCGCATGAGACCATAGGACGACACCTCAGATACAAACGCCATAGGGCGAGCAAGCCTTTGCGCGGGACCCTCGCGCAATCAAAGTGAAGTTTCAGCGTTATCGTGCTAGAGCTGCTGGAAATCTAATCTTGGTGACGTGGTCGTGAAACTTCACTTTTTGCGCGCAAAACTGTGCTAGCCCTCTGGTGTTGTCATTGCGACACTCTTTTGACATTTGACCGCGTTATTTTAACCCTCGACGCAAAAAGAGAGGAGTGTATAAGTTTAACGTATCTGTCTGTGTATCTGTCTGTGGTATCGTAGCCCCCAAACGGATGAACCGATTTTCGTTTAGTTTTTTTTGTGTCATTTTATACCGAGTGTTCTTAGCTTTGTTCAGCCGTTTAACAGGAGCGTCTCAGTTTGGACTAGCGTCTCAGTTGTTTTTCATGCCGTCTCGATGTCGACCACCCGCCTCAGACTTGTGCGAAAGGGACAATAGCAGCTTTGCGGCAAAATGCGGAGTTTTATTTCCAAAATTATGAGTTTAGGCGTCAATGAATTCCTACCCCAAAAACATAATGAAATCGGTCTCTATCGATTCGTAAGCGTATAAACGAGGTTCGTATGTTTTTTTTTTAATTGTTCTTAGTTTTTCAACAGTCACCTCTTAAATGTTGAGAATTTTTTTGGCGAAAAATGCTGACTTTTAATCTTAAAATCTTTTGTCTACTTTTTAGTAGACAAAAGAAAAAAAAATACGGACCTATTTATTGTGTTCCTGACATTATACCAAAAATTCACAGGGATTCGTTGACGTTTAGGGGATGGAATCCATTGACGCCGTTTGTATGGGAAAAAAACAATGAGACGATCCTCTTAAAAGTTATAATCAATCGAATGTCGGGGATGATTCAAAATTTTTAATTTTAGAGTTATTCACATTGTGCTCAAGCTGTTGACATCAGTCTCTTACAAAGGAACCTGAATTTTTAATTAATTATCACCTGTTCAGAGACAAAGGAAAACATCGCGATATGACCCGCATGTCCGATAAAATTGTTTTCGCTTGTCGCACGGTCCACCAACACGCATTGGATAGGTCAGCGTGGTTGACTAGTTATCCTTGTATTTATTTGCTCGCAGTATTGTTGTTTCCTTATCTACACTAATATTATAAATAAAGAGACAATATTTTGATTTTTAACGAATAAACTAAAAAACTACAAGTCCGATTTTTAAAACCAATTCAGCAATCAATAGAAAGCTCCCTTATCAGCGAGTGACATGAGCTACATACTTTTCTTGAATACCCACGGGAACGAAGTCCCGGGCAGAATGCTATGTTTTAAAAAAAGTCAACCTAATAAACAGATTTTTCTTTTAATTTGTTATTTTAGTAAAACAGTTAGAGTCTGGCTAATGAAAGCTGTCCCTGAAAAACAGCGGCAGTTTCAAAAAATCTGCTGCTGGCCATACTGGCTATACACTGAATAAACGAAGTTGATACTAGTATTATTTTTACGTCTGAAATTAAAAATTAAATTTCATTTTTAAAAAGTTGCGAGCTGCATTAATCTATTAAAAGTTTTGCTGTGTTCGGTAATTGTGAAGACAAAGTTTGTTATGAAAATGACGGGAAGGTTAGATTGCGTCCGTGCGAAGCTGGGGCGGATCGCCGATATACTATGATCAGTCAGAGCACAGGTACGAAAATTACATTAAAACTACTTTTTAACATATCATCATTTACTAATATTAAAATGACTGGTGCCTGTTATCTTATATGTCAGGTATTAATTAAGAATAGTTTAAACAAAAACATATATATTTAATAATAATTTTGTTTTATTCGCTATACTTAGATATAAACTAGTAAATAAACAACAAGTATCAAAAAATTGCGTCATACTAACTTAATAAATCAAGCACCACACGTAAACAACCTTGTTTTTGTTTGAATTTGGTGTCTTTCTCCTGTTGTTTTTCTTTAAACTTTGAAATCATGCAAAACAACATTTTCCGCACTTCACTTGTAACAGTTTTATTATTCTTACACCCGTAAATCGATAAAACAAGATAAGATAACCCAACCGACAACTTGGGAAATTGACTTTGACACATTTTATTTAGTACCATGTAAAAAGTTAGCAAAAGTATCCAGGGACTACTTTTTATAGCCAGACCTAAAAAGAAATTAATTGTTTACAACAATAAAAATAAAATTATCAACTGTAAATTATAAAAATTGTTTTTAACTTCTAGCTTCATTAGTACAAGCGAAATATAAACAATATTAATAATCAGTTTCTTTCTTAACATAAATGACTGAGGTTGCTTTTGTCAAGTTTGATGTGTTCCTGACTGTACGCTATGCATTTTACAGATGAAGTCGAATATAAATAAGAATTTGTATTTTTGCAAGATATGTGCGGAAATATGTATGATTTCATTATCAATCGCTTTTTACAACCTCTTCGTTTAAGTACAAAGATTTCCGTCATGGGCTTACCGAAAAACGAGTTGATACATCTTTATGGGTGGCCATAGAAAACCAAAGTCACCGACATACGCTGGCGAATTAGGAAAGCTAAACTGTCAGTGGGCTGGTCACATCTGACGTAGAACTGATGGCCATTGGAGCAGACGAGTACTAGAATGGAGACCGCGAATCGGTAAACGTAGCGTAGGGCGCCTTGTAACTAAGGTGGGGTGACGATATTCGTAAGGTAGTGGGCAGTGGTTGGAGGAGGAGAGCTGAAGACCGAGCTCAGTGGCGTGCCATAGGAGAAGCCTATATCCAGGCCTATATAACACATTTTCAAATATGTGTAAAAATTTACAACAAATCTCCATCACGAATAAAAGATCTGACATGTTAATTTACAAGGGATATACAGGGTATAGTAAGGGAAACGCTACTGAATACTGAAAGTACATGCTCAGTCAATGGTTTTGAGTAACTTTCTCAAAGAAACTTTTCCAGGAAACGAAAAAAAAACGACGGCCCCATACAAAAAAGTCATTTTAATCGGACAGCTTGTACGGAAAAGTCCAAAACTTTTTTCGTTTCCTGGAAAAGTTTCTTTGAGAAAGTTACTCAAAACCATTGACTGAGCATGTACTTTCAGTATTCGGAAGCGTTTCTCTTACACCCTGTATATGAGCTGATGAAAGAAAAACTCTGACACTAGAATTAGTTCTGCAAATAGGATGGCGCAATCGGCACCTCAGGGTTAAAATAAGTCGTAACCAAAGTTCTTTGACCAGAAGAAATGTTCCATCAAATCCAGTGACCCTTGCCATCCATCCAAAAAAGTCGGGTAAATTAAACAATTACTTTCAATTCCGTCACACACATGTGCCGAACCAACATTACAATCAGCTGGTAAATTCTACACCAATCTAAAACCAACTTTAACGCTAAAGAAATAAGAGAGATGAAGATATTTTATGTGAATTTTGAAGCGCAAATGTGAGTTGTCTTTTTTACAGTTCAAATACGGTCTTGCAAAATATTATGCTTGTAGCTTAGAGCTTAGATCAATGTTTCTTGATGCCAGTAAGAATTCTAATTTATGAAAGGACTATGAAGCGAAATATTCAGTCTAGCATGTGAAAAAACAATTAAAATTTGTTAACTGATGTAGTATAGTGCCAGTAAGGGGGCGTCCATTAATTGCGTGAGGCGTTTTTGGCGATTTTTCGACCCCCCCACTCCCTCTGGTGAGATGTCGTGAGATTTGGCTCGACACCCCCCCTCCCCCCTTTATCTCACGTGAGTTTTATGAAAATGCTTAGTTTTAGTGTAAATACGTTAATTGGTAATTTCTTTAGAAAACTTACATAATTTGCCTGATTACTTTTTAACTTTTAATAATTGAACAATAAAAAACAGCTATGATTTACCAACTTAAAAGTGAAAATAAAAAGAAAAAGTTCTAATTCAGCCCACGGGAACTCATGAGTAGTCTTAAGAGTGGCTACCGCAACAACATGGTTTAGTTGGTTTAACTTAGCTTTCCCGCAATTTAACACTATTTCTTGTAGAGACCCCCCCTCACCCCCACGTGAGATTGAGTGAGATCCGACCCGACCCCCCCCCCCCAAAACACCTCACGTAATTAATGGACGCCCCCGAAGTGAAATACGAGGGTATGAGGGTATTGCTATATCTTGGATGCAAGGCTCACCACCTATCACTACCATCGCTATGCATTCAACCATCACACCGCCTGATTGCGCGCCCTGCATGATCAACGGACAAGGCTCTGCAGTTCGAAGCCATGGCGGAAGAACCATACATACACATACATACGCTCCGGCCTATAATCCCTAACGAGGTAGGCCACTGGTTCTAAAACCACTAGATGCCACGTCTGACACAAATTGTGAGGGTTATCAGATGGAACAAGTTGTATAATGGTGAGATGTGGTCAGCCTTTCGCCCATTACAAGAAAAACCCTCGCATCCCACTAACAGACTTTTACTGTATACCTGGGAAGAGTAGGTAGCTGGCACATAATAAGTTTTTTTTTCACTCTCATTCCAGCATGAAAGAACCATTACAAGGCCAAATTCAAACTCTTATAGTCAATTTCTCAAATATGTCAAATTCTCTGGCCGGTGTTGGTCAGCAGCGTCGTTTCTCTAAAGGGATAATGTGATATACTCTCAAAAAACCATTCGACTTCTCGTAATATGCTATCAGCTGATCGCTTTTCAATTTTGTTTAGATTCACATCCCTAATTTTGGACTAAAAAAAGGACTTCATGCTAGCGAAAATTTAGGTGATGACTCCCCCTATGAAACAGAATAAGTTTCCCAAGAAACTATATTATGAAATTCTAAAATACTTTGAAAAAGTTTAATTTTGTTGGCTGAATTTTCGCTTGCTAATTTAAAAACACCCAACGTCCTATTACTTAAAATATGTCCATACACTCACGCCTATAATCCCATTCGGGGTAGGCAGAACGTCTTGTAGTTTGAGAACCACTTGACGCCACATTTAACAATCATTCTGAGGGTTATTAGATTGAACATAAGTAAAATATTTCAAATAATGTACAAAAATTTTTACCAGCTTCTTCTACATTGTAGTTGTTATAAGTAATTACAAGTAAGTCATTCATTCATTCATTCATGTGAGGCGCTACGTAAGTACCTCAGGGTGCAGCGCATTCTCACGGCCAAGGCCGGATGCGACGGTCACTACCAGAGATTGATGGACTAGGGAGGGGCCGAGTCGGTAAATGCAATTGTCGATAACTTCTCTCTTTCGTTTATAAATATCTAAATTTCCACCACACTTTGGCGTCATCCCCCCAAATTCTTTGTTCCAGCGAGGCCATCACGGGTTTTGGCGGGAACTCGGCGTGGGTGGTTGCTGTGGCGATAGAATTTTTGTTTTCTATGTTTAAGAGTTTTTTAATGTATAATAATGATAGTATATTGTGCAGTAGTGTGTATTGTGATATTCTGCCACATCTAAAAAGTGCCCAGGGCCCCGCGAGCAGTGGGGGGCCTCCTTGTCCTCAGTAGATAATCACTGACCAAAGTACTTATTACTTTATTAGCTTTTGCAAGCATTAAGCGCGAAATCGGCGCAATAAGGGCAGAGCTGAGGGTATGCCCGAAAACCAGACTTTTTATACGTTTAAATCGTCCTACACTGTGTACTATTCAGTGTACTATTGCAATTTTCTGTCACAGTCACAGGAACCCTATTATCGTATTATGCCCATGGCCTCCTATAGCTTAAAGACAGCAAGCTCCCTGGATTTTATTTACGTCCCTACTATCTACTTTTGTCGATTAAGTTAATAAAAATAACTTTTTGACATTTGCAATACAATATAGAACAAAACTGTCGCGCTCGGCTTTTAACGTTTTGGACGATTCTTTCACGGAAGACGTCATAAAGCCATTTTGCTGAAGACCCTCGAAAGTTACTTTTAAGTACAGAATTGATATAAAAAAATAAATATTTTAATTTATGTTTATTTAGTTGACTAGGTGCCCCCCCCCCCTGGCCCACAACCTGGGTACCCCTTGCCTTTTTAAACAGATGTGCTATTCTACTATAGTGCTGTAACAACTGCGTGACGCATTCTGCGTGAATCTTGCGACATCCCGGACCCAAATTGCACAGACTTTAATTTAAATAAATTTTTTTGTTGCCTTATCTGCGTTTGACCCATAAAAGCCAACCTTGTAACGAGTTAGCAACTGAACGGATAACAGAGACAGATCTGTGGATTCCTGGGCCGTATCCTTAAATCAATAGACAATTCTCGAGCACTTTTTGCATACTATAGAAGATTGGATTTTCCTGGCATAAGATTTTGTTTAAGTTTTCTTACCTCTAAATACAACCCGTTAGGAAATGATTCTCACCATGGAACTGAACTACTTTTCCTATACGAAAATATCAAAAAAAATTTGCCTTCTCATACCAAGACGATGTGAAAAACGCTGATCGCTCAAGTTGTACGGAGAGGCGTAATTTTTTTTTATATTTAGACCTTTGTTCCTTGGGAATAGTTGTTCAATTTAGTGGACGCACCAGTGGCCCCACGTTGGGCGCCAGTGCGCCGGCTGACGGCGGGAGTAAAACAGTATTTTAGTACTGTAGGTTAGAGTATGAGTAGTACTGAGTTAGTACTGTAGGTTAGAGTATGCGCCCGCGATGGAAATTCAGTTATTCTGGTGGGTCTGTCATCTCAGCGAATGACAGCTAGAAGCGTTCGATTTCGAATTTAGATAAGGAATGCCAAAACTGAAGAGTAAAAATGTCACGAAAAGAGAATGGAGAAGGAGGATGAAGACGAGGCGCATGCCGCCTCGTTACAGGTTGATTACAGTTTTTCGCTGATTAATTCGTTTGGGTACATAAAGAAGAAGCTGAATTACTGACTGACTGACTGACATCAACGTACAGGACTGGAGTAACTTCGGCGTTCCAAAATTCCTACGGGAAACGGAGGAAATCGTTGACAAATAAATACTTGTAAAATATGTAAATGCCTATATGTATATGTGTAATACGATATATGTGTGCCTTTTGCACGTGTGTTGTTACTTCCTTCTGTTTTTGTTTTGTTCTTCTTCTTATCGTCTAGTTATAGTCAAGTGTGTGGCGAACTTGGCTAACCAGAGTTTTCAAACCGCACAATGGCCTCTGACTTGGCTTTATTACGGGTAATAAAAAATAAATTTTTAATCATAAAAAACAAAACAGTCGGGACTATGTTGTTGACGTGTGCAATAAAGAATTTATTCATTCATTCATTCATATGTTCGTCAATTTCAAAGAACACGTACTTGTTACTTGCCTCTAAATTCGATTTTATAAGACACGAATTTGAATCCCGTGCGGGGCGAAACTTTTTTTTCGCGTAGTTCAAGAATAGCCTTCAAAACCACCTTAGCAACAAGACCCGCCCCCATTACCCATCTTTGCATGTTCAGTCTTACTGATATAATTCGCGGTTGTACGATAAGTTAGCCATTAAGATAAGAAACACAGGTTTATCACAATTATAAGGAGATCTAAAGTCATAAATGGAGATCAAAACCCACTACTCATAAGGAAAGATGAGTAAAACCTAAAACCATTACTTTTTATGTAACAAAATCTTTTGCAGTATGTACAGTAGCAAACTGAATAATCCTAATGTCACAATTTTGGTGTAGAAGTTGGTTAATTTTATTAATTACTATTTTCTGTTCGAGTTGTTGGTTTTTTTATCAGTTTTTCTCGCTTTTTCTTTGTATGTATTTGTATTTTAATTAGTAGTTATCACCTTCAGTAAATCTCAGTGTAAGTGTGAACTGTGAATGTTACGAAGTCAAAAAATACATATTTCATACAACGTAAAGTTATGTAAAAAGTCAAAAACACATTTTTTTTAAACTATGTTTATCTATCTGCAAAACCATACTAAAGAGTTTACAATGCAGTGTGCAGAAATAGCACCAGTTCCAACTGAGACGTTCAACCAATCAGGGTACAGCTCGCGTTTTCAACTAATCAGCGTACCTCTCGCGTTCGTCGGATCATTTTACCGCGAATCGCCGTAAATTGATCAATTACCGGAAATGTTAACGTTAAATAATAGGTACATTTCAACTGCCGTGTATGATTTTCCGCTAGTTGATAAACTACCTCGAAAGTTGATCAACTTACGGTTCTTATTATTTTCCGGTGACAGTAAAACGCATCCGCAACAGGTTTCGTACCTAGTGAAATAGACATAATCGTCATAGTTGTTGATGATTATGTCTGTAAAGTCGTATGTTATGTAGACCAAAATCACACATGACGTAAGTAACTTTAAATAATGTAAATAGCCGGTCTTTCAGAGAACAAAATTCTGTTGTCATTAGTATTTTGCCACACACACTCATACACGCACATACTCACACACTCAAACACATTTATTTTTGTTTCTGTTATTTTAAGGTTATGTTTAGTTTGTATTTTAATTTCTTGTGTACCTTGTGTCTATTAATAACGATTTATCTTATCTTATCAAACAATTGACAAAAAAGTGAGGAAAATGTACGACGCTATAAAAAGTAGCTGATTTGACTAGACAGTCAGAAATATGACGTTTCTCAAAATGTAAATAAATAATACAACCTATTTTTTATTTCCTCGCATACCTAGGTGCAGGAAGGATATTCTTGCGGATATCTTTGTTCTCGCTTCGCTCATGTTTCAAGTGGGTTCACGTTACAACTTACTTAACACACTTGTATCGTTATGCTATGGGATGCCTTTGACAATTCGTTTCGCCGCCAACTCGTCTACTGGCAACGTATCTTATTATTCAGGTCTAGTACAGTTCTGTTAACGTCGATTGCTCTAATTTAATGACTAATTGGCAAACAAATGGCGTAATGCTGTCTGTATATGTGATGCTCTAGTAAAAAAACTAATATAATTATTTTTGCGGTAATTGTGCGGTTTGAAAACTATGACACCAGGGTTAGCCAAGTTCGCCACAGACTTGACTATATACCTACACTATAAGAAGAAGAAGAATTATTTTTTGTATAGTAAGTATGTTCAAGGTAATCATTTTAATAGCCTGCTAACACCAGGGATCAGCAGGCTATAAAAATGATTGCCTTTATTAATAATAATAAATAAAGGCTACACACTCAAAGGCCCACACTAAGGTTTTCCCTTGTATCGTGGGTCCCTCGGAACACACATAAAGACAAACACAAACACCCATGACCCGAGAACAAACATCTGCTTTTCACACAAATGTTTGCCCCGACTGGGGATCGAACCCAAGACCCGCCGATCAAGAGGCAGCGTCACTACCACTCGACAAAACCGGCCGTTTATTTCTTTCTTTCAAGAAACTTATAGAGGAATGTCACAAATCGTTCATTTGCCATTTTTTTATGAAGTTGGTAAAAAATATCGTCAAATTTCAGCAATAATAGCACAGCACTAGCCAAGGATTAGGGTCGTTCGCCTTTCACAAATCATTTTTAATTATGTGCGTATTCCAATCTTTCCATCAGTGACCCGTTAAACAATTGTTCTTCGTTCAAATCGACCAATGACAGGGCATCGCTCTTTATTAGGTCTTTAACCTTTTTTTTTTCTTTTTGCAAGCGAAGCAAAGGAACGACAGGAAGCGTCCTTTTAAAAAAATGGGTCAAGACTCGAGAGAGAGTTTTTGACCATTGAATTTGGGTCAATTCGATTTGACAGATTTAGTGAAATTGCTTTTATGACACGTAACACTTTTAAACTGGCTGAGTAATATATTTCTTATACAGGTTGAATCCAGACACCAAATTAATAGTAACTGCCGTACTCAGAGACGTCAATTAAAGTTAAGAAGTAATTAAATGTCAAGTTATCCTTGTTTATATCAACAAGAGTGAAAGAGAGAACATCAGAGTTTAGCAGTACTTAACTTTAATTGACGTCTCTGAGTAAGGCAGTAAGTAAGTTTCTTGGATTACAATAAAATACTACATGGTGTGAAAGGGAAACTTTGAATGTTCCAGCTGCCAACTCTTTCCAGGCATACTGTGAAGCCAGAGAATAGGACGCGAGGATTTTGCTGTATGATGGGCAAAAGGCTAACAACCTATCACCACTCTACTCACAAACCCATTTAATAACCCTAAGAACGAATGACAAGTGTGGCGTCAAGTAATCTTGGAACCGCATTATGTTCTGCCTACCCCGTGAGGGATTATAGGCGCGAATATTGTCAAATATCCATATTAAGGCCACTATTAGCACCCTGTTAGACTAACAAAGTCAGGCTTGATCGAATAGTAGTGGCGCTGCCTCTCGATCGACGGGTCCTAGGTTCGAATCTCAGTCGGGGAAAATGTTTGTGTGAAAATCAAATATTTGTTCTCGGGTCAAACTGAACGACTTTTTCCAAGAAATGCTTATGAAATGCAACTTTTCATAAGCATTTCTTGGGAAAAGTTGTTCAGTTTTACCCGAAGAATCACCTCCTAAAGTTTGGCTTGGTAATTAAAAGTCAATATAGAACAAAAACAACGGGTTGCACTCCGGGATTGCCGGCAGAAGTAAAAACTTAAACATTTACGTTGTGCATTAATATTTAATTTATTTTTTTCTATGCTGACACCGGATGACATCTTGACTTTTGCAGTTCTAATTTCCCACATTTATTAAACACCTGTCACGTGACAAACACGTGACCCTGACGCGAGTTAAACATTTTTTACCTATACTTCAAAGTGCACAACGCCGCTAAAGGAAGTTTTCATTTCAAAAAAAAACTTTGACTTTCTAAGGACACATGCCCGCGCCCGTTCTATGCGATCATGTTAGATAACTCTAAAATTTTAAAAAAATATCAAAATCGCTTCACTATTTCGATTGCTTATAACTTTTAAAAGGCTGTACCGGTTTTGATCAAACAAAGCTTTAGGTATCTCACTTTCAACCTCTCGGGTGGTTATCGTCCATGAAACTGAACAACTTCCCCAAGGAACATAGGTCAAAATACGAAAAAAAATTTTTGATCTCTCATACAATATGCGCTATATGCTGATGAAGTTTGTATGGGAACGCAAAATATTTTTTTCCCGAAAGGTTGAAAGAGAGACACCTAAAGCTCTGTATAAGAACCATTTCGATCAGGTCAACTTTCAAAAAAAAAACCACATCGAATTCGGTCCATTCGTTTAGGAGCTACCATGCCACAGACAGGCACACAGAAATACAGATACAAAGATACATATACGTTAAACTTAAAACACCCCTCTTTTTTTGGCGGGGGTAAAAAAATTGCGCGTGTGGCCGCCCGCATGGTACAATCATGACATCCTTTGTGGCGGGATTATGGGGGTAGATAGCGATCGACCCCCCATAGATCATACCACCCAAGCTTTTGTAAACTCATTCAACATGGTTAACGTGATTGTAATACAATATCCTTATTAACTACAGTTCAAAATGCCAAGCTTGTTGTGAAACTGTAAGTACAGACAGCAGCACATCAGATTACCCATTTGCACTACGAAAGGCGGCGCTATTACGAGCGTGATAAGGGGACGGCGAGGTCAACATGTATAGCCTGATGTGTTGCCGTGTGTACATTATGATTTGTTATGGCTACTTTGATTTAGCAAAGAAAAGAAAAACAAAGAAATACACAGTACAAGGGCGGAGTAAGGGCGGCGTGGCAATAAAAGAATTTAATAATAAAAGCCCAAGGCCAACAAAGCCAAAGTCAATAATTTTCCACGTTAAAAACGTATGAGTCACCGACTTCAATCCCAACAACAGTTCGCACAAAGTAGATGACTAGTAGACTACATGCCTATTAGCAGATAACCACAAACGAAAATCTTACTCATTTATTTAGATGATGTTCTGGTTTATAGCATTTTTTGTTTTTGTTGATTGTTTTAAAAGCGCTGAATCATTTTCGATAAAATTTATATGGGACCACCTCTGGAGTTTACTCTTTCGAACAAAAAAAAGAATTTTCAAAATCGGTCCATAATTGGCGGAGAAATCGGTGAACATACATTAAAAATAAACAATATAAACATACAGTCGAACATAGAACCTCCTCCTTTTTTGAAGTCGGTAAAAAATTGTTTTATTACATAGAACATTCAGAATAATACTTAAATACGTGAATTACATAGCCTTTTTAACTTTACGCTATTCGCAAAGATGCAGTCTTCCACAGGAGAAAAATACGCAAGAAACTCAGAGGGTCGCTCTTTTTAAGTCAATCATATACTGGGTAAAAAAGAACCTCCTAGCTACGTATATTCAAAATCCTGAATCAGTATCACTCAAAGAACACATTTATAAAAAAAAAATATTTTTTCAATGGGAATAGTTCATTTTTTGCCTAAACGTAGACATTACTCCTACACCAGGCACGCGAGGGGTGCGGGTAGCGCTCGGGGGGTGCGCCCGAGTGGTGTCTACGTTTAGGAAACCCCCCCCCCCCCAACAAAAAAAGTGTTCAGTAAGTGATACTGGTTCAGGATTTTCAATAAAGCTAGGAGGTTCTTTTTCAACCTGTATTATAATGTGAATATAACACTAAAGTTTTTCTTTGCGTTGGTTCATTGGAAACTACACAAAGACAAACACGAACACCCATGACCCGAGAACAAATATCTGCTTTTAAAGCAAATATTTGCCCCAACCGGGAATCAAACCCAGGACCCGTCGATTAAGAGGCAGCGTCACCACCACTCGACCAAACCGTCAAGAATAGACCCTTCCATAATGTCTAGGTATGTGGCGAACTTCACTAACCTTGGTGACAAAGATTTCATACCGCCAATAGCCTCATACCGCCGCCAGGCCCGTATTACAGAATAAGACTCAAGGCTTGATCTATACTTAAGTATTGATTGTCTCTTTCTCGATGGCTTAACGTGATTTTCAAGTATTTGTATTGGCCGGGACTTGAACCCGCAACATTCAGATCAGTAGGGAAGGTATTACCAACTGAGCTATCCACGCTCCCCACTAGTTGATTGTAGCAACAAGTCGTAGGCAGGAGACTCAAATCTTGATTTATACTTAAGTATAAATCGTGATTGTCTCTGTCTCTCACTATCAAAATGACAAAGACGACTGCTACTTAAGTATAGATCAGAATCTGAGTCGCTTTCTGTATACGGACCTTAAATACTTTTTCAATAGCAAGTTATCTTCATCAAGTATCAAGACATGGATAGAATTACAAACTAAATATACAATGTTTCGAGAAAGATTTCTGATAACAGTGGCATGTTAGCAATGTTCAATTGTTCATTTATATTTACTTATAATGTCTATTAATACATATTAGAGAAGGATTTGATTGTCATAAACAACCTTTTGAAATATGGACGAAAGCCTTTTCCACGTTAGGCATTGAAAAAGTCAATATAAATATAATTAACTAGCTTTTTCCCGCGGCTTCGCTCGCGTAAAGAACTCTTTTACTAAAACGTTTTATTCTCGACCCCTTAGCGATCGAAAAATCGCGAAACATGTGTCCGTTTATTTGCTTCAAGGTATATCTTGACGAAGTTTCGAGTCAAAATGTCCAAAAAAAATTTTTGTCTCCATTTTCTCCATACAAACTTTCAACCCTCATTTCAACCCCTTAGGGGTTGAATTTCAAAAAATCCTTTCTTAATGCTAACCAATGTCATAAAAGACACATTTTTGCCAAATTTCAGGTTTCTAGGCCTAAGGGTTTGGGCTGAGCGTTGATGAGTCAGTGAATCAGGACCTCCAATTTTATATTTTTTGACGTCATACTTACTTGCAAGTGATCACAGTAAGACACTCCCGCTCGAAGGCTATTCGAGCGGGAGTGTCTTGCTGTGATCACTTGCAAGTTCTTGACCATAAGGTCAAAGATGATGTCGACGATGGAGCGAGTTAACCCAGAAAATACCTATAAAGGCACTGGTACTCCCACGCACCGACGGAACACAGCAAGCTGTTTGTTGTCGGACTTCGGTAGGAGGGTGGTCGCGAACCAGACGGCCGTTTACAGAGCCTACCACACCGCATGAGACCATAGGACGACACCTCAGATTCAGAAAAAAATGAAGTGTCGTTGCCTGGGATGAGTTACTAGGAGGCAGATCTCATTTGTGTTTCCTTAGTCGCCTCTTACGACACCCACGGTGATGTTATTCTTAACCGATCACCACACGTATCTGATCTGTACTATCATGGTACAATAAAGAATAAAACTGACATTATACCTACATAATTTAAAGTCATGCCTTCGTCATCACAGGGTATTTACAATGAAATGTTGCAAACTTTACCACCCAAACTAAAAATAACGCCATAACCATTAAATCCCTTTCTACCGTCTGGGCGCTGTCTGGCTTCATAGAAATGTGCTTAAAATTACAGCCAGGCCTTGGGGCGGACGCGTCGTGACTTTTGATGTAGGCTAAATTAGGATTCACGGCTACCTATCGATTTGGTTGCTAAGTCGATTGACTACATAGCTGTATTCTATCGATTGGGTTTCTAAGGGAGTTCCAAATCTAAAATAATTTTGAAAATTGGTCCACAAATACATACAGTCGAATATAGAACCTCCTCCTTTTTTTAAGCCAAATAACTTTAGTAGGCCACTTCGCACTGACTTCAAACAGATAAGTAGGTACTATAACGAGAGGGGTGGTCGGGAGGATAAAATGAGGGCAAAGAGGAATTGGCTTTTAGATGTTTTTTTTAAATGAAAGCACTATTCTGAAATGAAGCTACGAGAAGACTTTGTCAAAATACCAGCATCGACCATCAAAAGGAAGCTAAGTGGTTTTAATTACAAAATAATAGGTCTTTACCTATGAAATTGCTGTTTTTCATTCAATATTTTTGGAAAACTGAATTTTCCATACTAACGTTTTTGGATTTTTCTCAGGAATGCGAAATCCAAATTTAACAAAATTTTGTGGGAAGGTTTGGACAACATAAAGTTAATTTTCATCATACTTACTTTATTGAAAGTTGTAACTGTAACAACGGTACAGCAAAAATAAGCAATGAAACGGGCAACGGATGAAACGAGCTATATTTGAGCTTCTTTTTCAGGAAACAGATCTAAAGTAAATATGTATTAATTTGACTCAATATCTCCGTTATATGGCCAAGGTTTTAAATAAAAAACAATTTTAGTAATAGCTGTTCAATCAAATAAATTATGAATAAAATAAAGCTTGAGAAAAAATCGTCAATTTGATAGGTAAAGACCTATTATAAATCAAAAGGCTTTCCAAGTAGACAGATGAGGCGCGAGTTATACGACCTCGCTACAGTACCTACTACGTAGCACATTAAGTTGCTTTATTTTTCGCTTTTTTGAGGTCGGTTCAATTTTTAAAATTAATCTTTGTTTGCACTTTCTTCTGCTTCAAAAATAAAGCCTGTTAAAGTAGTACCTCAAGGTTCAACTCTCGGCCGTTTTCTTTTAACCATTTCTTTAAATGGTTTACAGACTCACAAGCTACATATTAATTCAATTGAAACACAAAATCAATATCAGCTTAGTAACAAATTGAATATTAACGACAACAACAAGCTATAAGCGATCAATCATTATTATCTGTCCGTCTGTCTGTCGTTCATGAGATCTTCATACAGAAAGTCTGTTATTCTGACATTCTGACAGCGTATAATTAATGATACATTATTAATAGCATTGTTATTGATAAATTACATTGCAAAGTGTTTTTAATTTATCTTAGGTACCGTGTAGAGACAATCGATTCAAGGCAAGCTATCTTAATAACACCAAAATATTTTAAAAAATGTATATTTAAGGCCTAATAATTTTTGAGGTAACTAAATATAAAAAATGTATATTTAGTTTAAAAAAAATTAAAACTAAAACTTAGACAAAGCAAAGATTCCTTTAACTTTTTTGTATTGTATTACTTATTTTAAGCCGACTGCTATTTAGACAGTAAATGTTGCCAATTTTTCAACCAACTTAAAAAAAGAGGAGATTCTCAATTCGACTGTATGTTTTTTTTTGTATGTTTCCGCCAATTGTCGGCCGACTTTCAAAATTCTTTTTGTACAGCACCTGCATCTGAAGCACGTATTATACGTCAAGTATTCTATATTTAAAAGTAAGCCATTAAAGCTTAAGGGAAATAAAATTGTATGGAACATCCCATTTAAATATGGAACGCCAAAATTTCGAAAAAAAAACAAAGCTGTTGAAGGCTTGACTTCCTCGGTCCAAGTAGATTTTAACTATAAAATTTGACACATCAAAGAGATGTATTAAAAATGTATTAAAAATATTTAGTATAAAAACTTGGCTCTATGTCTTAGCTATTGACTTTCCTTTGCCTACGGAACTAAATATTATAAGAAAACGTCGTCGGTGATTTTGGATCTGAGATTTTTACCGCGAATTATTAAATTGTTTTGTGGTAAGTTTTTTAAATAAATCTAAAAAAAAAGTCCAGTATGTAATTCCAGCGACTCTGACATAGAAACGGAGGCTCAAAACATTATTGATGGGATGAATTTATATATTTTTTTATTTAACCTCACAGTAGGTGTATAAAGTAGAGTAAGCTCCTCGGGGATAAAAGTGTCTTAGTCTTGGGCAGACTTGAATCCTTCGCTTCATTCAGGATTCTTACCATAATCCTTCATTTCGCTCAGAATTCAATAAGCTGCCCGTGACATAATACACTGTTTTATCCCCTTGTTGCTTAATCTATTATTATGTTCGAAAGAGTATTTATTATATAATTTTGCGCTTTTAAAAAAACCCACAGAAAGAAAAAATACTTACATATTATATTTACCTAGATGACGTTTTGGTTTGTGGTTATCTGCTAATAGGCATACTGGATTGAAGTCAGTCGATTCATACGTTTTTAACGTGGACAATTATCCTTACTGGTATTATAAACGCAAAAGTTTGTATGTATGGATGTATGTATGGATGTTAGTTACTCTTTCACGCTCAAACGGCTGGACCAATTTTGATTAAATTTGGTACGGAGGTAGCTGACAATCTGGATTAACACATAGGCTACATAATTTTCCCAAATTCCTCACGGGAACGAAGTCCCGGGTGGAAATCTAGTTCTTTATATTAAGTAACAAATTGATAAAATTGACAAAACGACAACTGATTGCCCTTGCATCGCCCCGTGACCCAGATAGTCTGGTGCATCATTGCACTCAATTGAAAACCAATCAGTGCAATTGCATATCATTGTCTCGAGAATATTTAACAGATTTATTTTCAAGGATTTTTTGCGTTGGTTTTTTATTGTAAGTACATACATAACTCTTTATTTGCACACAAAAATACAATTAACTATACTATTACTACTACTGTACTCTATACTTATTTTATTTTTTTCTATTATAAGTTATGAGAGAACGAAACAAGCTTACATAACTTTTGCAATTATGAAAAGTAAGGCTTTTTGTATTTATTTTATTTATTTATTCACTCATTTATTTGCTAAAACAGAACTTAACAAATTTACAAAAGAATTCTTACAGATAGGTACACAATGCTATAAATTATAGTCACAATAATTCTCTTTCATTAGTTTGATATGTACTGTGCTAGCAAAATGGTCCTGACTCAGCATATGTCACAGCTCAAGTGTGACGCTGGTATTCTGTCAGGACCTTGGGGATTCTGTCAGGGATTTGTGTGTCTGTGTGTCTAACTGTGGCATCGTGGCTCCTAAACGAATGGACCGATTTCGATGCAGATTTTTTTCTTTGAAACCTGACGTAATTTTGATGGTTCATCGCTATATTTGATCAAAATTGATTTAGCCGTTTAAACCTTCGCGCGATTCTTGTACACCCGTGTGTGCCAATAGCGCGCGACGGTTAAAAGTTATAATTATAAGTCGTTAGCTAAAACAGCAATAATAAAGAAAACAAAAGCTTTTCTGCAATGTTTCCTTATATTCCATAAAAAAACGACTATTTCTAAAACAGTTCGAATATGAGTTTGTGGAATAACCACAAATAATTTTACAGGTTTATTTACCCCGGACTGAGTAGGGCTTTGTAGGTCATAAAATGTCAATCCATGAGCTGAAATGGTTGGTACAATACATGAGAAACTTTAAAAGAGTATCATTTTGTAGGGTTCCGTATCCAAAGGGAAAAAACGGGACCCTATTACTAAGGCTCCGCTGTCCGTCCGTCCGTCCGTCTGTCACCAGGCTGTATCTCATGAACCGTGATAGTTAGACAGTTGAAATTTTCGCAGATGAGGTATTTCTTTGTGCCCTATAACAACACATACTAAAAACCAGAATGAAATAAATATTTAAGGGGGCTCCCATACAAAAAACATGATTTTTTTGCTCGTTTTTATAGAAAGTCTGTCCAAGGCAGTATCTCATGAACCGTGATAGTTAAACAGTTGAAATTTTCACAGATGATTTATTTCTTTTGGTTCTAGATATAACAACAAATACTAAAAAGTAGAATAAATTAAATATTTAAGGGGGCTCCCATACAACAAACGTGATTTTTTTGCTGTTTTTATAGAGATAATGGTTTTTATAGAGCCCGACTCGCACTTGCCCGTTTTATTTAATACCTATTTTACCATTTTTCTTCTACTTTCATATCAATGGCATAAATCATATTTTTTTGTCCCAGTATTAAATACTTGTCTACTCTTTTTGATCCAATCTCCTTTTCTTAGGTATTGTGAGTAGCGGATTTACCCTGAGGCCCTGGACAGCTATTCCACTAACCAGTGACTTTATCCATTCAATGAACTAGCTAAACCTCATAAATATGATAGCTATAGACCTTTTTTGAAGGCGCCATTACCAAATGAATGTTTGCATGAATGTAATGTAATGAATGTAGGTAGTTTGCAACTTAACGTTCGGTTGGTGGTAACGCTGCTGTTCGGGGCGCTCTCATCACGCTTATGAACTTTCGATAGTTCTGAATTTCGCCACCTGAACAGTGGCGTAGCTACCAGAGGGCAGTGTAACTCTTTTATGCTACACTCAACTATTAATACGCAATATCATACCTACACACATAACTCACATATTTATCCCCTGTTATACATATTACACATTATATTGTACATTCTCTTTTTTAGTGTTTATCTTCGCTGCTGAGCACTCGTGACTGACGTTAATGAGGTTATAGCAGAATACCAGTGTTTTGTCCTTTGGACAAAGCTTAATGCTGAGCTATGGCCTTTTTGTTGCATTCTGACACACACACAACACTAGAATAACTCTGTAACCTTTAATGTGTATTTTTGTACTTCTGACTGTTTTGAATGTTGTGTGTATGTTTTAAAGCAATGAATAAATACTTTATCTACATGTCTGTCTTTTAATAATGGCAATTTTTGATTTTAATAATGGCAACTTATTTGAAAAAATATAGGGGAATTCCCAGCAAGTCTCGAACATCTTTAAGTTGTTCATTAAAATAAGTTACAATGTAATGTAAGTAATTGGTTTTTAAGTTTATTATGGAGTCGATTGTTTTACGACGAATCTGGAGTACGTCGAATTCGGAACAAACAATCCATACTTAATACGTAACTCTTTCTGTCTGTCTGTCCGTCTTTCACGCCTAAACTACTGACCCGTTTTTGATGAAATTTTGTACAAAGATAGATTAGTTAGAGCCTGGGAAAGGAAATAGGCTACATTGTATCCTACAGTTGGGCATGATATAATCTGTAGTTCACGCGGGCGGAGCCGCGAGCGGAAAGCTAGTTTTAAATAGTTTAGTTGGGGTCCTAGTTTATTTTTTGACCCAGGGCAGAGCCTTTGGTTACCTAGCTACGCCACTGCATCTGAACAGATAAAATTATCACCATTGTCATTCAACCGCCCTTGAGTCGCCACTGGTTATGGTATAGCTTGTCCAGGGCCTTAGAGTAGATCAAAATAATGTTCTTTTTTGGAAAAAAATTACCGACTTCAAAAAAGGAGGAGGTACTATGTTCGACTATATGTATTTTTATGTATGTTAACCGATTTCTCCGCCAATTATGGACCGATTTTCAAAATTATTTTTTTGTTCGAAAGAGTATACTCCAGAGGTGGTCCCATATAAATTTTATCGAAAATGATTCAGCGCTTTAAAAAAAATCAACAAAAACAAAAAAATTCTACAAACCAGAACATCATCTAAATAAATGAGTGACATTTGCGAACTTTTGTTGACTCATACGTTTTTATAACGTGGAAAATTATTATCAATATACTGTTAGGTACCCCCTTTTAACGTCTTAGTCTTAGGGGATACATTTATACATAGAAACACAGAAATACGGGTGTCACGGATTGTATTGAGAAGCACTATTAAATTTTTCATAAATTAGATTTTTTTCCATCACGAAAACATCTCAATAAAACAGTATTCTGAAACGCTACTACTTATGAATTACATCATGAAAACACTGAATTGTTTTAGAGATTTTATGTCCAACCGTTTACGAACTGCGGGGGACATGGGTTATACAGGGTGTTTAGAAATCCTCTTATAAAAGTTCTCTTAATATAAATCAAAAGTCTTATATCTACTTCTTACTTCGAGAATGTTTTATGTATCCTGAAATTCAATCGAGTTTTCCCCGTCCCATTCTATTTCGTCATTTATTCTCGTGGGTGACTTACCAAGTCGACTTACACCAAAATGACGTCGTGTCTTTCGAAATATTTAATATCACCTGCCACATAAAACATTTTTTTTTAATAATTATTTTCTGAAGAATTTTCCACTGAAAAATCATTCAGAATGATAGTCTGAATTCAGGATTTCAGTTTTTGTTAAGCTGTCACTTACCTACACCTGTATATATCGTATTCGCACGTATACATTAATGTTATAAAGTTAATTTAAAAATGAGTTAAGAAGCTGCTATGATTTTGTGTATAATTTGTAAAATTTTATTGCGTACTATATCAATAGTTGTTACTTTTCTTAATATTCAAAGTATGGGTCGTCAAACGTTGGGGCCTTCTGTTACAAAATAACATCCATTTGTACTCTCCATATAAATATTTTTTAATAATATACATACATACGCTCACGTCTATGATCTCTATTGGGGTAGGCAGAGAATAAGTCGTTTGAAAACCACTTTATGGAACGTTTGACATAAATTCAGAGGGTATAAGATCAAATTTGATGTAAGTGGTGAGAGGTTTTTTAAAATATTTATTTATAATCTCGATACAAATATATTTGATTTGCTTTGCTCAATAATTTGCTTTAGTATTGATATACGAACACAAACACCCTATATATTGCTAAATGAGAAAATAATATTTAACGACTTCTAATGTCCCGTTAATTTCAAGTTTGCGGAAGACGTTAATTAAATCTCTCTGTAACTTTTCTTATTATAAGTTTGACGTGTGTTTCTATTTATTTCTGTATATGTGTGTCTATCTGTGGCATCGTAGCTCCTAAACGAATGGACCGATTACGATGCAGTTTTTGTTTGAACGCTGACGTAATCGAGATGGTTCTTAGCTGTATTCGATTAAAATTGGTTTAGCCGTTCAAAGGTTATAAGTATAAGCAATCTATGTCGGAGGTGATACATTTTTTTTTAATTTTAGAGTTGTTTCCCCAGTACTCATATCAGGGGAGTGCAAAATATAATAACAAGTCGCCATATGTTCGGCGGTCCGCCATATTGGATTTAGACGTCGTGTGTTTGGTTTAGAATGGCGTGACTATGCATTTTCAGACAAAGTTTCATGCAAAATTTCAGCTTGCACGGTTAAGGGTAACTGCATTTAAATTAAGTTGAAAGATTTGACTAAAACAAACATACATACATACCTACATTGCAAGTTAATCAAAAGCTTGTAATTTTTTTTGTATAACCCCTGACATTAGGTTACTAATAACTTTTGAACGGCTAAACTGATTTTAATCAAATAAAAGCTAAGAACATTGCTGGTTTTCGTGTTTTACGTTGTTATGATTGTTTTTTATTGCAAAATGAAATGTATTCGATTAAAAAGTAATAAATGTAAGCAGAAAACATTAAAAAACTGGAAAAAAAATTGAAAATTTTCTGGAGAAAAATTTCACTGGAAAATCATTCAGAATGATTGTATGAGCCCAGGGTTTCAGTTTTTTCTAAACTGTCTTTTACACCCTGTATGTACAACAGCAATAAGTCATTACCCATTCGCACTACAAAAACTGGCGCTATTACGAGCGAGATAAGGGCGACGACGTCAAGGTCCACATGTATAACCTGATGTGCTGCCGTGTGTACAAAATGCATAAGGCTGCATGGTCTGTCTGTCTGTATGCCTGACACGTACAGTCTAGACAGGCTAGCAGTTGTATGCAAATGCAGCCATTGTAGCAATTTTCGGGAGTCATTTGGTATTCTTAGGCAGGTTAAGTGTTAAGGAGAAGCTTCATTAAATTTAAACAAAAAAAAATTATATTAACTAAGCTGTCCCATCCCTTACACCTTTACGCTGTCGCGGGTTCAAATCCTGGTGCGAGCCTTTACAACTAAATTCGTCTGATCGGATTTATGTACGGATTTTTCAATAATTTATCATTTCATTACGGGTTTCATTACGAAGGAAAACATCATAATGAATCCCGCACGTCTCAGATAATTGGTTTTCGAAAGGCGTGCGGTCCACCAACCCACATTCCCCTACTAACACGAAGGGGCCTAAATCCCTTTCGTGTTACGAAGGGAGGCCCGTGCCCCAGGCCCGTGGACGTATATGGGCTGATAAATAAATAAAAAATTAGAGTATTACGACGTATTTTGCCTGGGCCCCGATTCTGTAACTTCAGTAGTGTGTCGATGGAATTGAGGCCATTTTATCCGTTCAGGTGGCGAAATTGAGAACTATTTGATTTTCATATAGTTGCTGGCAGCCACCCCGACCAGCAGCGCCACCGCCAACCGAACGTAAAGTTGCAAACTACCCAGCAACTGAAAATTCAGTTAGAGGTGGCGCCACCAGTCAAAGCAGCCGTCATTAGATGTATGAAATAGTTCTCAATTTCACCATCTAAACCAGTCTTTCCCAACGTGGGCGATAACGCCCCCTTGTGGGCGCTGCAGGCCTAAAGGGGGGCGGTAAGAGACCCAGAAAAAAAAGGGGGCGTTGTGTAGGGCTTTGGGGTCGATTTATAATTTCATCTACCTAGCTAGGAAGACTCTTAGACACCGACTGAGCTCTCGACTCTCGACTACATCTTGTGAACATCAACTAATATTAATTAAGATATAGCTCAAACTCGGTTCGATATAATAGACCGCGGGCAATCATGTTTTAACAAGTTTTTGTTAAATAATTCGATTTGTACATTCCTGTATCAATCGGCTGGTTCTATAATACTTGTTCTTGCTTGTCGAGTACGATTGGGCGTCGAATGAGATAAACGAGTTTATGCACGTTTGTCTTATTCCTGTTGGTGCGTGCTGCTTATGCAATCCTATATAAACGACGTAAATTTATTTTATTTTCATTTGCGGTTTCGCGCATAATAGAGAAGCAGTACTTGATTATAACACTTACGTATTTCTCAAAACAAAACAATGTCGGAAGTAAAAAAGAAGAGACGGCAATACTCTGCGGAATATATTAAATTCGGATTTATTGAAAATCCCACAAACCCGTCGTCGCCTTTGTGTCTTCTATGTCTAAAAACATTTTCGAACGAAGCAATGAAGCCTTCAAGACTGCAAGATCATTTGAATAAATATAAGAAAGATAAGAAAGACAAGAATGTAGCATATTTTCAAGACCTAGAGAAGAAGCAAAATATTCAGCCAAGTGTATCAAAACTATTTTTGGCGGCTGCTAAGCAAGATGACGACGGACTTCGAGCTTCGTACAATATCTCTTTGTTAATTGCTCAAAAAGGCAAACCACACAACATCGGAGAAGAGTTAATTTTGCCAGCAATAAAGGAAGTAATAACTACTGTGCTTCATAAACCGGCCGCAGATATTTTTCGAAAAATTCCTTTGAGTACATAATAATTCTGTGCAAAGACGAATTGATGAAATGGCTGAAAACATTGAAGAATCATTGTGCAATCATCTGAGGACTAGTCAATTCTCAATTCAGCTCGATGAGTCCACTTTACCAACTAATGAAGCGTTGTTGCTATCTTACGTGAGGTTTATTAAAGATGAGAAAATACGTGAAGAACTATTGTTTGCCAGAAATTTGGAGACAGATACAAAAGGCGAAACCATATTCAATACATTGGAAAAGTTTTGTGAAGAGAAAGAGATTCATTTGAAAAATATTATATCAGTTGCTACGGATGGCGCTCCGGCTATGACAGGGCGCCATAAAGGCTTCATAGCGTACTTAAAAAATAAAATTCCAGATGTCCTTGCTATACATTGCGTTATTCATAGACAACATTTGGTTGCTAGAAACTTAAGTGAACGACTATTTCAATCACTGCAATATGTCATCAAAGCAGTCAATAAAATCCGTAGCAGCTCTTTGAATGATAGATTATTTCATCAGCTTTGTGTTACTAATGACGAAGATTTCAACCGTTTATTGCTTCATACTGAAGTTCGTTGGCTGTCAAGAGGCAATTGTCTGATTCGATTTTACAACCTGTTTGACTCTGTGATAGAGTTCTTGGAAACTAAAGATACAGAACTGCGCAACAAGCTCATAACATCAAAGAATGATATAGCTTACATGACCGACCTGTATAAATTGTTCAACGACATGAACCTCCAACTGCAAGGCGATGAACTAAATTTAATTAAAACAAAAAATGTCGTTGCTGCTTTCGCAGCCAAACTGCTTCTGCACAAAAAGAATATGGGCAGACGTGAGTTTCACAATTTTCCGAATTTATCAGTATCCTGCAGTAACGACGACTTGTTTGCCTACTGCCAACATTTGGAAAACCTCCACATTGACTTCACCGAACGATACCAGGACATTTTAAACTTGGAAATACCAGACTGGGTGTTGGATCCGTTTTCAAATGTCAACATAGCAATGTCACCTCAGCTGGAAGAAGAACTTATAGAATTGACAACAAACGAAGAAATAAAAATCAAGTTCAAAAATGGATATCAAGAATTTTGGCTTCAAAAACCGATCCTGCAATTGTACCCTGGATTGTGGTCAATTGTTCAACGATTCTTGATAGCATTCCCATCGTCATATTTGTGTGAACGTGGTTTTAGTGCTGTGGCAACGCTGCTTACTAAAAAGAGAAATCGTTTGCGTGTTACCGAACGTGGCGACTTACGGCTGTTTTTGAGTATATTGGAACCTGATATCAACAAACTTATTAAACAGCATCAGATTCAACCTTCACATTAGTTTTTATATAAGAATTGATTATGTTTGTTTTATTTTCAATAAAAGATACTCTGTCCGAATACTATAAAGTTGCGTTTCAATAATCAGTTATAAGTACTTAGCGGTTTTTAAGTATGTTTAAAAAGGGGGGCGTTAAAAAATAATTTATTCTTAAAGTGGGCAGTAGACAAAAAAAGGTTGGGAACCCCTGATCTAAACGGATAAAATGGCGACCATTCCATCGACACACAACTGAAGTTACAGAATCGGGGCCCTGGTCTAGTGTAGTGCTGTGTAACGTTGTGTAGTTCTAAAGCGGTCAGAATGTTAGGAATGTCCCGTTAATTTATATTAAAGAACAAAATCCTGTAGTAAATCGGTATTCCCCTTAATGAAATCAAAGCATAGATCCAATCACTTGCCTATTTTAGTGTTCAGACCATTGTACCGTCTAGGTGTCCGTTTTAAAAGTCTATCGCAACATCTGATGTATGTGTTAGACCCGTGCAGAATAACTTGACCATGGAAAATGTAGACTATTAGAATTTTTAACATTTAAAACTAGGTACGATATTTTTGGGGGGACGCCCCCCAGCCAGATGGTCAGATGACCTAAAGAAGATAGCGGGTAGTGGCTGGATGAAAACAGCGGAGGATCGTGCAACGTGGCGCACCTTGGGGGAGGCCTATGTTCAGCAGTGGACTGCAATAGGCTGATATGATGATGATGACTGATATTTTTGAGAAAATGCTGAAATTCTGAAAATATTTTTTTAAATAATTTTGAAGTATTTCAAATATATTGAAGGAGTACGAGTGTTTTAGGTATGGATTTATAAAAAAAGCATATTTAAATTAGTTAGAGAAACTTTAGAGAATGATTCTTCTCATGCCCAGGCAACGACACCTCAATTTTTGTTCTGAATCTGAGGTGTCGTCCTATAGTCTCATGCGGTGTGGTAGACTCTGTAAAGGGCCGTCTGGTTCGCGACCACCCTCCTACCGAAGTCAGACGCCAAACAGCTTGCTGTGTTCCGTCGGTGCGTGGGAGTACCAGTGCCTTATTGGCATTTTCTGGGTTAACTCGCTCCATCGTCTCATCTATAACCATGTTCAAGATTGAGGTTAAGAGTAAACTCATCTTATAATTTTAAAAAAAAACCATGTATAGCCTGATGTGCTGCCATGTGCACCATAGAACGGAATGAATGTAAATTTAGAATGTACGAGCTATCAACTCTTCCCAGGCATACTGTAAAAGTCAGTAATAGGGACGCGAGGTTTTTGCTGTATTATGATCAAAAGGCTGACAACCTCTCACCACCATAAATCATGTTTCATCTGATAACCCTCAGAATTTATGTCAAACGTGGCATCAAGTGGTTCTGATCCAGATACTCTGCCTACCCCGAATGGGATAACAGACGTCAGCGTATGTTAAAACTGCAGGCCGAGTACGATAGTGACAGCGCCGCGACAACACCGCGGTCCTATGTCAAAATGTCAACATTGACAACGCCATAGGGCGAGCAAGCCTTTGCGCGGGACCCTTCGCAATCAAAGTGAAGTTTCAGCGTGAGCCGAGCGCTTGGTAATAAATGATTATCGTGTATCTATAAAAAAATCATAGATACACGATAATCATTTATTACCAAACTCTATACTTAAATAAGACATAGACATAGACATACAATTTATTCACAAGCACAGGTACACACTACATTACAGACAGAAATAATACGACAACAAAAATAAAACACAAGTACACACAGGACACAATGAAGGCACAAAAGTTATAGTGTGTGCACCGCACCTATGAATGGGCAATGGTTCAGCTACATGTTGCAGGAAAACTGCAACGCTGGTTTTCGGCCAGTTGCCCCAAGTACGAGCGAGCTTGAGACGCAATGATTTTGGCTCCAAGAGCTAACAACAACAAGGTAAACAACAAGGTTTGCTTTCATATATACTTAATAATATTAACTTACAATCTCACTTCATCGCACGTAACTATATTATTTATTAACTAATAGAGAAAATTAATAAGAATTCTGAAGATCAAAATTATCTAAATACAACCAAAATACGCTTAAGACTACTTCAATATTAATTACTGATATTTTTTTAATATAGACCTCCAGTAACTTACGCACTACAATTGCTTTTCCAAGAACTACTACTATTAACCCTCGGCATACCAGGTGAAAATTTGTAACATGCCATACAAGGTGGGGTGTGACATACCCTAGCAAAATGGTCGCTGTAATCAGATAGGAATAGGGGTACTGAATTATTATTGCATATTTTTGAAATTGAACATAACCTGAGTAGCACTATATAAAAAAAATTGAATAGATTAAATGGTTTGTTGAAAAAGGGTAGCGAAAATGCCATCTTCTGACTACTAATTTAGACTTAAAATTACCCTAAGAATTGATAATACCAATGTTTGTAATTAAACTGACTAAATTTAAAAAAATTGAACAACGATGATACATCTTTAAATTTTTACTTCAATCTCGAGGTAGGAGTTCTTTAGTTCGCCATAATTGCATTTTGTATATGCTCAAATAACAACAACTCTAAACAAAAACGCATCTGGAGCCCTAAAAAACGCACGCACCACTAAACTAATGGTACTTGCCAGTGTAAGAACGTCGCAACTCCAGCTACTGAGAGCTTTAGATTCAGCGCACGAAAATTTTTAAAAATATATCGATTTTTCACCGCCTGGTGTTTATTACACCCCACCTGGTGTGCGGAGGGAACTGAATGTACCCCGATCTTCTTCTTCTTATCGCTCGGTATGAACCGCTGAGCTGATGCCACTTGAGGCGGCAATTACTGTTAACAACAGACAAGGGTCCAAATCAGGTACGAAATTGCAGAATAGTATGGACCGCTCGGTTAAAAAAATGGGTGTTGTTTAACACTACAATATACAAACCACTTGTAAAACAATAGTTAAACGAGATAGCAGCACTTACTATTTTCAAGTGACATCAGCTCAGCTTATTATGAACCGAGTATAGGTATAGTCAAGTGTGTGGCGAACTTGACTAACCCTGGTGTCAGAACTTTAAAACCGCACAATGGCCTCTGACTTGGTTTTAACGACTGTAGTCAATCGACAACAGCCGGGACCGACAGCTTAACGTGCCCTCCGAAGCACGGAAACACTCGTGATAAATTACCACTTTGGTCACCCATCAGGTTCCCTGCCTCTGTGCAAGTTGCTTAACCTCACTGATCGGTTGAGATCAGCGAGCGCAACTGAGCTACGAGCACTTCAACACCGATGAGAAAAAAAATTGAGCACTAGGAGATAGGTACCAGGATCTCATAGTTTTATTTAAAACCATACAATTCCAGGCGTAAACCGCCTTGTACGTCTTTTTAGAAGCCCTAGAAGCCTTAAATTTAAAGGCTTAAAACTTATTGAACCCATTTTCCATTACTTTATTTTTCTTGACAGGGGTAAGTTTATTTCGTTTATTCATTGTTATTATCTATGTGTTCTTGCCAGCTTAATTCTTGGGCTTCTTGTGGTTCTGTACCCCACATCAAAATGAAAATAAAAATAATCTTACTTCAATGTTTCTTGTACAGCGTTGTCCCTTTTTTCATATAGCTTTGTCTCTGTTTCTTCTAACGTAAGTTACCTTAATAATGTTATAAGACATGGTGGAAACTCCTCTGATCTTATTATTTTCAGATAAATATATGTTTTCAGATAAACCATGTCAGAATGATTCAACTTCGACTTTCTAAAAGAATATACCTAACCTAACCTTGATAAACCTTGTCATAACTATATACAGTGCAAATTCGGTATCGAATTGAATTACATAGGCCTAAAGCAATCTCAAAACCATGTGAACATTCTGCAAGCTCTACAAAAACGTAGACCAATAAACAACATTCAAGATGAAGAAAGAGAAAGGGAAGAAGAAGCGAGAGAACTTGTCGATGTATACAGCTGTCTCCCTCCCGTTGCAGAAGGTGTCGTATTGAGGGATAGAGGCAGATGTAGACGCGCGAGGGTCCACCGTGTTGGGGAATATGTGCTGGAAAGATAAAGTTCTGTAAGTTTGACATTGCCTAAAAATTCTGCTGGGTTATCTCAGACCAGTTCAGACTTGTAATCGGAAGATTGCGGGTTAAAAACCTGGCGCGGGCCTGTACCCCTAAATTCATATTTTCGGATTTATGTAAGGATTTTTCATTAATTTTATCTTTTGCTCAGCGGTGAAGGAAAACATCGTGCTAAAACTCGCATGTCTGAGAAAAATCGTTTTCGTGCGGCGCGCGGTCCACCAACCCGCATTGGGCCAGCGCGGTGGACTATGGCCTAAATCTCCTTCGTATTTCGAAGAGTGGCCGTGCCCCTCGGTGGGGACGTATACGAGATGTTAAATAAAGTCAAAGGCAATGATGATAGTGGAATAAAATAAGAGATTCCTCATTCTTACCGAGGTTTCGTACAGGCGTAGGAGTACAAAGCGATTTTAGTACATAAAGGTTGACTTTAAATGGCTTTGCGCTACTTAAGAGCATGATTCACCCCATGAGACTAAACATGTTTCCCCAAGGAACCTATAAGAAATTCTCACAAAAAACTTTGACTTCCTAAGCAAATTCAAATCTGCCGCTCGCACAAGTTGTATGGAGAGGCTAAAAAGCATTTAGGAGCAGGAAGAGCAAATGAACACCAACCTTAAAAGCATCCAAGTCTCTAGACAGGTCCTCATCAGAGTACCCTTTCATGGCTTTAGTGGCCACTGGACCCATGTAGTTGTTGACTACAGCGAACTCGAAGAGAGATAGAAACACGAAGACGGAGCAGGACGACATCCAGACGTCTATAGCTTTCACGTACGAGACAGGGGGCAGGGATTGCTGTGATTGGGTGTTTTGAGTGGCTGAAAAAAAGAAAAATATACAGGGTGTATGGACAGATTAGTAAAAACTGAAACATTGTACTGAGACCAACACTCAAATGTTTTTCCAGTAGAATCAAATTATTTATCTAATACACTTCATTCAATGAAAAACGATGATAACAGTGTAAAACACAAAATCCAGCAAGTTACATCTACGCGCGGAGCGCGGTTTCGCAGTACATTGCGTAGTGTCAAAGTAGGTAAACAACAAAAACTCCTGAACTTGAAAAATAATTACTTGTAGACGATGTATGTATGTATGTAAATTCTTTAATGCTCAAAAACAGTGTCATATAATATACATTTCAAAGGTAATTTAGTAGCAAAGGCGGACTTATCCCTGAAGGGATCTCTTCCAGTCTACCTTAGAGTAGTTGAGAGAGGAGACACAGGTGTTGTGGGTTGCAACGATCATAATAATGGGGAGATTACACCATTTCAGCACTCGTATTTGCTAAGCTGTCTTACATCCTGTATATTTTTTACAGTCACCTCATATCAGCCTATTGCAGTCCACTGCTGAACATAGGCCTCCCCCAAGGTGCGCCACTTTGCACGATCCTCCGTTGTTTTCATCCAGCCACTACCCGCTATCTTCTTTAGATCATCTGACCATCTGGCTGGGGGGCGTCCTACACTACGTTTGCCAAGACGTGGTCTCCATTCGAGAACCTGTCTAAACTATTTGAGAACAGTATTGCTAAACTATTTTTTACAAAAAACCTTAGTTTCACTATTAAAGACTACCAAACAAACTTAGTTATATTTTATAACCACAATCTATAACCTTACCCAACGTCAATAAAGAAGTAACTCCAAGCGTGACCCTGGCAGGAATGGCTTCAGGTTTGATCCAGAATGAGATCCAGGACATGACGACGATCAGAGCTGATGGGATGTAGGTGTGGAAGAGATGGTAGCCCAACCGACGGCGCAGGTTGAACACCACCGCTAGGCAGGTGAAATTGCCTGAAATATTATCAAAATGTAGTTAGTACTAAGGCGCTGTTTTTACTATGAAATATCCAAATATTTCCAAATTAGATAGTAATAGCCCATTTGGTAATGAGCCAGACTTGCAACCGGATAGTTGCGGGTTCGAAACCTGGTGCGGGCCTGTACCGTTGAATTCGTCATTTCGGATTTATGTACTTATGGATATTTTTCATTATCTCTTGCTCAGCAGTGAAGGAAAATATCGTGATAAAACCCGCACTTCAAAGAAAATTCGTTTCTGAAAGGCGTGCGGTCCACCAGCTCGCATTGGGCCAGCTTGGTGGACTATGGCATAACTCCCCTTCGTTTCTCGAAGGGAGGCCGTTTGTGGACTGATAAAATAAAATAAAAAAAGATCAGCCTATTACTCTGAAGTCCGTGTGGTGATCGGTTGAGAATACCACCACCCCATCTCTTTCCGTGGGTGTCGTAAGAGGCGACTAAGGAAACACAAATGAGACCTGCCTCCTAGTAATTCATCCCAGGCAACACTTCATTTTTTTCTGAATTTGAGGTATCGTCCTATGGTCTCATGCGGTGTTAAAGGGCCGTCTGGTTCGCGACCACCCTCCTACCGAAGTCCGACGCCAAACAGCTTAATAGGCATTTTCTGGGTTAACTCACTCCATCGTCGACCTAATCTTTGACCTTTATGGTCAAGACTGAGGTCAAGAGTTAACCCATCTTATAATTAAAAAAAACAACTTTCCCCAAGGCACATAAAAAAATGCACCACAAAGTGAGCGTTCAGCGGATTACCTATTGTAAGAAGTTTTCTTCATGAAAATAATTTAAACCGGTAAAATAAACTCACCGGTGGAATACTCGATGGTGCAATCACTGGTGTAGTTGTTAGCTATGTCTAGCTGAGGGAGTTCGATGTCCGGGTTGACCACCAATGGATCGGTCACGTTCCATATGAACACTAGGTCGTGAACAGTGTGCGATACTGGAAAGGAAAATGTAAAGCGTATTAAAATAACTGTAAAAATAACTGACATTTATCGCTTCGGCTGAACCAATTTTGATTATGATAGCTAAGAACCAACTCAATTACGTCAGCTTTCAAATAATAAAAACATCGAAAAACATCACATCGAAATCTGTCCATTCGTTTAGCAGCTACGATGCTACAGACAGACACATAGATACACACGTCAAACTCTTTTTTGTCGGGTGTTAAAATGGGGAAGTCGTTCCCTTCGTTAGCGTCCTTCCTGTGAACATGTGAACATGTTAAGAATGTATAAAAAAATTATACTCACAGCTTTCTATCATCATGGAACAACTTTGCGTGTCGTGAGGGTAGGTCTCAAACTTCATAGCACAAGACAGGACCAAAGTCAATCTGAAACATATTACGGTAGTTTCATAGTATATTCTATTCTGTATGTTAAAAATTAGAAAAATCTTAAAATATTGGAAAATTGTAGGTACTTATACAGGCTGTAAAGGACTGCTTAGCAAATACTTAAATGGTGGAATCTACCCATAACTCAATACTCAAATATTTATTGCAATAACTGTCATAAGCTGTAAGTAATTATTTTTTCCCGGAAACGTCATGTTAAGGAGTTTTCATTATTTACCTACTTTATCATTATTACCCCGCGCCGCGCTGCTATCGGAGTGCGATGTACATTGCTGGTTTTTATGTTTTCCGCTGTTATGATCGTTTTTATTGCAAAATGGAGTGTATTTGATTAAATAATAAAAAATGTAAGCAGCAAATATTAAAAAACATGGAAAAAATTCCGGAGAAAATTTCCACTGGAAAATCATTCAGAATGATTGTCTGAGTCTAGGGTTTCAGTTTTGCTAAGCTGTCTTTTACACCCTGTATAAAAATGGGAATCGAACCCAGCACATGCTACATCCAACTGCACGAAGATAATTCAAAAATGAATGTTCCCCTTTGTCGCCGCAGCGCCAACGTCAAGTTGCAAATTAAAAACTGAACGGTCAAGCATGACTTGGACTCCTACAGTCAAGGTTTTACATATATCATCTTATTAGGATGCCAGGTTCAAAATAAAAAAATCGAGTAAATAGGCACCTATCTTCTGGGTAAACTTGCTACGTTTTATGGAGCCAATTCCACAAAAAAAATTAAAATCAAAAGTTTGTGAGTCCAACAGGTCGCGAGGCGGTTGTGCCTTTTTTTTTAATTTCAAAAAAGTCAACCTTTTTTTTGTTTTTAACGGCTGCCATCTAGGATTTCAAAATGGATGTAATTTTTGGAATAAGCACCCCCGAAAACCTATCAAACGACACCCATGACAGATTTTTTTAAAAACTGCATGTCCGCCATTTCAAAGTAACACTTGACCTATTTCAAAGTCAAAAATAGCTTTATTTCATAGAACATACAAAATTTTACTTATAAAATACGTCAAAATACTGAATTATATTAGCATTTTTAGCTTTGCTCAGGAGAAGAAAAGGCAAGAAACTTTTCCTCAGGAGAAGAATAGGCAATAAACTCCGAGGGTTTCTCTTTTTTAAGTCAATCATATAAATTATAAATCAAATTCTCAAAGCTTACATTCAAAAACGTCTCTAAACTTACTTGGACATATAAAGCAGCGTCTTATCATGGTACAGCCACAGGTAATGATTGGGTATGCTCATCTCATGGAAGGTCACCTTCTTGGCGTTCTTGAAGAAGCAGTCTGGTCTCCAGATGTTGTTCAGCCACTCCACGTCCAGGATCCTGTACTCCTCGTGCATATTCTCCGGGAGTCGGAGACGAGGGTCCCTCCAGGACTGGGCGAGGAATATGTCTGCGACGTATGTCTGGAAACGCATGGTAAAGGTTCATTTAACTTCTTACGTTATTTTCTTGCGCAAAAGTCCTGACACACTCACAGACTTATCAACGCCTAGAAAGCTGAAACTTTGAACCCAGAAAACCGAAACTTTGCAAAGAGTTAGTTTATTTATGTTATTATATAAATTGGACTGACTTTTGATAACGATTAACATTTTTTTAATAAATTGTAAATCAGTCGTAATAAAGACGCAGTACAGTGATGGCAATTATTTGTGGTCCCAATAAAAGAATAAAAGGAAGAACTGACAAAATAAAAAGCCGCCTGTAGTGGCTACAGTAATTTTTATGACAGGTTTTCGAATGACGAAACTCATAGAAATACTACCTACTGACTACAAAGAATTTTTAGGAAAGAAAAATGCAACTTGAACCCACGATCCCAGAATTAAATCTCCCGGTACTTTAACCAACTGAGCTACCGTGAGCTATTCTTTATGAATATCTTCTACGCGTTTAATAAAATACTACTGCTTACTTCAGACGCAGCTTCAAATCCAATGCCGGTTAGGTTAGTTGGTTAGATTGGTGCAATCGAGGAACTAGTGAGCAGTAGCTCATAGACGCAAAGTAGCTTGCCTATGTGTTTTTTACAAAATGTTCTTCGGGGAATGTGCTCATGAGCTGCATGAGCTCATTTCGCCTGCCCCTTTCTTCTACCGGGTATCCAAACGCATCGTTGGGTACCACCCTTACCTAGTCGAGATTCCTCGGATCTGTACATGATCTCTTCATTATATTGCGCAACGCTAATATATAACCCAAATCTTTTTAAATTTCTGGGTGAGGTAGCTACATCCTCGACCACATCTCCGCCCCTGGGCTAAATTGTGGTCAAGGGCAAACCCAATAACTATAATAAAAAATAAAAAAACTTACCATACTCTCTTCATTGATAGAATCCAAAGACAGCACAGTAACATGGAAATAGACGACAGTAGGCTGCCCAAGCAGCTTCGGGGCTCTGTTCTTGTCATAGTACTTCGCTTTCACAGGCAGTATGTCTTGGAGTGACAGACTTGTTTCCGATTTGAGCTCTATTTCCTGGGCAGAAGAGTTGGTTCTGCAAATCGACGGGTTTGATCTGACAAGTAGAAGACTTTCTGGATGATGGTGAATAGGGAACAGAAAATAAGACGAAATTAAAATAAGCCACCGCGCCGTCCTGCCGTTGAGCAACGCCGGCTCTGATTAGATACATTTCGTACAAATTTTAAAATAAAAAACGGGATGTGAATAGAAGAAGAAACGGTTGGACAAAATTCGTTCCAAATTTTCCGCGAAAAACAGAAATTTTCGCGAAAATTTTTCGGTGCTTTAGAGGGTCACTACAAGAAATTTCAAGCATCAGAACGTCAACAGTAACATAATTCACACGGTTTCTTCAAATTCAGTCTGTTAAAAGTTAAGCGAAATTCGCACTAAGGCCATATAATGATTTTCCAACTGGTTGATGGTGTATTCTTCACTTGACCTACTAAGTTAACATTTGTAAGATCGCGGGGGAAACCTGCAGCAGATTGGCACAGGGACGGGAGAGGGTTGGTACGAGAGAGAGGAGGCTTATGTCCTGCAGTGGACTCAAATCTAGACATAGAAGAAGAAGGCCAAAATTTTAGTTAGAAGCTATTGAAAGAACCCTCAGAATGAATGTCAAAAATGGCGCCAAACGGTTCTAAAACTACATAAAATTCTGCTTACCCCGAAAGGGGTTATAGTTGTAAATGTATGGATGAGTTTTCAAACTACTGGAGGACTCTTTACGTATGTCCGTATATTTCGATTCAGTCACACAAACGGCTCCATAGACGAAAGGCACAGAACATATCCTGGTTAGACTAAAGATTCTTTTTAATAGCAGATAGTAAGAAAAAGACCATTCAGTGTCCAGAGTGTCCTACTAATATTATATATGCAAAAGTATGGGAAGTCGGATGGATAGAAGATGATTGAATTAGAAAAACAGATATGCTACATAATTTTCCCAAATTCCCACAAGAACAAAGTGCCGGGTGGCAAGATAATATGAAATAAATGAATGGTTAATATTATGAAAACAATGTTATAAAGGCTTTAATAATTACAAAAAAAAACTAGCAATTATAATGAAAACAGACCAATAATAAACAAACCAGTGAGAATTATGATGGCAGCAATGATGATGATCACTGATGATGAATGACAATGTAAAACTTACAGAAAACTAACAGCAGCCTGCACTCTCCTGGCTTCACTTGCAGCACTTTTCAGCAGCAGAACTACCAGCAGGAGATCCACTATCAAGTTCATTTTGAAAGCACTGGGCTCACAGAGTTAATTATATTTAACACTGAATTTACTTCTTGTGTTTATTTATGCTTTTTCGTTACCATTGTCGACTGTCTCAAGGAGAGAGCAAAAAAGTAGTTCCTCCGATATGTAGGTGATCTGATTTGCGGTTATAGGTTCAAATCCCATGGATCCCCAACGGCTATTGAGTCGGAGTGGTGTCATTCATGACCAACACATGCTAGGAAGCTGTAGATTTGGTGACTTTATTAATTAGTGCAAAATGATGCTATAAATCAACCCACTAAACTTAAGGCGACTACAGCACCTAAATTACGATTTTATGATGCGTAGATAAGCATGACGCACTGCATTAAATCGAAGAAAAAAATTGGTTCGATAGAAAAAGCTCACAGTCACCTCTAAATACCCAATATTGTGTATCTTTTAAGCTGTAAAAACGATAGTAAAATGCACACAGGAACTTGAATTTGCTATCAAAATGTTCGTGATCGAACACTCTCGATAAGTAGTTAACGCATTTTTCGATTTAAGCTGTTACCTTTCCATAGATCTCATTTTTCTAACTTTCGAACATGTTTTTACGCACGCACGCTTTCATAGTCCGTAAACTTCGTGTATTAACACTGCTCGCACTGCCGGCCCAGGCCTGTTGAGAGACGGAGATGGCACTATTCCTATGTGTACTGCCTTTATCGGGTGCTGTAGTCGCCGTAAGCTTCCCTAAAGAACATAGATCGATAAAAAATATTCTCCTCCCCATGCAACTTGTGCGATTAGCTCATTTTTTTTATTTAACTTCATGCACTAAATGTGCAAGGGCGGACTTAATGCCCAATGTCATTATCTAGCGAGTGGTAGGTGCCAATGTTAAATAGAAAATGTATTTTGAAAATTTAAATAGGTTCCTCAAAAAAAGTTGTTCAGTTTCACGGGTAAATAAATGTACACAAAGCCGCACATCAAGCTATGCATGTTGACCTTGATGTCGCCCTTATCTCGCTCGAAATAGCGCCTGCTTTCATAGTATAAATCGGCACCTGACGTGCTGCTGTGTGTACCTACATACCCTAAGTATATATATATTATAGCTGCCACTTTTATATAAAGAATGGCCTTATAAATATCTGCTCTGACTTACATAACAAGAAACCACAGTTTAAACCACTTATAACCGACACTGTCCTATAAATGTAATATAACTACAACCCTTTTAAGGCGATTAGTCTTGTAAGGTGTGTAAGACTTCATTTTTTTAAGTATGCGTGTTTATTCAATCAGGGACATAGTGATGTAGTACTAGGCTAGCGAGCCTATACTATTCTAGACAGAATACACACATACACACATCAAAAACAGTTTACGATCAGTAGCAAAATCAGGTGTACTCTTTAAAATATAAATTATTTAAAGAAACTGTTTACGTTTTATGATTTTATAATGAAAATGCACTCAGTAAATAAAAGAATCATTATTAATTATTTACTTTTTATTAACAAAAAGTAGGAAATGCAATTTTGGCTTAAATGTAATGTAATGAAAAATTTGAATTAATGAAAAAACAAACAAAATTTATTACGAAAAAATTAATAGTTAGTATAAAATGACTCCTCCCCTGGCTCGCACACATGCGGAAACCCTTCTGGGCATGCTAAGAATTAAGTTATCTAGCATTTCTTGTGGTAACCTGTCCCACTCTTCAATAGCAGCTGCCCTGATTTCTGACACTGTTCGCGGAGGTGGCTGACGGTTCCAAACAGCTCGCTTAAGAGCATCCCACGCATGCTCGATCGGGTTTAAGTCAGGCGAGCTGGCAGGCCAGTCTAACCTGGTGATGTCGTATTGCTGGAGAGCAGCATCAACACGTCCGTTTCGATGTGCGGGCGCATTATCATCTACCATTATGAATTGGCGCCCGTGGTTGATGCGGAATGGTCTGACGTATCCATCGATTGCAATCGTTTTGTACATGGCTCCGGTCATGGTGCCTTGATAATGGATTAAGGGCGTCCTAGCCCCAATGATTATCCCGGCCCAAAAGGACACTGATTTCCCGCCCCGCTGAACGGTCCCATTGGCAGTTCTCTGCCTTTCAGAGTCGCCAGGTCTTCTCCAGACACGGACACGTCGGTTATCTGGATGTGTACTGATCCGCGTTTCGTCAACGAAGAAGCAGTTCTGCCAGATGCTTTCGTCCTCAATTTCTTCATTTTGACGGAGCCTAGCCCATTGCAATCTGCGCCGCTTCCGTTGCTGTGAGTTCAGAGGTGCTCGCCAGGATCTCCTTGCTCGTAATCCAGCTTGGTGTAAGCAATTTCTAATCGTTTGGGTGCTAACTTCGCGGCCGGTGGCAGCTCGCAGCTCTGCTTTCATTTTAGTAGCGTTCATTGTTGGGTCACGGGCAGCCAGTAATCTGATATATCGCTTCTGAATTGCAGTAAGAACAGTTGGGCGACCACTGCGAGGTCGATCAGCTAAATCTTCCATGCCCTGATACCTCTCCAACGTGGTCACCACGCAGGATTGGGATACATGAACTCTGCGTGATATTTCCCTCGTGGAATAGCCTTCTCCACTTAAAGTTAGAATTCTGGCTCGTAAAACTGCAGTTAATCCTCTCGGCATCGTTACCAACTTAATTTTTTTTTGAATAAATTGAAAATATTGATAAGTTGCGACTATGTCAGATTTCTGAATGAAAGCAAGCAAGGGTTGATTGTCTTTTTAAATGAAAAAACATTTGAATTACGAAATTATTTTATATTTAAATTTCATATTTTTAAATAAGGAATCAAAAGATAAAAAGTGATTAAGTTTTATTCTTCTACAATAAAAAATATTAGCACTTTTCCAAGTGATCGCAAACTTTTTTTGATGTGTGTACGCACATACATTGAGCTCACGGCTTGGTCCCCGAGGGTGGTGGCAGAGATCACAGATTGCCAGAGATCACTGGTACGATCCAAACACACCTCTTTCGCTTCCTCTAGGTCAGTGGTTCCTAACCTTTTTAATATTGTTACCCCTATAACCTATAAGGAAAACTTATCTTGCCCCCCCTCCCGCCTATAATACAAGCAATGTTTTATCTTAAAACTCTTTCTTTTTTGTGTTCTCTGTTTGGTGACTCTGTGTGGTACAAAAGAGAATTAAATTTCATTGCATAAAACTTTGAAGATTCTTTGTAGCACTGCCAAGAATATGGTTCACAATAATTATTTTTTTACGATTCTAATAATTAGGTTCTTCGTTACCCCCGTAAAATAGCCGATTTACCCCTACATGGGTTATTACCCCCAGATTAGGAACCCAGGCTCTAGGTATATTAATGATTTGCTTTATACACCCTCGTCGGATTCGGGTATCCTAACACGGCCCTTTTTCAGTACGTCACCAATTTGGTCTAAGCAAATTCGCCTAGGGCTCCCCCCTTCTCCTGACCCTTCCAACTACATTCGCACTGTATATTTCTTACGGAAATCTGCAGCTCTAGCACTATAACGACAAACTCGCGCTTGGCTCACGCTGAAACTTCACTTTGATTGCGCGAGGGTCCCGCGCAAAGGCTTGCTCGCCCTATGGCATTATCAATGTTGACATTTTGGACCGCGGTGTTGTCGCGGCGCTGTCACTGTCGTACTCGGCCTGCTGCTTTCAGTCATTCTTCCCATATATTCAAACCACCGCAACATTCCTTTCTCTATTCTGTTCGATATTAGAAGCAGACAGCTTAAAAAAATATTAGGTACGAATTAAATGAAGGCAGAAGAATCTAGGACCTAGATAGATTCTAGGTGTTACTACTGTACAACAATAAATAATTAATGTTCCTGAAAAATACTAATAGATAAAAAATAGAATTAAAATTTTCTGGCATTAAATACACATTTTGTTAATAACAGGTATTTAAAGATTGTGTATCTATGATTTTCTTAGTTTATAATTAGGTTAGGTATCGATTTTGTGTTAACATATGTCAATTGTATCAATAATTGTTATTTTATTCGTAAGTGTGGTTTAAAGCCGAAACATTGTATGTCGTAACTTGTACTCTCGATACACAATAAAGAATTTGATTATTTGATTTGATTCCTTCACGTTACTATTGTGCCTGTTAAAATATTAAAAGTAATTGCAGGTAAACGTTTTAGCTATAAGAAAAATAACAGGCGTACCGCAGGGCCGTTGATGGGTGGGTTCACTTCTTTGTTAGGTAGTGTTTGTTTGGGAACTATTCTGCCTGTTCTGTCTCTCTGTAGTGCTAAATGAACAGACTGAAATATATCTACATATATATTATATTCTTTCGTGCTGGACTCGGAGTGAAATAAAAACTTAGCATGTGCCAGCTGCCAACTTTTTCCAGGCATACTGTAGAAGCCAGTTAGTGGGACGCGAGGGTTTTTCTGTATCGTGGGTGAAAGGCCACCATACTCATGTTCCATCTTGTGACCCTCAGAATATAAGTATGTCAAATATGGCTTCAAATGGTTCTAGAACCACATATGGCGCTGTGCTTACCCCGACAGGGGTTGTAGGAGGGAGTATAGGGATACATATTTTTTATGAGAAGGGTTAATTCTTGACCTCAATAATATACTTCATATAAAATTGTCTACGTACCTATACAATACTACACGCTACTACAAAGTACGAGACTGGAAATTGATTCTACGGCTTCATTACCTAATAGAAAACGTAAAAGGGAGGTAACTCTTGAAAAGATTGTAGCGCTCGACGCTCGTAGCCCTGTGGCGCTGGCTGATCTCAACCGATCAGTGAGGTTAAGCAACGTACACAGATACAGGGAGCCTGATGGGTGACCAAAGTGGCAATTTATCACGAGCGTTTCCGTACTTCGGAGGGCACGTTAAGCTGTGGGTCCGGGGTGCTGTCGATTGACTACAGTCGTTAAAAACCATTGTGCGGTTAGAAAACTCTGACACCAGGGTTAGCCAACTTCGCCACACACTTGACTACACCTACAAGATAAATAGAAGAAAATATTTTAGGTAACCTATCTTCTATATTAATAAAAGGATTTTTCCAGAACGCCTGTTCGTAGAAACCGGTGTTCGTAGAGCCTAAACCGCTGTTCGTAGAAACGTTAAATTTGGGCGTCCGATAAGAAAGGATTTTTTTAACCCCCTTGGGAACAAAGTAAAAATATGACTGTAGCTGGTAAAAGGTACCACTACATCTATAGTGTAATTATTAAGCACATTTCACTTGCCCATTTTCACTACGACAGCAGTCGCTTTTGCAAACTAGATAAGGAAAACTGTAGTAACTTGTGCGATCAGCTGATTTGCCTGTTGTACGGGAAGTTAACATTTTTTTTTTTAATTTCGTTTTGGTTCCTCTCATGGGGAGTGTCACCCTCTAAACTTTTGCTATCTAATTTCAGGACACCCCTTATCAAAGATGATTAAGGGCAACCGGCTCTAGAAAACTGATTGAATAATGTTTGTTTGTTCTCAAATAAGAATTTTTGTTTTTACTATCATATTTTTGTTGATTTTCTAGAAATTACCAAACTTGTACACCTATTCTTTACGGTTTAGAATACATCTAATGTACGTCATCAAAATTAAACTACAAAAACAGCCTGTATGATGGCAACTTCAAAGGCAACATGAAAAGTTTGATATCTTGTGTACATTTATGTATGTGCCTGACTAATCCTATCATGCCTTTTGTTAAAATAAATCATTTCCTACCTGTACTGTACACATATCTACTGTGATAACTGATGCAATTTTACTATACATTAGTTTAAAAACTAATTAAGTAGATAAGTTAGTTTCACCATCAAGTATAGAAACAAAAAATAGGTAACACAATCACTGTCACAAACGTTTTCTCGAAAACAAAATACTTTTTCTGCAGAAAAACATTTTCAACATTTTACTAGCGCACTGTGACTCACTAGGTTTTATTAACACGACTGTACTTACAGTGAAAACCTGAAATTAAGGTGTGTTTATGGTATGGGAGGTAGCGGTAGCGGTTAGCGGAGAATACATAGGAATAAGGATTAAGGTAAGTGAGCGAACTGGCAAGTAGTTAAGACATAGAATACTTAATTTAAGAGCACAAACTTGAAATCTACCTTTGAAACAGACAAACAATTAACTTTAAACAGATTTAGGCATCCTACTATAATAATATGATAAATGCGAAAGTTTGTGAGGATGTATGTATGGATGTTTGTTACTCTTTCACGCTCAAACGGCTGGACCAATTTTGATAAAATTTGTTATGGAGGTAGCTGACACCTTGGATAACCACATTAGCTACAAAATTGTCCCAAATGCCCACGGGAACGAAGTCCCGGGTGGAAAATTAGTATATAATATGCCAAGAAATAGAAGAAATCGGACGGAGTGTTCCATTCTAAGGAATGCGTGATATAAAAATTATGTAGTCTGGGAATTAGAGATGAAGAGAAACGCTCAGTACGGAGCCGAGGAATCTCGACAAGGTAATGGGTACCCTGCGGTGCGTCTAGACGTCCGGTAGAAGAAAGGGGAACGCAAAATGAGCTCGTGCGTCACATGAGCGCTCTCCGAAGTACGTATTGTAAAAACACTTAGGCTAGTTACCTTGCGTCTAATAATTATGAGCTAGGCTTTGGGAGTTTATTTTTTACTAGCTTTTTGTCACCAATGGTTCGTATACTGGGTGAAAAAGAATCCTGAACCAGTGTATCACTCAAAGAACACATTTATTTTAAAAAAAAAAAACAATGGGAATAGTTCATTTTTTGCCTAAACGTAGACATTACTCCTACACCACGGGTGCGGGTAACGCTCGGGGGGTGCGCCCTAGTGGTGTCTACGTTTAGGAAAAAAAATTACCGGGGGGGCCCACAAAAAAAAAATCAGTAAGTGATACTGGTTCAGGATTTTCAATAAAGCTAGGAGGTTCTTTTTCAACCTGTATACACTCGTAAATGTATGATAAATCTGTTGTCTCGCCCCGCGTACAGCCGTAATAAGCTCACAGTCTGTACTAATAAGATTAGGATGGGTGTGGCTTACTGGCCAACTAACTGGTAGCTACTTCTAACGACCTTGCACCATTTCCTGATTCTGCTACTGTCTCCTGGAATAAGGGTCAAGATGTGACCTTAGTCCTGGCCAAGGACCTACTTGGCGACCAAGTTAATTGGGGGGTCATAACGTCTTAGTACTCCAAAATCGTCACCCTCACCTGTGACACCTTGCAAAGAAGTTCGAACATTTTTGTATGAAGCCTGGGATACCTAATATGCAAGTACATAAAATGTCGTGTTTTGGTGTAGGTACAGTCAAGAGCAGGTCACACTTTACACTACCTACCAGTTTAAGCTGAGCTCTGATTTAGGTATACTGCGGGCCATACAATGCAGGGCCGGTCCAAAGTCCAAAGTGTCAAGCTTGACGTGCTCTTGAGTGTACATGTATGAAACATGCCAATCGACAGAGAAAATAATTACAAACAACAAATCCTATTTGACAAAATGTCGTAAGTGATATACTTTCTGAGTTTGAAAATGTAAAATATAAGAAAATCGCCGTTTGAATTGATTTAAAAGTCCATTACGTAACATTCCGCGTAACAACTAGCATTAAAATGGATTCTCCACCTAAAATAATAGGATAAATGCAAAAAAAATATGTAAAATATGTTTTCGGTGAAATCAAAATCAAACAAAATTCTTACAAGCCCGAGTCATCCATCAGTACCTAAAAAATACCATAGAATTAATGCGGTGCGAATGGTATAGGGTGAGGGGAAAGGTGTCAGGAGCCCCATCTCTTCCCGTCCCCCTCTTCACCACTGTCAATCAATCACAGGGCTGTTCTATAACGCGCCAGCAGGGCATGACTAAGGGTGGGTTGTACCATCTTACTTTAACAATAACAAACGTCAAAATTTCAGTTAAAGTATCGGTTAGGCCAAAAATGAGTTGCACCAGTTGACAAATGGTTAAATAACGTCATAACTTTAACCATAACCGTAACTGCTCACTTTTCGCTGGTTAGTGTTATAGTTAGTGTTAAGTTATCCGTCAAATTGACAAACGTGTTGAATATAACCTCTAAACATCATGTCCCTGCTCCAAGAAATACTCGCGGAAACCAGTTCTGAAGACGAAACTGATGATCTTGTCAGTGTAAATAGAAAAAGAAAAGTATACATACCTATACTTCGTTTTTTTTCGTATTAGAAATTATGTAAACAAAGCAGCAGTGGTAGTAAACATTTTCTTACAAACAGAAAAACTATGATAAAATAAAGAGTTGAAATAAAACAATTGGAAGGCCTAAACTATGCCACCAATAATATATTTTTGTTTTACTCTACAACAATGAATTTGTCATAACGCCGAGTAGTTCTTTGTTCTGTTAAGTACTCTTACTAGGTTGACTGGAAGAAATCCCCACGTGGGATAAGTCCGCCTTTGTAAACTTCCTATTACTGTAAACGTATTATCATTGTACAATAAAGAATAAATACATACATACATACATGACTGATAATAATTGCTCTGAATAAGAAACGGAGAGCAAGTTGAAACTATTTTAGATATAGATCTAGCAAAACGAAATAGATTTAATTTAAATATTTAAAAACCCCCTTTCTGAGTAAGGCGATAAGACGGAGGTTGATGAAATGTCTGGTTTTATCTCAGTTGGATTATATTGATACTGTGTATGATCCGTGCCTAAACCAAAAGCTGAAAAACAAGTGCTGAAAGTGCAAAACTCGTCTATCAGATTTTGTTTCAACGTCTCCAAACGATCCCATCACAATCTTCTTAAATACTTACAACATACTAAATACGAAAAGTAGAAGGACGTTGTAATTTAATTTTCATACTAAAGAAACTTGAGATCCCTGCCTAACTAGCTAGAAAACTTAAATAGACTAGCGCAGGCCCAGGTAAAAAGAAGTAAGAACGATTTCCCAAGTTGGTTTTACTGCACTCTCATATATCACTAGATATTCAAAGTTCCCACCATCTTCAAGGTACTGACGGCAGTAATCTGATACTTAATCGGAATCATCGCGATCGGAGTCCGAATCGTCGCTCTCTGGATATACAATATCATCTTTTTTTTGCGCTTACTTTTAGCGCCCATCACGCAAACTTAAGTTATAATAAAACACAGAACAGTAATACTGTAATAAAATAATAATCCAAAACTTTTTACAATAGAGAAAAAATGTTCACCAAAGCTGACATCAATTAAATGAAGTGATATGAGGTATTTAACAATTTATTTCTGTGTCTATGAGTGACACTATGTCTATGGTTTTTACGATTATGTTTAGTATTGCCATTTAAAAATGTCACCCGCATCGAATTTGGGGTAAATCAGGCTTCATTTGACTTGCAACCCCTTTAACTTTAACAAAGCTAACGAATTCGCTGGTGCAACGCATTTTGCTGTAACTGTTAAAGTCAGAGTTACTGTTAGTGTTAAATTTGACACAAACTTTTACTATAACTGCTTCTGTGGTGCAATCCACCCTAAGCTTCTGTACGCATGCTGTCACGTTCATTTGAATAAAGAATGAATAAGACAGCATGCGAAGAGAAGCTGTATCATCACGCTTATGTTAGACGCGCAGGTCAAGTCAGTCAGTTTGTCACGGTGACTTAATTGCACCATACACAAGCGTTCTCATTGCTGTAGAAGAAGTTTAGTTGTTATCTTTTGTTAAGTTTTTGTTGTTATTTCTTAACTTTTAACGTTAGCTGTTTTATCTATTATTATTGACATTTTCGCGATGTCAAGTAACTTAGGCCCGCCAGGGTCACAGTGTTTCTTCTGCGGAATTAGTACTGCTCGCCGTAGGGGAGGACGCCGTCCGCGATCACAAATACGAAGTTATGAGCTTTGTGAGGGATATCTAAACCATCACCCTTATGTCCAAGATTATGCCAACCATATATGCCGCGGTCCAGGGCAGGTTAGTACCGTTTCATCATATTTTGTAGGTAATTAAGTGCTTAGCGAATCACACAAATGCGCGTGCGCACCTAAAGAATTGATACGACATGTTTGGCTCAGTGGTAGTGACCCTACTCTCTGATCCAACTGTCTCGGGTTTTATTTCCGGTAGGGGCAAACATTTGTTTGACAGACAGATGTTTGTTCGTAGTGTGGGTATTTGTGTAGGTATGTTTGTATGTATCCCAAGGCACCCACGATACAAGAGAAACCTTAATGTAGGACTGAAGACAAAGTACGTATTTTAGCCTAATATAGTAAAGTTTCTTTCGTAGAAGATTAAAATAAAAAATCCATTAAAGAAGATTAAAACAAAGAAGGTGTAGGTAGGCACTGTTTTAAATCATCTTATCAAGACGGTTAGTGGAAATAGCTTGAACTTAGTTGCTCTTCTTTAATATCTTACGCTATTAGTTTGCACTGTATGTTATACTACTCTTCCTAATGAGATGGTTAGACACAATTTAGTGTTAAAAATAATATTGCATGGTATTTGTTGTAGAAGGTTCCAAAAGCCTTTTTTGTGCATGCCGATATTTCAGAGAATAGCTTTCTTTTGTTTATTTCGATGTACCGAAGAAATAAAAGGTTATTTTATCTGTAGTATAATTTCAAATAAGCAGCATGATTGCACTTGAGGCGGTCTAACAAAAGGGGTGGTATTTACAACCAATACTTGGGAAGACCGTTTTCAGACGTGGTGTTTTTGTGGCGGCAAACAAATGTTGTTTTCGATATATGATGATATTATTGTCTAAAGCTCAGTTGTCTTAGAAATTGATTGATTAAACAAATATCAAGAAATAATAAATATTTACTAGAACATGATGTAATAAAGATTGATTTTTTCTTTTGTTATAATATTCAAGACCAAAATGCGCCATTTCAGCTATAGTTGACCAGTGGCATTACCCACAGTTAAAGAAATAAAATAATCACACAGTGGAATTCTGCCATCCCATTTGAAATTAATTTTACCTACCGCTTATTTTAGTAGGTTCAAAAATGTTCTGACATTTTATGTGCGTGTAAAAAAAAAATAGCAAATCACAGTTTTGCTAGCTGCATTTATTTTGTTTATTTCATACTAGCACTCCGCTCGGGACTTTGTTCCCGACTTCCCGTGGGAATTCGGGAAAATTATATAGCCTATGTTACTCATGGGGAGGGATGTAGCATCCTAATGGTGATAGAATTTTTGAAATCGGTTAAGTAGTTTTTAAGTTTATTCGTTATACATACAAAACTACAAAGTGCGTTTCTCCACCGGGACCAGTTGTCAAATAATGATGTGTTCTATACTAAATTTTAAAGCATAAATTCAGCAATTCTGATATTCAGTCTTAGATTTACAGCATCAAAACTTTCGATGCTGTGACCTGAAAACAGTGGGAAGCTGGAGAAAATCTCGTCACCGGCGCCATCTGTATCTCAAAACTGCTAGCAGTACGAAAAAGATTTATAGTCCAATTTTTCGAGCAAAATTTCAGCAATCAATACCTTAAAAAATTGATTTCATACGTTTGACCGAACGAGAGATATTTGCCGTTAAGTACTGGTAAGCTGGGAAAACGTTTCCCCAGCTTACCAGTACTGGCCACTCTATATCTCGGAAACTACGATAGGTACCAGTGAGTATTATGGCTCAAAATTTCACTCCTTGTCCTAAACTGGTGCTGTAAATATTTCATAGCCCCAGCTTCAGTACTTTTTAAGATAAAGGCTGTTTTTAATGGGAAGCTGGAGAGACGTTTCCCCAGCGGGCCAATACTGGAGATCGAAAAGTATTATGCCTAGCCATGTGATTTTAATATCAGATTATAGCTAGTAATTACAGCACTTGGCTGTAAAAAAATTAGGGTTCCAGGTCTTTTGGTTCATGCGCCAAGATGAAAAAACCTTTTTCCCGCCAAAAATAAATAACGGTCACTGAATGTACCTTTTGGGCGACGTTGCCAGTTTGTGCGATGAGCAATGCGCGTTAGGTGACATGCCAAAATGAATCTTCTGAGCTTAGATTTAAAATACATTTTAAGTAGTTTGTTTACGTCATAGAAGTTAATGTAGTCTAAGAGTCGGGCATGTAAAATAGATTTTGAAATTTTATGAATATACTTCTCAATATAAAGTAATAATGGTGTATGTTATGTGAAAGCAAGCAATAAGCGCTTATTAGAGCTAATATAGCTCATTTGTTTTTGTAGTTACCTACCTACTTCTTCTTTTCAATTCGATGACGTCATCGGTCCTTAAAATAATGTAAACAAACAGGCTGTCAAAATACAAACCAATTTTTAAATTATTGGTCATGTAATTATAATAATTGTTGCGGTTTTCTGTCTCTCTCTATTTATGTGTGAACAATAGGTACAATGTTTATCTATTTGGACTTTATAAAGCCAAAGCCGGGTTTCGCGTTTCAAAACCCCTAGGTAATAAATCTTTTTCGTACTGCTAGCAGTTTTTGAGATACAGATGGCGCCGGTGACGAGATTTTCTCCAGCTTCCCACTGTTTTCAGGTCACAGCATCGAAAGTTTTGATGCTGTAAATCTAAGACTGAATATCAGAATTGCTGAATTTATGCTTTAAAATTTAGTATAGAACACATCATTATTTGACAACTGGTCCCGGTGGAGAAACGCACTTAAACTACAAATATTTCCTCTTTATAATATTAGTGTAGATTACTGAGATTACTGAGATATAACTAATAATAACGTTTTATTACTTGTTTTAGTAGATTCAGTACTAATTTTTTTACTTTTGTATTTGTATTTTCTTTACTTTTATAAGGTGATGATTTATGAATTGTATAAAATTTGCAGATCGCACCAACTGACCGCATTTGCCTGAGATGCACTGTCCGTGCTAGCCGCTACTCTACGAAACGAGCCAGGGCTGCAGCTGCTACAGATTATATGTTCGAGCCATCTGAACATGGATCATCTGATGGCTCATCCGTGAGCGATTCCCTTAGGGATAGTGTTGGGAATAGTCCGCAATATGACATGGCAGACGTACAGATAGATCCTCTAGTAGCTGAATCTGCGGACAATATACAAGAACCACCTGTTGAAGAAATACAAGAAGCTCAGAATGAGATATTGCAAGACGACATCGCAGATGCTGTGCAAGTTGAAGAAATACAAGAAGCTCCGAATGAGATATTGCAAGACGAAATCGCAGATGCTGTGCAAGAACCTCAACAGATTCCAGCTCCTATTATTTTTCCAGTCCCTAGTTTCTCAAGAGTTTCATCCACTTCATTGCTTTGTTTTGTAGCAGGATGCAATGTTAGGAATGATTTGCATAGAATCAGTGTTGCAATAAGAACAAACATTTTGATAAAACTAAGCATATACATACCACCAGGAGCTCGGGCCTGCCATGAACATTTGCATTCCAGTGAAGTCTGGCTCAACTTTGCTGACTATTGTCGTCCTAGGCTCGATACATTTAATCCGTCGCAAGTTGCAAATATTTTGAAGTTATTACAAAAACAAAACAACTTCCTTGATTTCGATAATCTTGACACGATAGACGATGCAACTTTTCATTATTTTATTGGTTTCAGTAAGAGTAATTTTTTGAATATCATACAAAATACACCATTACTACGAGAATTAAAAAAACCCAACAGAGCTTTAGCAATGTTCCTTTGCAAAATTCATCAAGGTGATTCCGACGAAAGACTATCAAGGTTGTTTCGCATTAGCCCCCATCATTTAGACAGGATGATGAAGAAGGTACAGACATATTTGTCACGGTGACAGTGACTGACAAACTGACGGCGGTTGATTGACAGTGGTAAGGAAAGGGACGGGAAGAGATGCGGCTCGTGACACCTTCCCTTCACCCCACACCCTTCGCGCCGCACTAACGTGGTATTGTTCTCGATGGATAACCCAGGCTTGTAATGAATGAGTGAATTTCACCAAAAAATATTTTTTTTTTTTTTGCATTGTATCCTATTATTTTAGTATTTCGAGAATTCAATTTTAATGCTAGTCGTGATGCGGTATGCTTTAAAATGATGATAATGGACTTATATATCAATTTGAACGACGATTTTCTTAAATTTTTTAATAAAAAAGATTTTTAAAAGAATGTTTAATTACTTTAATTACATCAAACATCAGCAGCTGCCAAAACAACGAAAGCACTCTGAGCAGACCTATTTTGCTGGCGGATATTGTTTCAGGCATTAAGTGCCTAAAAAACGGTAAAGCCTCAGGAGTTGATGAAATTTCGGTTGAACAAATAAAACACCTTGGCCCGGGTGCTGTTTTATGGCTGCTTTGATTGTTCAAGTCGGCCAAAATTCCCCGAATTTGGAGAAGAACAAAGGTTATAGCCTTAGTAAAACCTGGAAAGCCAGGCAACAACCCCAAAAGCTACCGACCGATATCTTTGCTGTGCCATACCTACAAACTCCTGTAAAGAATGCTCCTCAACCGTTTAGAAAATGTTACAGACCCTAAACTCATCCCTGAACAGGCTGGCTTCAGGGGTGGAAAATCTTGCTGCAGTCAAACCTTGAAACTTACACAGCACTTAGAGGATGGGTTTGAGAGGGGCCAAGTAACGGGAGTTGTTTACGTAGACCTGTCAGCAGCTTATGACACGGTAAACATCAAAAGGTTGCTTTGGAAAGTAGCGGATACAGCAGAGGATCATATGTTCACAAAAATCCTGTGCGAGATGCTTATTAACCGTCGTATTCAGGCCTTTCTTGGTTCCTAGAAAAGCAGATGGGAACCCCAAAAAAATGGTTAGCCACAGAGCAGTGTTCTGGCTCCTCTGCTTTTCAACGTCTATACTAACGATCAGCCTTCGATTCCTCACACAAATCGCTTCATTTACGCCGATGATTTGGCGTTGACTTCACAAGCTGGATCATTTGAGGAGGTTGAGAATAGTCTGTCAGTGGCCCTCGAAACTCTAAGTGACTATTATGACAGTAACTCACTCAAACCAAACCCCTCCGAAACCCAGTCTTCTACGTAACAGAGAAGCGAACGGAAGCTGAACATTTCATGGAGAGATATGCCAATCACCCATTGTAACCATCCGGAATACCTCGGCATCACCTTGGACCGAGCGCTGACGTACCAACCCCACTGCGTTAACACCAAGTAAAGTGGACACTCACAATAATCTTCTGCGCCGACTAACCTCCACTAAATGGGGCGCTTCACCACGAGTCCTGCGCACAATGAGTATGGCTCTCTGCTTCTCAGCAGGTGAGTACGCTAGTGCTGTTTGGAGTCGTTCAGCCCATGTGAAACTAGTGGATACAGCTCTCAATGATACATGCCGAATTATTACTGGCTGTCTTTAGACAGCCAGGTTTTAACCTACACCGGTAGAGAAACTGTATCCACTGGCAGGCATCGCACCCCTGGATGTCCGCAGAGACGTGGCAAGTTTCATGGAAAAATCTAAGCAAGAAACGGACACACGCAATCCATTGTTCGACTACGTACCGGCTCCACAACGCCTTAAAAGCCGACATAGCTTCATGAAAGAAGTTCCCCCTCTAACCGGTGAAACCTCTGAAGCCCGGGTTAAGCTGTGGAAGGAAAGGTACAAGCCGCTGCCTTTCATTCCTATCGCTGAGACCTTACCACCTGGACAAAATCTGCCATGGTCGACATGGAAGTCGCTTCACAGACTTCGGACTCAAGTCAGCCGTTGTTGCAAGGAAAAATTGTGTAGGTGGGGTACAGCGTGGATGACGCCTGCGAATGTGGCACTTCTCCGCAGTCTATGGCACACCTATTGACATGCTCCGCGAGTCCTGACTCCTGTACTTGCGAAGAACTCTATATGACCACAGATAACGCAATCCGCGTGGCTGAGTACTGGTCTACAAAGATTTAGCCTTAGGTCCACACGATAAGAAGATTACATTTTACATTTTCAAACTAAAATTACTTGCTCAGAAAGTATATCACTTATTACATTTTGTCAAAGATTATTTGTTGTTTGTAATATTTTCTCTGTCGATTGGCATATGTTTCATACATGTACTTACCCCAAACCGCGACTTGTGTTTGAATGTACTTGCAACTTTTTTATACCACAGGGGTTCGATGTTCTTAACGGATGAGGCTCTGACGTACTACAACTGGTAAAGGGGTTCTTTACTTGATATTAGCGACTTCGCCATTCTACATTTTAATTTTGATTAAAATATTCAGACATTTGCAAATCAGGATTGTGGACGCCATTTTTAAAAAAAAAAATTGACCAAGTTAACATTGCCGTGAAGAAATTCACGTTTCATATAAATAAATAAAACCTACATACTCAAAGGCCCACATTAAGGTTCACCCTTGCGTCGCGCATCGTGGGTCCCTTGGAACATACACAAAGCTAGAACAAACAAACATACTTACACGAATACATACTTATATTTGCCCCGACCGGATAATGTATATACCTTGTATTTAAGAGATTTTTGGAAATAAGCTCTACCTACCCCAATGGGACACACAATAATGTTAAACGCCACACATTCAAAAGCCCACAGATTACCCTCAATCACTTGACAACCAAGCAAAAAATGGGGCGGTGTTTTATACACATAACACGGTCTAGGGATATTGCACGATTTTTCATACAAGAGGTCTGTTTGAGAAGCTATAATAGCACGTACTCGAGATACACGGAGGGCTATAATTTTCAGACGAGCAAGTGCTAAACCTGAATTTTCAATTCTGGTCAATAAATTTAGTTTTACATGAAATTTGTGAAATTTCAAGACCGTGTTGATGTGTTTACTTGTTTTTGCGGTGTTTGTTTTGTCCGTCCATATTTGGATAGTGAAATGACGATCTAAAACAGACGCGTGACATAATTTTGTCATGTCGATATCGTTCTGTCTGCTTCGTTCCGTCTGAGAGGGCGTAACGAGATACATACGACAAAATTATGTCACGCGTCTATATTAGCCGGGCTACTTTTCCTCGCGAACGAAGTCGCGGGCGGAGACTTAAATGTATCCACAATAGGCTAGTTTCCTCATTAGTCAAATCAGCAACTCTTTTTCAAACGTCAAAACGCTCTTGTAGTAAGAGAAAAGTTATATGAAATAGACAATAGTGCGTTATATGACGTCATATCTTGTGTTTGATTTTTACTTTTCATTTAATGTTTTTTAGATAATTAAAATTAAAATTACAGTTAAAAGTAAATTTGGACTGAGAACAATGATTCTGCATATCTTTATGGTTCAGCTATAATATGAACCAATGAGTTCATATTATTTTATTTTGTTTACAGGAAATTACCCCAAAGTTATTCTGGCGGGGCCACCATCACCGATTTTGAAATGGATTATTGTACCTATCTAATAGTCATGCTTTTTCATTCTATGAAAAATTGCCGAAAAATTGCCAGGGTAGGTGGTTTCCGAGGTAAATTACAAAGTTTGGGCGCTGCCGGGCTGACGTCAGTTCAGCAGCGCCACAACTGGAACTCTGCAGTTATAGTAAATGTCGAAGACCAATCTAGATAGTCATCAGTTTTACAGTATAGGAAAAAGTGGTAATAGATGGAAAAAGTAAGTATTTCCGGAGATATTCAAAGTTTGTGGCGCTGCTGGAATTAGGTCAGCCCGAAAGCGCCCAAACTTTGTCATTTATATCGGAAACCACCTACCCTGGCAATTTCTCGACAATTTTTCATAGAATGAAAAACGCATCACTATTAGATACAATAATCCATTTCAAAATTGGTGATGGTGGCGCTCTGCCAGATTTATGGACACGACTTAAATGGTGTATGTTCTGGTGACAAAAAGCCTCTATTTTTTCGTTATACATTAAAGTTTATTTAAATTAATTAAACTATATAAACTAAAAGTCCTTAAAGTTACCATGTAACATAATTTCATTAACCTTTTAATAAAATCATCGTAAAACTGCCAAACTTAATTCAGCTTTAAAAATGTAATGAAACACAATATAGAGTATTGCCATATGGGCCGATTTTTCGCTGTCAAGCGATAAGAACGCCCTTCCTCACTATTAATTATAAGTTTATTTTGTTTGTTTTTTCATTACTAATTATGCAGTTAACTTTATCAAACTATGCATACAAATTGTATGCAAATTCCAAGTAATCTAAATAATGGAGATATGTAAAGCACTTTGTATGTCCTAGGCCAGTGCCTTTTATGAAATTGGTGGCCATTCCGAATGATGAAAACAATATGAATTAAAATAATCTGCTTACGTTAGTAACTCGCTTTCTGCTTTTTTTGTTACATTTTTTTACCAGTACCATAGATTTTCTGACACAATTCGGAAAATCGCCAATCGTTCAAAGAATTAGGATTTTCTTTCACCATGTTGCTGTATTGCGTCCGAATTTCTGCCATCTTTTTCGAGCAAGCTACAGCGCTTTTGTCTAGCACATCGGAAGCCTCCATCCAAAGGTAACTTGGTACATATTTCGGGTTTTTAAACTTGTCTAAATTATCTAAGTACCAGAGTAAAAGGTGCTCTACTTCCTCATCTTCCCAGTCTGCTTCATCATCATCATCCTTGACCACAGGTTCAGGTGTATTCCCCGTAGCAATTTTACATATGAACTCCCGTTCCAAAATCTCTCGTAATGTGTCTGCAAATTCAACTTTCTCTCCGTTCACTTCATTGGTTTCGCTATTGAAAAACTGCTTTAAGTAATTTATCTTTCTGAATGCTTTACTAACTGATAGCGAAGAAGCCTTTGCCAGGTCAATCCAAACATATCTTTTCTCGTACTTAGGAAGCACAAACTCCTCGACGTGCTCCAAGTAATATTTCAAAGCTTTATCTACTTTCCAAATCGGCAACGACACATCCGTATAAATAGCTCGTTCTTTCAAAATAACTTGGTCCATTGCGAATGGAGGTCGCACAAATTTCGATTTAAGACTTAAAATTTCCTTCATTTTGTTATAATAAACAGATTTGGTCAGATTCTCATCACCTTCTTCTATCATTTTCTTGTACCTTGTTTTCAGAAGGAAGTACATCTTTTTGAGTGATTTCACAGTTCTCTTCGGAAAGTGATTTGCTTGTAGCTCCTCCCACATCGTTTTCGTATTTATGATTTCCCCTTGGTGTTTAAGCAAGTAGCTGTGATAGTGTCTCAGGAGCGCCTTTTTTTGGGGCTTAGTCCATATAGATCTCTGCTCAGGTTTATCATCTAGTTTTATGTTAACGCTGTCTAGATTTTTTAACTCCTGCCCTTCAGGGATTACAATTAGGCATTGGAAATCTTCATCTGAAATAGAATAAAATTACTTGACTAATTTTAAAAACTTTTCAGAGTTCATGCTTACAACTTTTTAGATAACTTGGTCAGCAGGTTTCTTTCGGAAACTTTTGAAATGATATAATTGATAAATGATAAAAACAATATATACAATTGATAAATGAGTTATAGAAACAAATCATATAATAGAGTAAAAGTAGGACTTGTATTTCAAGTCACAATAGATACAAACTCTATCAACATTTAGTAACTTAGTTATATAGAGAGGAGGATACCTATAGTCAGTTTTGTGATGACTTTAAGGTAAACTAAAATATAAAGCAGGAAAAAAATCGGTATCATTTCGGAATCAGTACGACTACTTTTAATGCACCCCTTAATTTACCATACTTTCACTCAGCTGCAGAAACGTTCATTAAAGTTAAATCTTCATTAAATGTAATGCCCTTGTTAACGTCAACAAGACGGAAAGTGACAGTTTGATATTTAAAGTAGCATTAACTTTAATGGACGTTTCTGCAATTCAGTGCTTAGGAGGTGATTCTCCCCTTGAAACTGAACAACATTTTCGAATTATAAACGAATTATAAAAACTATTTCAGTCGGTAGCTGATATCAATAGAAGTGGTTTTTTTTTAATGGGTTTCTTGGAGAAAGTTGTTCAGTTTCATGGAGGGAATGACCCCCCAAAGTTTCTCTAACTAAAAAGTCACCCAGTATGAGTGAGTGGAACGAGTTTACCAAAATGTTAAGTTACTTACTCCTATTTTGCAAGTCTCATAAAATTGGTAAAATCTGTGACCAAGTTGAAAAGAACTTTGATATTAAAAAGCACATTTATAAGCTATCCAAAATGAAACGCCTTTTAATGGATGATATTACTCTAATTCGAAATATACAAGAAATATCAATACAATTTTTAAAAAAAGATACAATACTTATGATTTGTATTATGCGTTTTATCTACGATCCTTCATTCAACTTGTAGAACTAAAAAATCTGAAATACAATTGTACATGATGTAAACACCAGTCAAGAGTAAATCTATGTTAAAGGCAAAAACGAATCTAAATAATGATGAAAATATTTTATATTTAGTCCGTAAGCACGCTCCAAATTCGCCTTCGTCATATGAAATTACGATCAAATGCATAGCACACGCTCGAAAAAGCTATAAAAAGCTAGAATCAACTGGATTTTGCTCCGCGATAATTCCGCCTATTTGTTACAAACTTTAATTTGTTGTCAGACTATAATTGGCTAAACAAGCTTTTAATCTAAATTATTTTAAAATAGAATATTTAATATTGCTATAAACAATTAAATAACAGACCTATAACGAGATAGACGAAACGAGCGCTTCAAACTGTATGAGAACCTAGCGTGTCGAATTTTTCGTACCTAAGATGACGTCACGAGCGAGATTTTGTGATGGGAAATCAAGACCGCGCGGAAACGATTCAAAGGCGCTTAATTAAGTAAAACAATAATGTAAATCCGGTTATAATCAATTATCATTTACGGCATAGGTCTCAAGCGAACTGACTTAAGTCGGACAAACTGTGACCGTGGATCACACTTTTTACACGCAAGGTGGGTAAACTTTTACCGTCTATCTCGATATAGGTCTGTGAATTAAATAAATAAACAAATTAAAATCTACATGGCCTGAAGTATAAACTTTGAGGCAGTCTGACAAGTACTTCCGGCCTTGTAGGAACTGGAAGACGTATGTTTTCTCTCTTTTAACTTTAGGGGCTAGATGCTGCCACGAGTATCATAATGACACCTTCAAATTTACACCGGAAGTGACAGACCTTTTCATACTTCCGGGTCATTCGGAGAGCAAAAACAAATTGATTCTAACTTTTTATGGCTTTTCCGACCGTATGCCATGCAGTTTATTGTGATGTCATATGACGTAGGCAAATTTGGAGCAGGCTTATAGACTATTTCAAGTTTAGATAGTTGAAATACTGCAAAATGAAAAATACATTTACATTTTATAACATAATTAAATATGAAGAATTAAGAACCAAATCAAAACATTAAATAATAATGATATTCACCTTTAAATCGAAACAAGTTTATATTCTTTATATAAACATGTTTGTTATATTAGGCTGAAAATGTCATTAAATATAGGTCAATTTCACTTACCATCATTAATCTCCGTTTTGATAGCATTTGGTGGAATTTCCACAAAGACTTGTTCCTCAGCACTGTCCACTTCCATACTTATATTCCCAGAATAAATCTCATCAAACATTTTGAAATACTTCCAATTAACTTTAAAGTCTGGGTTCTTCGTTATCATGGTCTTTATCTTCCTATAGGACTTTCGTAACTCCACAAATTTATCTCTACAAGCAACTTCACTTCTTTGTATTTCTTTAGCAACATCACTCCATATTGAAACATCTTCAGTGTTTGAATCAATTTCAGCAACATTCTTGGCCAAATGATTGATAATAGATCTGATTTGCTTCGTTGACCATTCATCCTCCTCATCAGATTCAGCCTTTGAGTTCTTAAGTTTATTTTTAATCGCTCGGTAGCCAAAGACTTTTTTGCAAAGTGTGTAATAGGGCCAGAGAATTGGCATTTCTGGTTTGTTGATTTCTCTTTGAACGTAGGATGTGTAAACTTGTTTAAGGTTTCTAAATCTATGCGCACACTGTTCTGCAGATATGCCTATTTGTTTCGCTAAGACATCCCATAAGACTTGTTTCTTCCTCTGTGTTGTACTAAATTTTTCTTTATTCTTCAAGTAATATTCTAGAATTTGTACAGATTTCTGATCTGCAGTGCCTCTGGATCGCTTTCCTGATGACTTGTCCTCATAATCATAGTCCTCATCGTCAGACACAGCGTCATTTAGCTCTTCTGTTACTTCTTCTTTGAAGTTCACTTTCTTGACTGAAAATTGGCAAAGAACGAGATTATATTAGATAACTGTAAATTAGTTAGCAATAATTATTTTAAGAATTTCATAGTTTCCTTGGGGAAAGTTGCACTTTGGTCTTCTGAGCATCAAAATATAGACAAAATTATACCTGTCCCTGTCTATCACGCACAATGGCCCAATCGACAGGCTAGGTGCGGAAAATGCCCAAAAAACAAAACACATAACCTGTCCCTGTCATCTGTATAGAGCAAGAGAGAGAGATGTACAGACATCCGGGGCATTAAAGCATCGGCTATATATCGTAGACTACCAGACGCCAGTTCTTGAATAGTATTGGTGTTAGCTCTTCCTATACTAACTTGACTATTATTATTTACTAATCTTTCATCATTATCATCATCATCAGCCTGTATTAGTCCACTGCTGGACATAGGTATCTCCTATAGCACGCCACTAAGCTCGGTCTTCAGCTCTCTTCCTCCAACCACTGCCCGCTAACCTTACGAATAGTACCTTCGTAAGGTACTAATCTTTAATATGTTTAAATTGTTATCGTTCTTTGTAGGTAATCCTCTGATTGGCGTAAATGTATAGAATCTAGCTTATACCAATTTGTAAACTGTTTTAAGCTGTTGGATATTCTAAATAAATAAAATAATAAAAATTACTAAACAAGCTAAAAAACCACTTACTCCCAGTATTAGTATCCTTCTCTTCAATTGATTTCTCGTAGCCATCAAGTAGCCCAGTATCCATTCCATAGTCGAATATCCTGTCAAACAAATCTATGTATCTCCAGTCAATCTGTAAGTCTGAATCTTCTTTCTTATCATTCAATATAGACTTATACAAAGTGGTCAGATTGTTCCACTGGTTTCGACAACTATGTATAGTCTCTTCCAGTTTAGATGCTGCAGCCAACCAGCAGACATAGTGACAGACAGGATCCTTAAACAACTCAAGATTTTCAAACAAAAAGTGCACCAACATATCAATCTTCTCAGTATTCCATTGTACTTGCGTGTAAGTAAAATGGGTAACAAATTTCTTTTCAACTTCTTTTGATATGATATTATCAAATAATATTTCTATGGGTTTCCTTGACTGGAGATTATAGCCACCTTCCAAGTACAACTTCAAATGTTCAGATTTTAGCTCTTCGTACTTCGTTTTACAGTCGTCTGGTTTTTTATCTAGTAATCTACCTATTTCGTTCCATAGGAAAGTGTCAGGAATAGTCGGGTCTTGAAACTCATCATAACAGTCAAAACAGTACTTCACTAAAACCGTCATTTCAGTGTTGTTCCAATCTATAACTGGCTGCAACTTAATATGGGTTGCAAAAACTTTTTTCCCATATTTTTGTTGGAAATCTGGATCATTATCAAAAATTTGATCAAATATTTTCATATAAGGCCAAACTATACCCAAAGGCCCTTCCGTATTCCGTTTTTCCACCATTCTTACATAATGTTGTTTGAAATTCAGAAAACGTTTGTGCCAATATTCACCATCCTCACCTAATTGAATAGCAATTTTTTCCCAAACATGTTTTTGCCAATTAATATCTTTATTGGTCTGTCTTTTGTGTTGTAAGTAAAGTTCAAGCATGTCTTTAGCTTTTTCATCAGATGTTTTATTCACTTTTGGTTTAGGTTTAATGTCAAATTGATTTATATGTTGAATACGATTTTCAGCTAGGAATTGTTTTACGAAAGCATCTTCATGAAATGCCTGGTGACATAGATTGTAGTATGGCCAAGTATCTGCATTCGCCTTGTTTCTTAAAATATCTAAATATACTGAAGCATACTTTTTTTTTAATTCTAGAAGGGCCTCATCACATGACTCCGGCTCTTTGGTGGTCAGCATGGTCTTACAAGCAATGGTCCACAGATGATTTTGTTGTTTGTTGGTATAAGATTGGAATGTTTCTTTGTTATCAATGAAGAAAACTAACAGCTTCTTTACTTCAACGTCGGTCCAGCTTTCTTCACGTACTGTGTCTTCTGCAAGTTGTTCAATGTCACCTGTCTCAACTTGTTCGATTGGCACCTCTTCGTATATGTAGTTCGGCTGAAGCTCCTCCATTTGGTTTGGATCCTGGTTCTCTATGGTTGTAACCATGTTATCAACATCACTCGGCACTTCTGTGGTACCATTTTCTGAAATTTTGAATCAAAAATTAAAATTTGAAGTAATGAACTTTTTTTTATACATAGAAGCAGAATGTTTCGAAGGGAGGCTTGGCTTTATGTCCCTTGGTACCGGGTTGGTACTTGGTACCTATATGAGCTGAATTGTGTTCTGAGTAAAGGTAAGGTTTGTTTTTGTCTGTAGGAGATAATTTCAGGAACTGCTTGCCAGTGGCGTAACCATACCATCCGTTGTAAAATCATTGAATGGACCCACCCCCGCCAAATAAAATAAAAATTAAGCAACTTATTCATTTCTTATGATGCGTTTCAATCTTAATAATTTATTTGAATTTATGGTCTTTAATTGTGTCTAATTCTAATTGATTTTAAGAACTTACGATCAATATTTTTACATAATTTTGTTAAAATTTTAGAATTGCAAAAAATAACTTACCATCAACATAAAATAGAAATATATCTCCATTTGGTTGTACCTCACTCTTCACCATGGTGTATTTCTCCATGGTGATAAGATTATACTATCTGAAAATAACATTAAATCTTTTACAGAGCCCAATCCCTTTCATAAATTAAGTGACTTAATATTCAGTGTAATTAGTGTAAATTAAGGATGTCTATCAGCCCACTAAACTGAACAAGCTGGGGTTTAGAAAAAAGACGGTTCATCATTTTGCTCGCCATTAGTAATTAGGCATTTCTTAGACGCTTTGGGCGAGTCGCTGGATTTAGAGGTTTATTAAATTCCCGACTACCCGGGAATCCAGGCCAAAATCACCCGGATAGAAGAAACTAGTTTTTCCCGGGAATTTCCGTACCCGGGATGGCGGGAAATAAACCCTAGCACTCGCTGATCTCAACCGGTCAGTGAGGTCAAGCAACGTACACAGAGGCAGGGAACCTGATAGGTGACCAAAGTGGCAATTTATCACGAGTGTTTCCGTGCTTCGGAGGGCAGGTTAAGTTGTTGTGCAGTTTGAAAACTCTGACACTAGAGTCAGCTAAGTTCGCTGCATACTTGACTATACCTACATTACCTACACGATAAAAGGAAGAAGACTAAATAAATGAAAAATTTGAGGGACCAAAGTTAAAAAAATTTTTTGAGAATTTCATAGGGTTTCTTGGGAAAAGTTATTGTTTTATGGGCAGAATAATAATAATGGGCCCTTTTCCTTAGCACCTGTCCTAACTGGACAGCTAAACCATTGGCTGGCTAATCCAATGATGTCCACAGAGATGTTGTGTTTAATTGAATCGATTAGTTTTGTCGAGATCTCAAAATTCAACACAATACTTTTATTGCATTCCGCAAATTATATAAGGTGTTAATATAAAAAAAATAGTATCCCATATTAGACTAGAAGAATAATCTGAAAAGCCTTCTCCTTTTGATGTTGAACAGCATTTAATGTAACAGTTTGACACTGGTTTTTTTTAGACTAATTCGACCCTGCTGAGCTCGATTTTATCCGTTGACAGACCAATTTCCCCCCTTCACCCCCCTTTTTATTGAAAATATGCCCCTCGCCACGGTTTTAGATCTAGAAGAAAACTGTCAATGACAAAATTAATCTACATTAAATTACCTACCACATGATATGAATTTTATTTTTATAGGTCCTATAGTTTTTGAGTAACATCTACCCAAATTTCAAAGTTTTTAATTTTAACTGTATCTTCGCCATTTTATATGAAAACCGCTGAATGAATCAATTTTGATGTATTAACCTACAAAACAAGACCCCATTAACAGTCGTACGAGTTTTGTTCACATTTGACAACTTACAGCGCCGAACTTGCGAATATGAACAACAATTAACCCTTATAAACTACCTACTTTATATTCCTAGGTATTGTATACAATGACGGATTCCATACATTTCCGTTAACGCATATATATCTTTGACTAGCACCCTGTAAAAGATTTGCTTGCTTATCTTTAGAGACCTACTTCTACGAAATATAAATAGGTAGTTTTTGAGGGGCAATTGTTGTTCATATTCGCAAGTTAGGCGCTGTAAGTTGTCAAAAGTGAAAGAAACTCATAAGACTGTTAATGGGGTCTTGTTTTGTAGGTTAATACATCAAGATTAATTCATTCAGCGGTTGCCTTATAAAATGGCGAAAATACAGTTAAAATTAAAAACTTTGAAATTTCGGTAGATGTTACTCAAAAACTATAAGACCTATTAAAATAAAATCCATATCATGTGGTAGGTAATTTAATGTAGATTAATTTTGGCAATGACAGTTTTCTTCTAGATCCAACAGTTTTTGTACAAAACGGAGAAAACCGTGGTGAGGGACATATCTTCAATGAAAAGGGGGGAAGGGAGGGGAAATCGGTCTGACACCGGGCAAAATCGAGCTCAGCAGGGTTGAATTAGTCTAAAAAAACCTGGTGTCAAACTGTTACATTCCATGCCGTTCAAAGCCGTAAAATTCAAAAATTCTTCTAGTCTATATGGACAATCCTCTTTCACTCTCCTAGTGCCCATTATAGGTAATTAGTAGTCCAAAAGACAAGTCTGTATATTCTTAAAATCTACATGGAAGTGTATGACTACAGTCAGAATAAATTATTAACATACCTACTAGCTTTCAGCCTGCGGCTCCGCCAGCGTGGACTACAGGTTATATCATGCCCATTTGTGGAATAAAATGTAGCCTATGTCCTTTCCCAGGCTCTAATCTATCTCTGCACCAAATTTCATCAAAATCGGTTCAGTAGTTTAGGCGTGAAAGAAGGACAGACAGAGTTACTTTCGCATTTATAATATTAGTAAGGATCATTTTAGATTTCAAGAGTGCTTCTCACTTCTTGTTGTGTAATTTTAAGTATAATATATACCTAATCAACAATCTAGTTTTTATTGAACTTATAACCTCACAGCGCCAACAGCTGTGGACCACCTTAATATTAACTGCAAAAAATACTGGACCCATTCTACAAAGCATTCTGAATGCTCTTCCCTTGAAAAAACCCATGATATCTGCACTTGTTTTAATAAGGTGCACACGAAATAAAATTTTACACATGTAAGGGTAGAATTGTGGTTTTGTGGCTGAAAGGAATTAGCAATTTCGCCCCTAAGATGACTCTTTGACCAGTCTTTCTTTCATTATGATTGGCTTGTGCCACATTTAAGGTTAAAGTGTAGAACATACAACCATTAAACTTTTCCAAGTTTGCTCTCAAAATCAGCTGATTAATACTAAAAGGAAACAATCTTATACTTGGGTTCTGTCTGCTTTCAACTCAAGACATTGAACAAAGAGGCATCACTTTCTTTGGAAAACCGCTTTCCACTTCAGGTTTACCTTTCAAAAAATCTATTCAATTATTGAGCTAAAACAACATAACTTACCACTTTTCACTGTTTATTTAGGTATTTTTGACATTGGCAGCGAAAACACCGGCTGTTGATCAGATATCCCACAAATGAATTTTCAACAACCGCAGCAATGCGTTATGGACTCCGCGTTTCTGTCCGCCATTTTATAAAACGAACGAATCATGACATGACGAAGGAGAGCGACGAACAATGATGATGAACCGAACGAGTGAACGCGGCAGTTTTTGAACGTGCTCTATACAGATGTACAGTTAGGTGCAGACGTGTAGTTATTTTACTTTTCACTCGTTAATATGTATTTTTATTTTGTGTATCTTTTTTTCAAACCTTGCTACTCAGTTAACTACTTAATGTTTTAAAAAGCTTGAATTCCCAGTATTCTGATCATCTCCTTACAAGATGCACGAAGCATTAATTAATATAATGAGCTAAAACAGCTACTAAATCAATATTTGTGTAAGTAAATACTTATTCAGTATTTTTAATGATCCGCGTGAGGGATTCACGCCGAACATTTTTCTTTCCCTAATAGTACAATACAATATGATACAAGTGTGCTAAGTTGGATATTACATTAGAGGCGAGTTTAGAGCCCGAGCCGAAGGCGATAGTTTAATATTCACACTTAATTTTAAATAAAAAATAAGATCTGATCTCTTTGCTGAAATCTAGAAAAAAAAAACATAATGTACTAGTGTTTTATTTTTATTACGCACGGGCTGGGTAAAACCTTAAAACAATAACATAACACCCACTTTATTATTATTATTATTATTATTATTATTATTATTATTATATATACTTTATTGCACAATAAAACAGGACATCACAGAAACATAAAAACACGGAAAAATGTACAATAGGCGGCCTTATTGCTAAACAGCAATTTTTTCAAGGCAACCTGAGAAGAGAAATCAAGAAGAGAAAGAAAGTAGCGGGTGCAGCAGTATTAAATAAACTACATGACAATAAGTAAATACTTATACCTAAAATAAAATAACATTTAAATACAAATACAATACAAATATACAAAAAAATAAAATAAACATACATACTATTATGGACAAAAATGGAAAACTATAACGAAATACCTAAATATATGGATAAGAAATTAATAAAATAGATACCTACATTAATTATTAAGGTAATGTGTTCTAAGGCGGCTTTTAAATGTAGACAGCGAAGGAGCTTTTCTCAACGATTCAGGTAAGGAGTTCCATAACCGGACAGCTTGTATGGTAAAGGAGCAAATGTGTTGAAAAAATTATTTGTTTTATTACTTAACATAAATTTTACCATGAACTGATACTGCAGTCAGGAACGAACGAACATAATAATTATGTAGCGTTAACTGTAATAATTTTAAATATTGATTGTGAGTACAGGGAGTGGAATAATAAAAATACTTGTTTTTACTACAATTTTTATATTTTCTTTGCGTATGTTACACACAACTTCAACTAAATACAAATATGCAATAAATTTATTCGTAGCTAACTATTTGGTCTTGAATTACAGGTTCAATAATAATAATTCTTCTATGATATGAAAATTTTGTACAAATGCAAGTTATTGTATTAAATGGTGATCTTAATTGGCACATAAATTTAAGAAGTTATTTTAAGAAGTGATACATTGTGATAAAATCTACTTATATTGTTCAAGTTAAAATGTCGATTTATTAATTCCTGGTTTCACTCATACCTGAAGGTATGGCAAATCTAAAACAGTATAGCTAGATATATCGCAGGGGTATTGTCAAACCCGTGATTTTAAAATGACATTAGTGAAATTATAATTGGACGAAACTTTGTCGACCGTCACCAATAAATTTAGGTAAGGATACAAAAACATTATGAAAACAGTCCGTCAAAGTGCAACCAACTGACTCTATTGACAAATCTTGACAATATCCCTGCGACAGATAACCGTTAAACTTCATACTTAATACATCGAGAGACAAAAAATTATTGTCGTCTTTGCATTTTTTACATATCATGGTTACTAATGATCAATGGTATCCTTTTCAAAATTCAATTCAATTTTTTCAATTATGGCGATTCTTTTGTTGATTTCGCTAATATCCTTTTCACAAAGCAAAGGGTTATGATTATGATAATGATGATGAGTCTGACCTATTTTTCGACTGATTAGGAGGTTGGCACCCATTCGCCCGAAGATAGCTAAGTACAAATATTAATACAAATGTATGTATTAATACTAATATTTATACAAATGTTCTGCAATGCTACCGCCGATCTTCATAACGATATGGGTTTTCTGTATTTGTTAGCTCAAACTCGGCTAACCAATCGTGTTACCTACTTATTAGTAGATATATAATGCCTTCCGATGATAAATATAAGCAATTCTGATTTAAAGACGGGCATTAAAAACGGTCAAAATGTTGTTTAATGACAAGTAGGTTCGTGAAAACATGAGAGTACTGGGGTGGGGGAGGGGGTTATAGTACAGTGTCGGACCAGTGGTTTTCAGTCTACTTGATGTAAGTTACGACTATTGTAATTATTTTTATCATGGCTCTAATTATTTTTCTAGACTGTCGCCCATTTGCAGAGACGTCCATTAAAGTTAATGCTCCTTTAAATATCATAGTGTCACTTTCCGTCTTTTAACGTAAGCAAGGACGGCATTACATTTAAAGGAGCTTTAACTTTAATTAACGTTTCTGTAACTGGGTATGTATCAGACAATTGTTTAAAACGTTTATTTACAGTTAACTTAACGTATGAAACTGACCAATGAAAATTGCAAAGCAAGCGATGACTAAATAAAACTATTTTCTAATACAAAAATATATTCATAATTAGTTTTTTCTACCGACAACAACGACATTACACAATTACCATTATATAATAAAATAAATAATTATAAAAAGTTTACATTTAATCGTCCGTACTTATTAAAGTATAAAGTAAAATTGTGGAAAAAATTCCTAAATGAAATATCTATGACTTCACCTGGTATAACTATGTAAACACACAAATATCACACAAACGTTTAGCTTAAAATCTAAATGATGTAAAAATGTATATAAGTTAAAAAAAAAATATGGTTCCAAAGGACCCGTAAAACTTAAACAAAAATGACCAGCATTCTTGTACTATAATTGGTTTTAAACTTTACATGTGTACTTCAATAATCAGATATATTTGTTCCAAACATGGCACTATATTTATTAAAATAATACTGTAAGGCATTATTGTTAATTGCTGTTTAGGTTAGCCCACCGTCACTTTTTAAAGTCATCTATTCATATTTGTACCCATTTCAAATTTTCTTCCAGTATTTCAGACATATATTTGTGACTATACCACGTTATCAATTGAGTAATGAACTACATCATTACTGAAAAACGAAACATCACTATTGGACACAGCCATAGTTATAAAAGTTTTTTTATGAAAAGATTTCCTAGTAAACAAAACAATTGTAGTCATTAGAATATAATCACACTTATCTTAGTATTAAGTACGATCTAAAAATTAAACACATTAACTAAAAGTAGTTGTAAATTGCCTACAGGTTGTTACTTACCTATATAAATTATTACCAAATAGCAAAAAGTTTAACAGTAAAAACAGAAACAAATCGATAATGCAACATTATTTTAGAGGATAATACAATTTCACAAAAGCATTATAAGATTTAATATACAATTTTGCAGTGAAAGCTTTGATTTTGATTATATGGCATTGGTAATTTTTGAAAAATTCTAGCGGGAAATTTTTCTCATGAAAGGGTAACTAAAGGTCCTAAATAAAGAGAAAATTACCAAATCAGCTTTTCCCCAGCTTATTTTAGCATAATACCCGCTTTCACCAAAGCTTAAGCTCGTTATAGTAAATATCTTAAGTTTGATTGTTATAACGAGACTTCTTTATGATGCGTCTCGTGTTGTTCATTATGTTCATTTATAGTCAAATTGATAGAACCTACCTTTTTTATAAACAGGTTTGTACTAAATTAGTCTAATCCATTTAAGAAGAGGCATTGGAAGGTATTGGATTATTTCGCAAAAATTACTCGATGTCATCAGTATTAAAGCTAAAACATCGAGTCATAAGTTTATTTTCTTTACCCATTTTTAAGACCAGCAGGCCAATTCTATTATAAAACTACAACTGCGTGCTTCCATTTGTAAGTTTTTACGTGACACTGATTTTTTCAGAGACTTGGAATGACGTTGTTTAGCTATTTATTTCACACAAGACCCAGATTATTATGTATCTTCAAAAATAGGGTTGTCAACGAGTTGCTCAATATAATACACGTCATGCTGCAGTTATTTTAAAAAGAATTGCCCTACTGGTATTAGATAATGCTACTAACCCTTCGTCTGTTGAGATTCCATGCTATCAACGATTATTTTGGGTGTCCGGTTCAGATCTGACAAGGAAGACGAAGGTTTAAGCCATTACTAACGAACTTTTCTACTATTTCATGTTGTCCAGCAACGAGTTATTTCTCTAATCCATTTTTATAACATTCGCTTTTCTATTTTACCACACTTCACATTTATGCTTAGGATTCATCTTCGAGCCCAAAGGACAATGGAATTCTTCAGAAAACTCTCTCAAGTTCGATATAGGGCCAATCACTCTATATTTGGCGATAGTGTGGTCATCCTTCTCTATTTGCATTTTCGTAGATTCCTTCGTCATCGCCGAACACCATACCTGTGAAAATATTAATAACACAATTATTTTTAAATTATAGAAATATTTTAAACAAGATAAAAATAATGACTACAATCTCAATCGCCCTAGAATCCTGACCAATTGTTGCAGGCCTCACTGGGGTTTTTCCTGAAGCAGGGACTTCAGAGGAAATGAGACACTGTTACTTTCTGCATAATAATAAGGTCCGGGTCGTAATTTCCAAGAAATAATAATCTTTATTTAATTATATAAAAAGGCAAATAGATTACATAAAAGATAAAAATACGCCTGAACTAGGTGAAACCAGTGTTTTCAGGCAGTACACGAAGCACGAGTATCTACTAATAAGTTCTAATAAGTTCGTATTGTTTATAAAATAACACATCATATGCGCGCATACGGTAATTTTGGATGAAATATAAAAAAAGTTCTAACATAAATTCATTTAATAAAGTTAGTTGAAACATATTTTGCACGTGGTTGTACTACTCAAATGAACTGTCATCAAGGGCATGTTCATAAATCATCAGCACAGTATACTTTTTATAACGCTCACTAGATGGCTCTACCTACACTAAGTTTCGATACCTTTTACATAGAAATTGAGGTTTTTACCTGAGCAAAAGAAATAAAGAAGAGCTGCCGATGATTGTATCGAAGGCCGGGCAATGTGTAGTTGACTTCCACCTTCTTGCTTTGTTCCAGGTAAGCGTGGAAAGATGCCTTCAATCCTCCGTTGTCTGCTATGTTTTCGCCTGTGGGGCAAATTACATTTTTAAACTTCGCTTTTCTATGGTTGATCGTAACCTCCTCATACATTGCTTCCAAGAGATTTTTTTAATTAATAATGGGTTCATTCTAGACCACAATCTAGCTCAAGGGCGAAGATGCGGTCGAAGACGTAGCAAGCTCACCCAGAAGAAGCCTATACGGATTGTATGAGGTCGGAAATACAGACGCAGGCAAAGAACTCCATGCCTTATCGGTGCGCAATATAAAAGACGATGACAAGCACTCAGTACGAATCTGCGGGATTTCGACAAGGTTGGTACCCTGCGGTACGTCTGGAAATCCGGTAGAAGAAAGGGGCAGGCGGAATGAGCTCATGCAGCTCTTGAGCACACTCTCCGAAGTACATCTTGTAAAAAGACATGTAGGTAGGCTACTTTGCGTGTATGAGCTATTTGTTACCACTGATTTTGAACTGAAGGTATAAATAAAATACTCCTACAGTGACATATGGACCTCTACAGTACTTACGCATGATGCCTAAATCTTACCTAATGTTTGTTTTCCGTTCAAATGTTGCCCCTCCTCAGAATATCCAGCATATTGCTTCTGAATACATTCCGCGCGCTTTTTGAATCGATTTATCGTTGCGTTGTTCCACCATTGGTTCAGATTGCCGAATCTGTAAGTCGAAAGTTTGTG